>JAGFBZ010000360.1:0-280000 GCA_018398805.1 Hirundichthys speculiger | reverse complement strand
TGTCAGACGTCGTTACAGGATCATATCGGATCGGCAGGTCCAGCTGCTGACTGCATCTCTTTTATTTTTTTGGCAGTTTGCCTCGTTAAGCTTTTAGCCAAACGAAGGCAGAGGAGCCGTATTGAACGGGATGTTTATTTAATCAATTAGTTTGACGGGGGGATTGTTTAGGGAACCTTATCTTACAGACACACCCACAGCTAGAGGTGATAGATAACCAGCCGGAAATCTTCTAAGGGCTCCAAACTAATTTATCGTCCTTGGACTTTCACCAAGACTAACATAATTACCCAGAAGCACATGTGAGAGCAGAAGCGAGGGAATGAATTAGGAAGTGTTGGGAAGGAAGTAGCGGGCCGTGGTGGAGCCCTGAAGGAAAGACTTGGCTTGTTCCTGGTGACGGTAGCGTCCAGGGTCGGTGGTGTGATGCCAGCGGCGCTAATGGATGAGCTGTAATGAGATGGAAATGGAAGTGACCGGAGCGAGAGAGCGGCGAGAGAGCGGCGAGAGGCCCGTCAGGGCGGGACCTAACCTCCGCTAACCTGCTGGTTCGGCCCGTTAAAGTCAAAGGTCGCCAAAATAATCCCGACGGGACGGAGAAGCTCTGTTCAGCGTTCAGTCCATTCTGTGGTCGGATCATCGAGGCGTTTAGAAGAACCAGATATATCTGCATTATAAATACGTTAATCAGAGCCAGATGTTCTGATGGATCCAGCTGTTGTGGACTCGTCTAATTCTTGACGATCGCTGCTGATCCATCGCAACTAAAGATTCACGATAAACCAACCAAGCGAACTGATCTGGTGATTTCTGCATTAAAGGTGACAGAAGCTCTTAAAACTTTCTGCTAGCGCTGTAGCGATACACTAATCTCACGATACGATACACGATATTCGGCTCACGATACGATACATATCGATATTCATCTTACGACACATTTACATCATTTTCTGAAAGATTTTAAAGGGACAAAGTTAGGGATGCACGATAACTGTTTTTTAAAACCGATACCGATAACCGATAACACACACATATACCTAAGATCATTACATCAATACTATGAATAAAATCAAAAAATAGTTTTGACTCTTTAAATGAACAGATATTTATTTTTTCTATTGTCAAGCCTCTCAAACATTTTCATAAAGTTATCAAACAAACCTATTTGATATTTCACATTAACTTAAATAAGGTTCATTACTGACTGATATAAAAAATAAAGGCTCCTTGAACTGATGGAAATACATGCATCAGAATTACTAACTGAAAAAGATTAACATTTAAAAGATTTTGACTTTTGGTTCCATTTAAATTAATACCTTTAATTAAAGTAAATGAGGTTCAGTAGTTGTTTTTTGTTTTTTTTTTAATCTCATGGAAGCTTTAGATGAGAGGAATGAGGAAGAGGAGAGACTGCTGCTGGCTTGTGCACGTTAGCATTAGCTTCCGTTAGCTCACGTTAGCACGATTTCAAAACTCCATGGAAGCGATTGTTATGTTGTAGGTGGCTGATCAGGTTTTACGTATTAAAGCTTGTGCTTCCCTCCTCGTAGAATTCACTCGGAGGATTCATCACAAATAAACACCAAACTATCTTCTTCTGAAACTTTAACGAAGTTCCACGCCGCCATGTTTGTTGTGATCAGCGCTGTGCTGCAGGCTGCATTCAAGGTCTAACGTAAATTCCTCCGTTCCCTTGTTTGCTAGTCGTTCTTTCAGCCTTTTCTATTTTTTTCTTTTTTTATGTGTAACATGTGGGAAAATACTGAGAATATCAATTCAAGTCAGCAACTACTAAAATTATGACCGAGTTAACGAGTTGTTTTCTGGCATGAGGGGGTATTCTTGATTTTCCTGACTGAGTAATCGTTTTTCTGATTATGCCAACGTTACTTGAACATAACATTCACTGCTGGTCATTCAAGGCTCAGAGGGAGCGAGACACTGCTGTGTTGACAGAAATATAAATGTTATCGGGGCTATTCGTCGTGATATCGGACTTATCGGGATGACGTCATAATTTCCTGTTATCGACCCGATAGTTATCGTGCACCGCTAGACAAAGTGATTTTGGTGACATCTTGTGAGTGTTCCAATGACTTTGAATTAATTGAACTGAAAGCATCAATTACACATTATATGGCTGACAGGCAGCTTGCAAATGCTGGAAAAAAGGAATAAAAGATGTGTTGAGAAAAATAGTTTCATTTATTTAAACGGTGCAAATTGTTGCTTGCAAGCTTTCAAAGGTGGGATACGGGGGTTTTGAAAGAATTTTAGAATATCGATACCTGATAAAATATCGATATATATCGCAGAATCGATAAAATCGCTCAGCTTCTGCTACTAGCTATTAGCAATCAAATAGAGTTGAACTGATGTGAACTGAGAGATGCATCAATAATCTCAGGGGGAAACTCATAACGTTGCAGCTAAAGTTATCGTAGTAAAGTGTTTGGGAGCGATGATAACAGATGGATGGAGGCTCACAGTAACAGGATCAAAGAATTACCGCCAGAAATACTTCACTTAGTCAAAGAACAGACCCAAACTTTCTCTCTCTCTGTCTCTCTCTCTCTCTCTCTCTCTCTCTCTCTCTCTCTCTCTCTCTCTCTCTCTCTCTCTCTCTCTGTCTCCCGCCAGTTTGTGGCCCAGCCCAACTGCCAGCAGCTCCTCGCCACGCTGTGGTACGACGGCTTCCCGGGCTGGAGGAGGCGACACTGGGCCGTCAAACTGGTCACGTGCTTCATCATCGGACTGCTGTTTCCCGTCTTCTCACTGGTGAGGAAACTGGGGTTTTAAAGCCCCTCAGACTGATCTGATCAGGCGGGAGCTACGAGTAGCTACGAGAAGCTACGAGAAGCTACTCGTAGCTACGAGAAGCTACGAGTAGCTCCTCGCTTTAAAGAGCTCTGGAGCCAAAGATGCAGCTGTGGGAGACTTGTTTTAAACTTTAACTCGCTCTTGTGATCTCACAGTTTCTTGTCTCTCTCCCTCTTCCTCCTCTTCCTCATCCCTCTGTTCGTCTGTCTTTGTCCTCCTCTCTAACTCTTTACCTGATCAGATCTACCTGCTGGCCCCGAAGAGCGCTCTGGGATGCTTCATAAAGAAGCCCTTCATCAAGTTCATCTGCCACACGGCGTCCTACCTGACCTTCCTCTTCCTCCTGCTGCTGGCCTCGCAGCACATCGCCCGCACCAACCTGCACATGCAGGGACCCCCCCCCACCGTGGTGGAGTGGATGATCCTCCCCTGGGTGCTGGGTGAGTCCTCACAGCATGTAGCATGTAGCATGTAGCATGTTGGGTGTCAGTCATCTACTTTACATATATGAAGGGAGGGTGGAACAAAGCTGGAACAAATTTTTGGTGAAATTGTCTATTTTTTACACTACAATGGCCACTTATTTTCAGTATTTCCATTTCTTTGTATCAGACTTTAATTAACGTATTTTCCAGAATATAAGTCACACTTTTTTAGTAGTTTGTCTGGTCCTGTGACTTGTAATTCAAAGCAACTTATATATAAAAAATGGACGTCTACACTCACAACCGCTGAACTCTGATACTGAAACATGACAAGACTGAACCATAAAGACTCTACTGCAGAATTAAACGAGTCCACAGATGGAGGAACGAGTCCACAGATGGAGGAACGAGTCCACAGATGGAGGAACGAGTCCACAGATGATGGAGGAACGAGTCCACAGATGGAGGAACGAACGAGTCCGAGTCCAGATCCACAGATGGAGGAACGAGTCCACAGATGGAGGAACGAGTCCACAGATGGAGGAACGAGTCCAGATGGAGGAACAGAGAGTCCACAGAGGAACGAGGAGGAACGAGTCCACAGATGGAGGAACGAGTCCACAGACGGAAGAGAAGGAACGAGTCCACAGACGGAGGAAGAGAACGAGTCCACAGATGGAGGAACGAGTCCACAGACGAGGAACGAGTCCACAGATGGAGGAACGAGTCCACAGATGGAGGAACGAGTCCACAGATGGAGGAACGAGAGTCCACAGAGGGAGGAACGAGTCCACAGAGGAGGAAAGTCGAGTCCACAGATGGAGGAACGAGTCCACACGAGGATGTCCACAGATGGAGGAACGAGTCCACAGAGGAGAGTCCACAGAGAACGAGTCCACAGGAGGAACGAGTCCACAGATGGAGGAACGAGTCCACAGATGGAGGAACGAACGAGTCCACAGACGGAGGAAACGAGTCCACAGATGGAGGAACGAGAGGAGTCCACAGATGGAGGAAACGAGTCCACAGATGGAGGAACGAGTCCACAGATGGAGGAACGAGTCCACAGAGGAGGACGAGTCCAGACGGAGGAACGGAGGAACGAGTCCACAGATGGAGGAACGAAGTCCACAGACGGAGGAACGAGTCCACAGAGGACGGAGGAACGAGTCCACAGATGGAGGAACGAGTCCACAGATTGGAGGAACGAGTCCACAGATGGAGGAACGAGTCCACAGAGGGAGGAACGAGTCCACAGATGGAGGAAGGACAGGACGAGTCCACAGATGGAGGAACGAGTCCACAGATGGAGGAACGAGTCCACAGATGGAGGAAGAACGAGGAGTCCACAGATGGAGGAACGAGTCCACAGATGGAGGAACGGACGAGTCCACAGATGGAGGAACGAGTCCACAGATGAGGAACGAGTCCACAGACGGAGGAACGAGTCCACAGGAGGAACGAGTCCACAGACGAGGAAGGAAGAGTCCACAGATGGAGGAACGATCCAGAAGGACGAGTCCACAGATGGAGGAACCGGTCACAGATGGAGGAACGACCACAGAGGAGGAGTCCACAGATGGAGGAACGAGTCCACAGATGGGTCCTTGAACAGCTGCTGGGGCTCATCAGCATTAACACCTGCTCTTATTGAACGATGAGACTTGTATATGTTTTTTTTTTCCTCTTCACAAAGTGTTTTTTTGGCAGATGCGACTAAAACTCAGATGTGACTTATAGTCCAGAAAATACGATAGTCTTAAAACTGTATCAGTGTGGTCCGTTCATTCTCATTACTGCTTTATAAACAGCAGTTGTTTTTGTGTTTGTGAAAGTACGATTTATGAGTCTGGTTTTGACAAGGCAGAGTAATGTAACAATATTAAAATAAACTAAAAATAATTCTGGATCTGCTCAGAAAAACTGACTTCCACAGCATCCATTAGAAATCATCCTTAAAACACTGCTACTCAGTGAGACGCACAAATGTGCGCACATGCATGGATGTGTGTGGAGGAGGTGTCTCCATGTATGTGGAGTGGGCGTCGGGGGGGGGGGGCAGGTGGGTGGTGAGAAAAATGAAAGAGCCCGACTTGGTTTTCTCTCTGGGTTTGACACCAGTCGTCTCCACGTCCTGACGACAACGAGCTCAGAACCACAGAACCTTCTCCGAGGTCCATCAACTCAGCTGTTGTCTTTGTGGCTTTGAAACGAAACGAAAGATTTTAGACGCAGTCGCTAAATGTCCAGGTTTTGTGGATACGAGAAACCTGAGAAGATAATGAGATCTTCCTCTTCTTTCCTTTTTCCACCTCCATCTAAGCTCCATCTTTTACCAGATACCAAAGAATGATCGGCCCAAAGATCAGCCACATCCACAGCTGTCCTTGAGGACATTTACACTGTTAAAAAAAAATTTGTAATATAACAGAATTTTACTGTCTATTTTACAGATTTTTAATTTAATTTATTTTAATTTACATTACATTTAGATTTAATGTACAATAATAAATTATTTTAAAATTTTAAAATAAGTTATTTTACATGTCAAATGTAAAATAACAATAAATCATTGTAACTGTGAAAACACACAATATTTCTGTTCTTTTACAAAAAAAAAACATTAGAAATACATATATTTTTTGTTAAAATAAGTTCACAAATATATTGTAATTTCACAAATATTTGTCTGTTATTTAAGGGAATAAACTGTAAAATTCAACTTTAAAACTCTAAAAAAAGGAAAAAAATTATTTAAAATTACAGAGGAATTAATAGTGAAAATTTCTTTGTTAATTAACTAATATTTTCATTAAAATGACTACAATTACTCTCATTTCTAGATGGTAACATGTAGTAACATTATATTAATAAATTATTCTTAATGATATTTTTTTTGAAAGGACATCTACAGAGACATAGGGAAAGGGCAAAGCTTGAGAGGGTGAATAATTAATTATTGTTAATTAAATTAATAAACAGGTGAATAAAAGATTGGACTTGAACTTAGCGCTGCTGCCTCTGCTGATGGAGCATCAGCTCTAACAAGGGAGCTGCAATTAAATGCCTTAAATAAAGCATTTCTCTGATAGATATGCTGCTAGTGATCTGGCAGGTCCTTTTGGGTCGTTTCCCAGCATCCTTTGCAGCCCTGGATGTTTAGGTTCTTATCTGTGTTTATTTGTTAGCTATTTGATTTAATGCTGCCATATAAAGTCTGTTGCTGGTTTGAACCCATGTTGATTCAGACCCCTTACATTTAACATGGTTATTAATCTGTCTGTAAATTTAAGTCTGTCTGTGTTCGAATGAGAACCCGTGAGTTTTTTTTAATAAAGTGTGTAAAACAAAACTTGTGCTGTGCAAAAACAGGAAGTTGACAAAATACTCCTTTAGCTAGCACCTTTGCTCCGTCAGGTGTTGCAGACCAGGATCCACTACAATACAAAGGCTACAGTCCTTAAAACAGTAGCAATTTAAATCCCAATATCTAGTTTTGATGAATCACATTATTTTTTGTGTCAATAAGTTATATTACATAAACCACAAATTATACACTGCTTTACATAAATAATGTAATTGAAACCTTAATAACCGCACATTTCTGTAAATTTAAGCATTATTATTCAATCACAGGATTTAATTACCATATTCTAGGTAATTTAATTGTTTTAAAATGTAAAAATGTTTCTAATTAAATGTTAAAAACAACCTGAAAATAAGGCAAAATCTTGTTAAAATTACAACAACAAACTGTATTTTGAGTATGGAAAAAAACTGTATTTTTATGAGAAAGTAATTTTCTGTTATTTCACTTTATTTTTCTGGTGCTCCAGCTGCCGGAAAATTACCGTTTTTTTTACAATTTATTTTTTACAGTGTAGCCTTGAATGACCTGTTGACTCAGGGTGTGTGTTGGTCATATTTCCCCACCAAACAAGTCTAAATCTGCAGTTTCTCTGAGCTTCTGGACACCTCAGGCGCTTACAAGACTCATAAGCCCATGAACAACCGCCAGCCCATGCATGCTAATGTCCAGTCTCGTCATGCTATGCCCAGTCTCGTCATGCTCCAGTCTTGTCATGCTAATGCCCAGTCTCATCATGCTAATGTCCAGTCTCATCATGCTAATGTCCAGTCTCGTCCTGCTAACGTCCAGTCTCGTCATGCTAATGTCCAGTCTCGTCATGCTAATGTCATGCTAATCCAGTCTCGTCCTGCTAACGTCCAGTCTCGTCCTGCTAACGTCCAGTCTCGTCATGCTAATGTCCAATCTCGTCCTGCTAACGTCCAGTCTTGTCATGCTAATGTCCAGTCTCGTCATGCTAATGCCCAGTCTGTCATGCTAATGCCCAGTCTCGTCATGCTAATGCCAGTCTTGTCATGCTAATGCCCAGTCTCGCATGCTAATGCCCAGTCTCATCATGCTAATGTCCAGTCTCGTCATGCTAATGTCCAGTCTCGTCATGCTAATGTCCAGTCTCGTCATGCTAACGTCCAGTCTCGTCATGCTAATGCCCAGTCTCGTCATCTGCATGTTAATGTCCAGTCTCGTCTGATGCGTTCTATGTCCCTAATGCTAATGCCAGTCTCGTCATGCTAATGCCTAGTCTCGTCATGTGCATGTTAATGTCCAGTCTCGTCATGCTAATGTCCAGTCTCATCATGCTAACACCCTGCTGCAGCAGTAGTTAATCTAAAGCGTAGCTGTCCAGTCAATGCCAAGGCTCAGTTGAGTTGTTGACTTCTCAGTTCACCTCATCAATGGTCAAATCAATAGCCGGCTCCAACAAAAGACCTCCCAGCTGCAACGTAAAGCATTTACTGGCGCGTCTAGCGCCTTAACTCGTTTACCTGTGCTGCTCCGTTAAACCACCTGTTGGCTGTCGGTTGGCGTGTTTCAGGCTTCATCTGGGCGGAGATCAAGGAGATGTGGGACGGCGGGTTCACGGAGTACATCCACGACTGGTGGAACCTGATGGACTTCGCCATGAACTCCCTCTACCTGGCCACCATCTCTCTGAAGATAGTGGCCTACGTGAAGGTAAGGAATAGCCGTGGGGGGGGGGGGGGGATGGGCTCGTAATGGACTCGGTGCGTCATGGTCTCGCAGGGAAGTGAAGCAGACGGCGTGCAGCAGCATTAAAGCAGCTCCCTGCTGCCTGATGGAACGACGGGCAGCAGGGAGACAAATGTCTGCAGTGTTTATATTTGCGCCGAGGGGGGTGGGGGTGGGGGGGTGATCATTAAACAACGTAAGCGGTGCAGAGCTGTGTTGTGCGCTGCAGATGCACGACGCCACACGGCCCTGCAGACGCTCAGCGACAAACATCCATCAGCCGGTGGAGACTGGAGACTGCTGGTTCGCAAACACTGGTGTCCACGATTTGCATATTTTTTACATAACTGCCTCTCAAATGTTTGGTGGGGGAGGAAGTGCACGTCAGGGCTGCTAGTTCCTGTAGAAGCAGTAGAACGGCGTAAACGCACTTTTAATCTGAGGAATCTGAAGGTTTGTGATCGTACCAGAGTCCCTGGACGAAGGTTTTAACACGTGAGAGAAGCGCAAAGCTTCCATGTTTGGACACCTTTCATGTCCAAGATCCAGATCCAGGTGACGACACCTCCAGTCAGGACTCCTGAGTCCAGATCCAGGTAACGACACCTCCAGTCAGGACTCCTGAGTCCAGATCCAGGTGGTGACACCTCTAGTCAGGACTCCTGAGTCCAGATCCAGGGATCACCTCCAGTCAGGACTCCTGAGTCCAGATCCAGTTGATGACACCTCCAGTCAGGACTCCTAAGTCCAGATCCAGGTGACGACACCTCCAGTCAGGACTCCTGAGTCCAGATCCAGGTGGTGACACCTCCAGTCAGGACTCCCGAGTCCAGATCCAGGTGACAACACCTCCAGTCTGGACTCCTGAGTCCAGATCCAGGTGACGACACCTCCAGTCAGGACTCCTGAGTCCAGATCCAGGTGACGACACCTCCAGTCAGGACTCCTGAGTCCAGATCCAGGTGACGACACCTTCCGTCAGGACTCCTGAGTCCAGATCCAGGTGATGACACCATTTTGGACTCCTGAGTCCAGATCCAGGTGATGACACCTCCAGTCAGGACTCCTGAGTCCAGATCCAGGTGGTGACACCTCCATTCTGGACTCCCGAGTCCGGATCCAGGTGACGACACCTCCAGTCAGGACTCCTGAATCCAGATCCAGGTGACGACACCATTCTGGACTCCCGAGTCCAGATCCAGGTGACGACACCTCCAGTCAGGACTCCTGAGTCCAGATCCAGGTGACAACACCTCCAGTCAGGACTCCTGAGTCCAGATCCAGGTGACGACACCATTCTGGACTCCCGAGTCCAGATCCAGGTGACGACACCTCAGTCAGGACTCCTGAATCCAGATCCAGGTGATGCCACCTCCAGTCAGGACTCCTGAGTCCAGATCCAGGTGATGCCACCTCCAGTCAGGACTCCTGAGTCCAGATCCAGGTGACGGCACCTCCAGTCTGGACTCCTGAGTCCAGATCCAGGTGACAACACCTCCAGTCAGGACTCCTGAGTCCAGATCCAGGTGACGACACCATTCTGGACTCCCGAGTCCAGATCCAGGTGACGACACCTCCAGTCAGGACTCCTGAGTCCAGATCCAGGTGGTGACACCTCCAGTCAGGACTCCTGAGTCCAGATCCAGGTGGTGACACCTCCCCAGTCAGGACCGGTTCCTCCAACATCTCTGACGTTAAGAAGGCTCTTAGCAACTCTCACAGCATCACGACACTTTTAGCTCCACCAACATGGATCCCTCATGCAGGTCTGGTATTTTAACCCTGAACACACGGAGCAGACGGCAGGACCATCTGTGAGTCAGTGATGCCGGTGGTTGGTTCCTCCCACACGGGTCCCACAGCTACACATGCTAATCACATACATGCTAACGGGGATGAAACACAGCTATAACCTGCATCCATGCGGTGATGCAGATGCACGGCTGCACGCTCATGCAGTCCTCCAACCACAGAGCTGCTCACTTCGTCTACGTCCCTTTTGTATTTTTCATTTTTCCTTCAAATATTCATCAGCATTTGAAGACCTCAGGAGAGCGAGCGAGGTTTCGCTCAGTCATCGTAAGTCTGTACGAGAGAAGAGTGACACAGAAAATGCATCTCAGAGAAGGTGAAGACGGTAAATTAATGAACATCTGTGTTTGTTTGAGAATAAAAGAGGCAGAGGTCACGAGACAGAAGGTTAATGACTAAATCTAGAAGGAGAAGCGGAAGTTGGATCTGAGAGGTCATGGTCATCCAGGTGTTCCTCCCAGGTGTGGGTCAAGGTACAGAGAGGCTGTGGGTCTGCTGACCACATCTGTCTCTATGGCGCAGCAGATGTTCCTGTAGATGTTTCACCTTCACTTCCAGCTGGCTGAGGGACGTTTCAAGCTCATAGACTGTTGGAGTCACATGAGAATCACCTGTTTCGTCTACTGTCAGCTGTCCGACCGGTTTTGGTCACAAGAATGGAGGTGTGAAGGTTGTGAGACCACCTGGGTAGGAGGTTCAAGGCTGGGTTGAAGGTGTTGGATTGGTCAAACTTGACTCTTCCCCCATTTAAAGTAAATGTCTTCTTTTAATCCTGTGGAACCTCATTGTCCTCAGAAGAGTGTCCCTCATCCTTAAGGTGCAGGTGGATCTCTGACTCTTGTCCTGATGGACTTGTCTCCTGTCTTGGTGATGGACCAGTGGTTGTCTGAGGTTACCACATGTGGATGGACAACCTGAGTCCTGTCTGTTTGCTGCCAGTTTTGTGTTTCTGCAGATTTGAAGGCCCGTCTTGACGATCTTGCGTCTCAGTGGGAATGTCCTGAAGTTCTGATGACAGTTCGGTCTCTGTGAATCAAAAACCATAGTTTTGTTTCCTCGATGTGCACAGGACAGTCCAAAAATGGCAGCTTGTTTTTGTCTGCCTCCCCTCTGGTGGGTTTGGAGTTAGGGTTAGAGGTTAGGGTTAGAGGTTATGGGGCGGTGGATTGAAATGGTTTATAAATGGTTTACAACAAATTAAATGTAATTGGGAATTCTGGATGACTCTAAACAGACAACCTGTGGAAAGGTTTTCCTTAGGGTGGATTATGGCAAGGACCTAGCAATACGATATGTATCATCATACTTGGGTCACGACACGATATTTTCACGATATCGTGATATATTGTGATATTCTTCCCAGTTAATATCAAAATTAAAAGTAGAGATGAAAACTCAAGTTGCTGTATATCACAATATATCGCGATATCACGATATATTGCGATATTCTACCCAGTTAATATAAAAATTAAAAGTAGAGATGAAAAATCAAGTTGCTGTATATCACAATATATCACGATATCACAATATATTGCGATATTCTACTCAGTTAATATCAAAATTAAAAGTAGAGATGAAAAATCAAGTTGCTGTATATCACAATATATCATGATATCACGATATATTGGATATTCTACCCAGTTAATATCAAAATTAAAAGTAGAGATGAAAAATCAAGTTGCTGTATATCACAATATATTGCGATATTCTACCCAGTTAATATCAAAATGAAAAGTAGAAATGAAAAAGCAAGTTGCTGTACATCACAATATATACGATATCACGATATATTGCGATATTCTACCCAGTTAATATCAAAATTAAAAGTAGAGATGAAAAATCAAGTTGCTGTATATCACAATATATCACGATATCACGATATATTGATAACCCGTTAATATCCCCCTTGCTGTATTCCATTTATATCTACCCCTCTATTTCATCTCTCCGTACAGTATAACTCGTCTCGCCCCAGGGAGGAGTGGGAGATGTGGCACCCGACGCTGATAGCCGAGGCTCTGTTTGCCATCGCCAACATCTTCAGCTCGCTCAGACTCATATCTCTGTTCACCGCCAACTCCCACCTGGGGCCGCTGCAGATCTCACTGGGGAGGATGCTGCTGGACATCCTCAAGTTCCTCTTCATCTACTGCCTGGTAAGGTCTCGCCATCACCCCTCCTCTTTTATCACGTTTTACAGGCCGTAACAGCTGCACCTCCGTGAACGTGCTTCTGGATTTCATACATGTGACTGCAGTTTCTCTGTTTTCTTTTCCGTGAGCTGCATCTCATTACTGGGCCAGAACACAACCCTCCTACGTGGACATGAACATCCTCACAGAGCCAATTAGCCTCGTAGCGGGTGAAGCGCCTTCAGCGCAAGTATTCTGTTGACTTATAATCTCTTTGAATGGATCAGCGGACTCCATTGAAGATGCAAACACAGCTGTTGGTACAGCTAACACCCTGAATATTTCATTACCAGCAGGTGCATTTATTAATGATTCAGGTTTTAATTCGGCGTTAAGAGGACGGGTCTTCTATCAGGAAATACTGACGTCGATTGCTTCACGAAATGAAAAACATCTTAGATGTTATGAGACCCAACAGTCCTTGTAAGCATACATATAAGGAACTACAGTCTCATTTTAGGAAGTGTAACTACACCTTGACCTTGTGAGCACGTAGCCATCAGGTGATGATCGATGCTTAATGCGGGAACAAAAGACTTTTGTTCAAGTTAAAATTTTGGTTTCAGTTTCACTTTGAGGAATTCTTTGCTCTCTTTTAATTCCATTCAATTCAGTTTTATTTGTATAGCGTCTGTTACAATGTCAATTGTCTCTAGGCGCTTTACGGAGACCCAGATCACGACCCCCGAGCAAATATCATTAACTAAAAATATATAATGTTGAATCCTAATCAAGGATAATGGCAGGTAAATAAACTCCCACAGAGGGAGAAAAAAAACTTTCAGCCAAACAGTGGCAAGAAAAAACTCCACTTTAAGAGGAAGAAACCACTCAGCAGATCATGTTGGCGTCCCCCTGCAGCGTAGGCCTATAGCAGCATAGCTATGATGAAGCTGTGATTAAGACGAGCTACTCTAGTCTGAGCTACTACAACTATGGCTATACCTATTAGCATCTAAACACTATAATTTAGACTAACCGTAGGTTTTACTGAACAGAAATGTTTTCAGTTTAGTATTAAAGATGGAGGTGGTGTCAGCCTCCTGAACCCAAACTGGTAGCTGGTTCCAGAATAAAGGTGCCTGGTAGCAGAAGGCCCGTCCTCCAAACCTACTTTTAGATATTCTAGGAACGACGAGTAATCCTGCACTCTGAGAGCGGAGAGCTCATAACGACCAAACAAAGTCCTCTCTAGACTTGTAAAAGTGACTTAACCTTCATCGCCTAAAGGGGGACAAAAATGCAACACAGTCATGTCTTTTCAAGCCAGATAACCCTGAGAAAGAGCTACAGGTTATGGAGGCTACGTCCTGGTTGGTTGATGGTCATCTCTCAAACTCTCTGGTCGCTACCTGAGGAGCAGTGAGTCTACATCCATGTCGTGGTGCTTCACCAAACTAGTTCCCTGTATCTGTTTATAATATGGTTGCATCTAATTTATATTGTTAAACGCACATGTCACGACATGTAAATAAGAACATTTTGCAGTCATTAAGAAGTCTATTCTGTCGTTTAGAATCATTGGACCAGTCCACTTCTAGTTTCAGAACAACATCCAAAGTTCACCAAAGACCGACACATCCCCACTCACAGAGCTGGGCGCTAATCCGTCGTGTTCTTATAAACATATAAATCCACGTCCTTCGTTCAAATCCATCTCTTAATTTTCATTACGTTCCCTTTTCACTTAAGGAGATGAAAGTCGTCTGTGACAGGCAGCAGAAAGTCATCGTAGGCCTATTTTATTACACTCAGGGCTCATTATTAGCTTCTCATGGGAGCTCATAACCTACAACACGACGCACATGTGGATCGCTTCGCTCCCTGCGGTCCCTGAAACCAATCACAGGGGCGGCGGCGGCGCATTATCAGACGCTCGCTGAAGCAGCAGCGTTACAGGACACAACCGGTGTCCCGTTTGAGATCAAAGATGTGTTTCAAACCGGCCTGGAGCTGCAGGAGTTACGGCATTCACACGTGTGCGCATGTCGTCCGCAGGTCCTGCTGGCGTTCGCTAACGGGCTGAACCAGCTCTACTTCTACTACGAGACCACGGCGTCAGAAGAACCCAGCAACTGCAAGGGCATCCGCTGCGAGAGGCAGAACAACGCCTTCTCCACGTGAGTACCGTCGCCGACCGATGTGAAACTGGAGAAAACCGGTTGAAACCGCACCAGACCGACAGTTTAAAGAGCAGCACACAAATCTGACGAGTTCAGCTACTTTTGGGTCAGTCGGCGGTGAAACTATCTGTTGTTGATGTGAACTTTTGTCCAGTAAAATACCCTTTAATACAGTAAATGTCTGATAATATCCTCTGATAACATGGCGGTTGTCCAGCAGATTAGCATGAATTTTAGTTCAGACATTTCTGTTCCCCAGTCGATGAACCCCAAAGACAGTAATTAGGAGAAGATGTCATTTGATGCCGCTGGTGTTTGTATCGTGAAATATCCATCAGCCAATTATAAATATAAAATCAGCCAATCACATGGCAGCAACTCCACACATTTATTCATGCAGACGTGGTCAAGACGACTTGCAGAGGAACAAACCATCAGAAAGGAGAAGACGGGGGATTGAAGTGACTCTGAACGTGTCCTGGTTGTTGGTCTGAGCGGTCCAGGAACTGCTGGTCTACTGGGATCTTCACAACCATCTCCAGGGTTTTTCACATTCAAAAATTCAATTCAAAAATACTTTAATAATCCCCCAAGGGGGAAATTCAGGTTTCAGTACACCAGTCTGGTGTACTAGAGGAGCTGCTAGCGTCCATCGCTCCTTTTCATGCCCTGGTCCGAGTGCTAACTCCAGATAACAGCCGTTAAAACAGTTAACAGCCGTTAAACCGGTTAACAGCCGTTAGAACAGTTAACAGCCGTTAGAACCAGTATATCTCCATAATGATGACCAGTGAGATATCTCCAGGTCAGAGGAGGAAACACCAATGAACCAGACCGTCTCCTCTGGGAAGACTGAGCTCCTTCAGTCCGGCGAGCGACGGAGCCGACCGTCCCAGAGCCCGGTTCATCATGCGGACCGGACCAGGCCGTTGTCGTCTCCCCCGGCGGTGCTGGGCCCCACCAGGTCACCAGACGGCCCCTGCCAGGTCAGCTGACCCATCCGGCGTGTAGACAGCTGGATGAGGATGGTCCAGGAAGAGAAGATACCCAGATGTTGATGTCAGAGGAGACTGGACAGACTGGTTGGGTCAGGGGTACCAGATGTTTTACAGCAGAAGAAGACCACACCAGGTGCCACAACTGGACCACAGAAGACTGGAAGAACGTTGTCTGGTCGATGAGTCTGAATTTCAGCTGCATCATTCAGATGGTCAGAACTTGGAGGAACCAACATGGAAGCTTGGATCCATCCTGCCTTGTATCAAGGGTTCAGGCTGCTGCTGGTGGTGTGGTGGTGTAGGGGAGATTTTCCTTGTCACACTTTGAGCCTTGTTTATCTTACCTGAGTACTGCTGCTGACCATCTCCATCCCTTCATGACCACAGTGGACCATCTTCTGATGGACACCTCCAGCTGGATGATGGTCATCTCAAACTGGTTTCTAGAACATGATCAGTGAGTCCACTGTCCTCCAGTGTCCTCCACAGTCTCCAGATGTCAGTCCAGTTAGGGTTGGGTTGTGGTGGGACGGGAGATTCTCATCATGGATGAGCAGCAGCTGGTGATGCTGTCGTGTCAACAGCAGAACCAGAACCTCTGAGGAACGTCTCCAGCAGCTGGTTGGATCTACAAAACCAGGAATTAAGGCGGTTCTGGAGGAGAAAGGAGGTCTGAAATGTAATGTTTCTGCATGGAAACCATTTAAAGACTTGCAATGATCTGAACTAATGTTGTCCAGGTCCACAACGTTCCCATCAGCCTCAGCTGTGTGATCATCTAACGTTCAGTGTGACTCTGAAATTAGATTTTAAACATCCATACCTGCTTCTAGAATTAACACGTTAACGCACCTGTTTCACCTCCTTCACCTGGCATCGAGGTCTGAACCAGTCTGTCCATGACCCCTGAACCAGTCTGTCCATGACCCCTGAGTTTAAACAGGTGTGTTGGCTCGGGGAAACACCTGGTACCTGAGGACCAGGATGGAGAAACACCGCTTTACGCCAAACAGAAGGAAAAACTGCCCTTTAAGAGGAAGAAACCTCCATGACGGTTTTCTTCTTCTGGGGTTTCGGTTCGTCGCTCAGACGCTGTGACCGCCGTCCGGTCGCTGAGCAGATCTCAGCAGACGCGCCGCCGTCGTCGCCTTCTGCCCTTCTGACCCGAACCCGCTGGCTCAGATGAAGTGCCGGCGGGTCGGAGTCTGCCGGGTAGAAAACGGCGTCACGCTGACGCTGAATGAGCGAGCAGGTCACCACGGTGATGATGATGATGGCGGTGATGACGCATGCAGCGCCCCGAGGGCAGCGCGGTCCTCGCCGTCGCTCAGGAGCGAACAGCTTTACACACTTAACATTCATTGTTGAGTCTTTTTTCACATTTCCTGTTTTTCCCAGGTACCCCCCCCCCCACCACCACCACACCGCACATCTGAACTTACAGAGACTCAACCATCAGATGGAGAGATCGATTTAGATCTCTCTCTCTCCTCTCTCTCTCTCTCTCTCTCTCTCTCCTCTCTCTCTCTCTCTCTCTCTCTCTCTCTCTCTCTCTCTCTCTCTCTCTCTCTCTCTCTCTCTCTCTCTCTCTCTTCGGTAACCTCACGTTCTCCCACGGTCTCCCGCTCTGGGATCTGGTTCTCGGTGTCTGATTCCCGCCGCCTCGGTTCTTCTGGGTTTCTGATTCACCCAAACAAAACAGTCCCAGTCAGAACTGGGACTCTTCCCAGTCAGGAGTCCTGACTGGGTCTGATCCCAGTCAGGACTGGGACTCTTCCCAGTCAGGACTGGGAACAGTCCCAGTTCTGACTGGGATCAGACCAGGACTGGTTTCCTCTCAGTTCTGGTTTCAGTCAAGAAAACTAAACTGGGCACAAAAAAGTGAGGAAACTAGTTTTTGTCAAATTATTTCTTCATCCTGCTAGAAACAATTTTTGTTCTTAGTTTATATTTTCAACTTTAAACTTAAAGAAAGATAGATACGGAGGACCGAGTCCACAGAAGTATTTTTAAATACTTAGTTTTAGTTTTATTTTGTAAATTATGGTTGTAATTTTGGTTGGAGTGAAGCACTGAACTTTTTGAAGGCTATCGAATCACACAGTCGTGTTTACATTCTGGTCTCAATAAACATATTTACATATAACTCTCATTTTTATTTTATTTCAGTTAACGAAAATGTTTTTTCAATTCTAGTTTTCATTATTTCGTTCGTTTCCGTTAACGATAATAACCTTGCGGCTGTCGTGTAATTAGTCTCCCGTGTGTGCGTTAATGCGCTGAGCCCTGCAGCTCCGTGGATCAGCGACTCTGCCGCCGTAAATCACGCCATCCATCGGTTCCTCTGCTACAGAGCGGCGGGGTGACGTCTGTCGGCGCACCGAGGCGTAAAGTCCTGACCTCTGCAGCTCACGTTCAGGTTCACGTTATATTCAGGTTCTGACTGGCCTCAGACGAGCAACGTTAACTTTTAACCAGTTAAGTCATTTTCTCTGTTTTCATCACGCTAACGTGCAAATGAAAGAATCAGCGCAGCTGTTTTCAGTTTCCTCACGTTTCTGCACGGAAAAGTTAACGTAGATTGAAAACGCAGCAGAAAACGCTGTGTTGCGACCACGTGCTCATCCAGATGCACGAGGAAGCAGCTGCCGAACACACCAACCAGCCGGACTCAGAGTTCCTGGTTCACCTCCCACAGAGCTGATGAAGAGTTAAAACTGTGAGGATCAGCTGTAGATGTGGAGAAAAGGATGAGGAAGAGGAGGACAGAGCAGCTGGACTGGAGAAGGTCTGAGCTGGAGGGATGGAGGGATGGAGGGATGGAGGGAAAGGGTGGAGGCATCTGGTCCTTCTGGTCCAGTCCACCGTGGTCTTATAACGTCTTATTGAACAATGAGACCTAAATATATTTTTTCCTCCTCACGACAGATGCAACTAATACTCTGATGCAACTTATAGTTTGGAAAATACAGTGTTTAAAAGGTGTGTTTGAATATAAAAATAAAGGTAACAGGTGTGAGATTACAACAGAAGTGTACAATGTGGACACAAATGAGCAGGTTAGAATAAAAGTGAGTAAAAGAAGATAAAAAACAAAGCAAAAATATGATGAAACATTGCATTTTTAGAGTGTATATCTCTTTGGATTAATCCAGTTAAAATCCAGACACTCTAGAAATCCATTTGTTCAGAGGTTTTAGAGACATTTATGGGATTGTTTAGATGGGCTTCTCAAACTGGCCATTTTGGCACATTTAGTCGTAACTGTGTCTTTGAGGTACTGAACTATACAACTGGTTTTATTTGATGCATCGGTCACTAAATTCCTTTCAAATGTAACCATTTTGGGTTTGTTTGTGTCGGTATGTGTGTGATGTGTACGGTGGCCCTGAAGGGCAAACGACACCAACAAAAGGGAAAACACAACGACATTAACAAAAACACAACGACATTACAAAAAAACAAAAACACAACGACAAAAAGGAAAACACAACGACATTAACAAAAACACAACGACATTAACAAAAACACAACGACATTAACTTCTAATGGAAACGGTCCAATCAGCAATGATCCTTGTCATAGCAGGTACCTACCCTTTCCGTTAGAAGTTAATGTCGTTGTGTTTTTGTTAATGTCGTTGTGTTTTGTTATGTCGTTGTGTTTTTGTAATGTCGTTGTGTTTTGTTAATGTCGTTGTGTTTTCCTTTTTGTTGGTGTCGTTTGCCCTTCAGGGCCACCGTAGATGTGCCTCATGTGGAGCAGCTGCTTGGTCGCAGGTACAAGGTCATATCTCAGGAACGTCTCGATGCATTTGGATGACTGATGCCTCTGTGGGATCCGTGGGACCAATCAGAGAGGTAGAAAGACTCAGGTGACCCTCGGCAGACCAGCTTTTGCACAGAAACAATCCAAGAGAGCAAAAATGAGTTTGATTTCCAAAAGAGACTTGGAATTACGTGAATGAAGTGGACTTTTCCACTGAAATATGATCAATGATGGCAAAACATTAAAGTTCAGATTGAATCCAGAGTTGAGCTGCAGAATGCAACGTTGTTTTTTTCTCGTTCTTCCTGTTTGTAGCATGTAGCAGCTGGTTGCTAGCGCTGATGATCTGTGTCGTGCCGCGTTCCCGCCGTTTTCCACGCTCACTTAGCTCCTCGGTGTTGGAACTGCGTTGCGTTTCTGTTTGTTCGCTCTGCTGGGTCTTTACGAGCTTCCTCCTGTGCGTTCGCTGCGCTGGATGTGTGTGTGCGGTATCGTTAAATGTGTGATTAAAAATGTGCGTCATCTGCCCTCCAGCTCCGGCGCTATTCATTAGCAGGAGTTTAAGAAATCATGTCAATGAGATTTGCAGTGTGTTGAAATATGGCAGTAGATGTTAATGACCGAACCTCATGTGATGATCCAAACTGAGGAGGAAAACGGGGGTGAAGAGGAGCGTAAACGAGGAAAGAATGAAAAATGAGGCAATAGATGAAAGTGAGATAGCAGAGTTTCTTCCCCTCCTCCTCTCTGTCCATTAATTTCCCTCGTATTCAGCTTCTTTCCATCTTTCTTGTTTCATAACTGACACAATAACACGCTCGGTTGCTTCATTCATCGTTGATTTGGTCTCCACCCCCCCCCCCCCCACCCTCCACCCCTCCCTGACTTTCTCGTTACTTACACAACCACCACACACAAACACATTTTTCCCTCCACACACTTTCACCCGCTCGAACATCGTTTGTGACGAAGCACAGTCGTTGTACTGATTCGATACGGGGATCGTTGGCGCTCGAACTGTGTTTCCCGCCGCTCGCCGCAACGAGAACAAACGGCCTGAATATTTCACGCGGCGTAAACACAACACCCCGCAGACGAACCCTCCGTCAGCGTCGTCACCGTGATGCGGTGTTGCCGGTTGTTGCCTCATCAAAAATTCAGCAGCTGCTGCTGCAGCCGTCACACAGGGAGGAAGAGAGGAAGAGGAGGTGGAGAGAGAGACGTAGAGGTGAGGAAGGAGGTAAAAAATGGAGGGAAGCGAGTGAAGGAAGTCCCTCAAAGTTGACGTGAATGCTTTAATACGACGTCAGGTCATCTGTTGAAAACCACGATCGTTCCCAACAGTTGTCTCTGGTCACAGTGGTCACATGTGGACGATGATGTCATCTCGATGATGTCATCTCGATGATGGCGGACGCTTGACAGAGGGAGATGGTTAATGTAGGGATGTAACGATACAAAAAATTTGATATCACGATTATAGTGACCAAATTATCACGGTTTACGATATTATCGCGGTATTCTTAATTGCTGTACAAATGTCCAGAAAACACATACATTAAAATAATTTCACTAAATCTTGTGATTTTCTTGTCATACTAAAACATCAGAAGCCAAAACTTTATCAAAATGAAACTTTCACATTAAAAGGGCAAAAAAAAAATGGCACAGAAAATGGCACACAATGCTAATTTGTCTGGTGCAAATTTAAATAAACACTTTAACAACCATAGTAGGTCAAAATGTGCAAACAATTATCAGGAACAAAATTATAGTGAAGTTCAAATGAAATAAACGTTTGACTTTAAGCTGAACCTTAAATATGTATAAATGTGTAAATAAAGAAACAGTTGTTTAGGAGCCAAATATGTTGTTCTGAATTGTAGTTCACTCTGTGTGTCTGTGGGTGGCGCTGTGTTGTTACCTGAGGGTCAGGTATAAAGGTAGCTGCCTGTTATTGGTTAGCTGTTTGACCCGGAAGGGCAAAAGGTTTTTGACCGCTGTGGCGCTAACTGCTGGCATTATGGTTGTCGGATCAGTTAATGGAATAAATTAATATTTTAACTGCATCAGAAGAACACGCAACGGTAACGTTTACGAAATGTGAGTTAGCGAAGCGCGTCGACCAGGTTACTCTTGGTCAAACATCTCAGTAGCTTGAAGCATTAGCTCCTTCAAGTTGCTTCTACAAATTACAATAAAATGTAAACAGGTGCTCTGCAGACAGATAACTGTCCTCCACCAGTTGTCCCTCTGCATTCTTAAAAAAATCAAATAAAAATAAAATATGCCCAGACCTCTGATTTCGTCCTTTTAGTGGGTTGATAAATGTCCTGCATGCTATCACCACTTTCCCCCATGATTATGTTACGATGCCGATGTTACAAGCTACATATTCACACGAGACACAGTCGCAAGTCGCTAACAGACTTGAATGAGGCTGATATTACACATCCTGGTAATCGACCGCAATAACGAGATGAAGTCAAACATAAACGGTAATCGTTATCACCTAAAATTTCATCATGCTTTACCGTAATACCGGTAGCGGTTCCATCCCTGGGTTAATCCGGGCGTTGGAGCCGGTTCGAGCCGTCATCAGCTGGAGGTGGAGCCATGGCATCACATCTGTCAGATGTTGAGTGCAGCAAAAAAAGTCTTCATTTTTCTAGCTGACAAATTCGAGCTTCAACCCCCGGCTGCAGGTGTGGGGAAAAACTTTCCCACATGCTGCAGTAAAATGATAATCCAGTCCAGGATCTCTCTGTTCCTGGTTCTTCCTGAAGGGCTCTTGTCCATCTTAGACCAACTTCATCTGTCTTAGAGTTCAGAGGGATTCACCTGACTGTTCAGGTCCCAGGTAACCTCTGTCATCTCCTGCAGCCGTACTGAAACCAGACATCACCTGTACCTGACGGGCGGAGGTGTGGAGCGATGACGGGTGAACTGAGGGAAGCAGGGATGGGTGCGGCTCCTGAGTTTTAGTGGCCTGATTTGTTTAGTCTGACTCACACCAACCTTTGATTTGCATTAAACAAAACAGCACCGAGCGAACGCGGTCGACAGCAGCTGATGCTGTTTATACGCTGTATGAAGACGAAGGTCGGTGTTGTAGCCAACAGAGAAGTTTGGACATGAGTCTGGACCCCCGTTTGACCAATCAGAAACCAGCCAGCAGCAGTGTGGGACGGTGGTGGTGTGGCAGTGTTTATCCTGAACCTCTGTCAGTGTTAATCCTAAATCTCTACCAGTGTTAATTCTAAACCTCTGTCAGTGTTAATCCTGAACCTCTGTCAGTGTTAATCCTGAACCTCTGTCAGTGTTAATCCTGAACCTCTGTCAGTGTTATCCTGAACCTCCTCCAGTGTTAATCCTGAACTCTGTCAGTGTTAATCTGAACCTCTGTCAGTGTTAATCCTGAACCTCTGTCAGTGTTAATCCTGAACCTCTGTCAGTGTTAATCCTGAACCTGACTGTCATGTTAATCCTGAACCTCTGTCATGTTAATCCTGAACCTCTGTCAGTGTTAATCCTGAACCTCTGTCCAGTGTTAATCCTGACCTCTGTCAGTGTTACCTGAACCTGTCAGTGTTAATCCTGAACCTCTGTCAGTGTTCCTGAATCCTGTGTTAACCTCTGTCAGTGTTAATCCTGAACCTCTGTCAGTGTTTCCTGAACCTCTGTCAGTGTTCTGAACTCTTCTGTCACCTCTGTCAGTGTTAATCCTGAACCTCTGTCAGTGTTAATCCTGAATCCTGAACCTCTGTCAGTGTTTAATCCTGAACCTCTGTCAGTGTTAATCCTGAACCTCTGTCAGTGAACCTTCTGTCATGTAATCCTAACCTCTGTCAGTTAATCCTGAACCTCTGTCAGTTTAATCCTGACCTCTCAGTATTAATCCTGAACCTCTGTCAGTGTTAATCCTGAACCTCTGTCAGTATTAATCCTGAACCTCTGTCAGTGTTAATCCTGAACCTCTGTCAGTGTTAATCCTGAACCTCTGTCAGTGTTAATCCTGAACCTCTGTCAGTGTTAATCCTGAACCTCTGTCAGTGTTAATCCTGAACCTCTGTCAGTGTTAATCCTGAACCTCTGTCAGTGTTAATCCTGAACTTCTGTCAGTGTTAATCCTGAACCTCTGTCAGTGTTAATCCTGAACCTCTGTCAGTGTAAATCCTGAACCTCTGTCAGTGTTAATCCTGAACCTCTGTCAGTGTTAATCCTGAACCTCTGTCAGTGTTAATCCTGAACCTCTGTCAGTGTTAATCCTGAACCTCTGTCAGTGTTAATCCTGAACCTCTGTCAGTGTTAATCCTGAACCTTCTGTCAGTGTTAATCCTGAACCTCTGTCAGTGTTAATCCTGAACCTCTGTCAGTGTTAATCCTGAACCTCTGTCAGTGTTAATCCTGAACCTCTGTCAGTGTTAATCCTGAACTTCTGTCAGTGTTAATCCTGAACCTCTGTCAGTGTTAATCCTGAACTTCTGTCAGTGTTAATCCTGAACCTCTGTCAGTGTTAATCCTGAACCTCTGTCAGTGTTAATCCTGAACCTCTGTCAGTGTTAATCCTGAACCTCTGTCAGTGTTAATCCTGAACCTGTCAGTGTTACTCTCAGTTTAATCCTGTCAGTGTTAATCCTGAACCTCTGTCAGTGTTTAATCCTGAACCTCTGTCATGTTAATCCTGAACCTTCTGTCAGTGTTAATCCTGAACCCTCTGTCAGTGTTTAATCCTGAACCTCTGTCAGTGTTAATCCTGAACCTCTGTCCAGTGTTAATCCTGAACCTCTGTCAGTGTTAATCCTGAACCTCTGTCAGTGTTAATCCTGAACCTCTGTCAGTGTTAATCCTGAACCTCTGTCAGTGTTAATCCTGAACCTCTGTCAGTGTCAATCCTGAACCTCTGTCAGTGTTAATCCTGAACCTCTGTCAGTGTTAATCCTGAACCTCTGTCAGTCCTGAACCTCTGTTAATCCTGAACTTCTGTCGTGTTATCCTGAACCTCTGTCCGTTGAACCTGAACCTCTGTCAGTGTTATCCTGATCAGTGTTAATCCTGAACCTCTGTCAGTGTTAATCCTGAACCTCTGTCAGTGTTATTAACCTCCTGTCAACTGCTGTCAGTGTTAATCCTGAACCTGAACTGTCAGTGAAACCTGATCTGTCTGTCAGTGTAATCCTGAACCTCTGTCAGTGTTATCCTGAACCTCTGTCAGTGTTCTCCTGAACCTCTGTCAAATCCTGAACCTCTGTCAGTGTTAATCCTGAACCTCTGTCAGTATTAATCCTGAACCTCTGTCAGTGTTAATCTGAACTCTGTCAGTGTTAATCCTGAACCTCTGTCAGTGTTAATCCTGAACCTCTGTCAGTGTCAATCCTGAACCTCTGTCAGTGTTAATCCTGAACCTCTGTCAGTGTTAATCCTGAACTCTGTCACCTGAACCTCTGTCAGTGTTAATCCTGAACCTCTGTCAGTGTTAATCCTCTGTCAGTGTTAATCCTGAACCTCTGTCAGTGTTTCCTGAACCTCTGTCTGTTACCTGACTCTGTCAGTTCCTGACCTCTGTCAGTGTTAATCCTGAACCTCTGTCAGTGTTAATCCTGAACCTCTGTCAGTATTAATCCTGAACTTCTGTCGTAATCCTGTGTTAGTTCAATCCTGAACCTCTGTCAGTCCTGACCTCTGTCAGTGTTAATCCTGAACCTCTGTCAGTGTTAATCCTGAACCTCTGTCAGTGTTAATCCTGAACCTCTGTCAGTGTTTGTCATTCACCTACTTTCATCAGACAGATGTTCTCTGTGGCTGTTTTAAACCATTATCGTTGAAATCAACCCAGTTTTTAACGTCCGTAAACATTTATCGTGTTCCTTGAGCAAACAACCAAAAGTGTGAAGGTTTTATGAATAAATTACTCATCAAAACTCGGTTACGTACATCAGTTTACAGACTAACCTCCTGTCACTATGTGGTTGGTCTGTAAAATTATGAAGCCATTTTACAGTATACATAAAATAGTATATATAAAAACTATATATACTTTTTACACGATGTTGTCTGATTGTCTCTGCTCAGGTTGTTCGAGACGCTCCAGTCTCTCTTCTGGTCCATATTCGGCCTGATAAACCTGTACGTCACCAACGTGAAGGCTCGCCACGAGTTCACGGAGTTTGTCGGCGCCACCATGTTCGGGACGTACAACATCATCTCGCTGGTGGTCCTGCTCAACATGCTGATCGCCATGATGAACAACTCCTACCAGCTCATCGCGGTGAGTCACAGCCTCAATCGGAGCTGAGCGTCCCCGTCTTCCTAACTGGAGTCCTCTGTCTTGCTGGACCCGATCGATACAGTTTAACGATTCAGTTCTTTATCGATTCTCTTATCGATTCTAATTTGGGGAAAAAAGGGAGAACTAACAGTTTTATTAGCATCAATTTTTTTTACAAACTGAACAGCGAGGTCAAAAGAGGCCCAAAGCCTGGATAACGTGTTAACTGTTGTAATATGTAACTGTGCAAATACACAAGAATGTGGAACATTTTACTAACAGGTTTTTCCTAATAGAAATAAAAAAAAATCTCCCTTTTAAAAGGATATATGAGCTCACTAAACACTCAAAAATAATAATAAAGAAAGATAAATACTATCAAATACAACAGAACAGTACATAGTACAAATCTGCAAATACTATGAAGAATTAACAATTCTTTAGCAGTAAAATAATCATGTCTTCCAGCCTCTGAACCAGCCAGACTCTCTCTCTCGTCACGGTCATCTTCTAAATGTAATGCAGAAGGCATTCGTTTAATAGCATAGCGCTAATGTTATAGCGTGTTTTACAAAGAAGCACATAGGCAGTGGGATAGCTACTAACCAGAGTTACCAGAGGTGATCTTAGCTTGGCTACTGCTGCTGGGTTGAGATCCATCAGTCCGAAGCGTAAAAAACACGACACTCGTTAGCATGTTGTGTGTTCAAATGTTTCTGCGTGTTAGCCGTGTTCCCTCCCGACGCTGTTATCTCCACTTTACAATGACTGCTAGTTGCCTTGTTGCCATCTTTCTTTGGTGAAGTGAAGCCAAACTTTGGAGCGTTTGAACCTGGTGGGCGCCATTGTTGTTTACAACTGCAATGCTAACGTGCTAAACCGACGTAACTTAATCACGTAAGCGCTTTCTGGAATTGACTGTGCGTAACTTGCGTGAATTACGTGAGATTTGTGCTGGTTGAAATCGATGAGAGAATCGCTGGATAAGCTGACAAACAATTCCATGGAATTGAAACACACGGAACCGGTTCTCTACAGGAACTGGTTCTCTACAGGAACCGGTTCTGTATAGGAACCGGTTCTCGATTCCCAATCCTATCCTTGATGCATCCCCAGTTTCACCTGAAACCCTTCTGTTGCTCCTACTGCTCACCTCACTGCAGTCATACTGTCCTCATGCATGTCCTGCTTAGGGATGCGCGCGATTAGTCGTCTAAACGATTAAACGTCCGCCCACTTACTAGTCGGCACCAGAAATATTAGTCATTTAAACCAATTTGTGTTTTATTCATGTACAAGGCCGCTTAACTGTCATACAGCCTCCCGCCACTAGTTGGGGCTACAGAGCCGTCAGACAGCAGCCCTCCTCTCCATGGCAACGCTCGAGTAGACTGGAGTTTTAACGGCATGGTGGGAAGATAGTCTCGCTAAACCAGCGCGGTTTGGCGGTACTTTAATCTAGAAAATGAAAACAAGGTAGTAGTAGACTGTGTCAGAAACAACTGGCATACAATCACTCGACTGGAGCAATGCGCAACCACATTCCACTCAAGCATTTGGATGTTAATCTGCAAGAGACGACGGCTGCTGATGCTAGCGGTGCTGATGCTAGCGGTGCTGATGCTAGCGGTGCTAGCCACACTCAGGCCTATTTGACATTGTTTACCCGGAGACGTGTTCTCCCGTCCGGTCTGAGAGGATAACGCAGCTCATCACGATAATGACTTCGCAAGATATGCTTCCACTTAACTTTGAGGAAGCTAAAGGCTTCAGGAAGCTGATGTTGCTGTTTCGATGTTTCAATAAATTGTGCTAAAGTTTCACTGTTTTCTGAGTGTTTTCCTTTTTTTTAGACTAGTCGACTAGTCTTAATTAAAATTTTCGTTTAGTCGATAGGGAAATTAGTCACCGGGAACATCCCTAGTCCTGCTACTATCTAACATGATTTTTTCCTACTCCAGACTTCCTAATGCACCACCAGCTTCTGCTTCTCCATCAGTATTCTCAGAGTAAACGCTGCATGTTTACTTCTCTTTCTTTTCATGAAACTCCACTGCTGCTCACAAATCGAAACTGCTTTTCTTCACCGAGCTTCCACTGCTCTCTCCCAGGTCTCTACAGCTCTGAGCATCTCCATTGTTCTTCTTGACACTCTTCCTCCAGTCCTGTGGCATTTTTTTTTCGTTCGCTCTCCAGCACATTAATTGAAACCATCATCTTAATATTTAACGTCATTTACGCCCATGAAGGGTTGGGACTGTAAATGTAATATCAACAGGGAAGTACATACAGTCATGGAAAAAATTATGAGACCACCCTTGTTTTCTTCAGTTTCTTGTTCATTTTAATGCCTGGTACAACTAAAGGTACATTTGTTTGGACAAACATAACGATAACCACAAAGATTGCTCATAAGAGTTTTATTTAAGAGCTGATATCTTACCATTTTCCATGGTTTTCTTTGATTATAACCTAAATCACTTAAGTTTTTACATCAATAGCTATGGCGTTGTACTGCCAAAAACACTGCTTTTATGCATTCAGTGTTTTCTTTTCTGTCTGTTTTAGTCACATGATGACGTTTAGTGGTACCAGGTATTAAAATGAACAAGAAACTGAAGAAAACAAGGGTGGTCTAATAATTTTTTCCATGACTGTATTTATGGCGTGTTATTTATTCACTCATTCATCAGGGTCATGCACACAATCACAAAGATGGGAGTCTTTGAAATTAATAAACGGGAGTCCGTTCATTAATTTCATGTTTCTGCTCATAAATCTTGGTCTCTTTGTGATTTTAGTTGCTCATCCAGGCTGTTGGGATGTCCTTCGTGTCTTGTCAGTGTGTGTTCCTTAAAGTGACCATGAAAGTGTCAGTTCATGTCAACGGCTGATTGATTCCAGCCGGGTCCAGACTGAAGCCTGGTTCAGTAACACCTCTGTGATTCAGGTCAACACGGACCACAGCAGACGGGATCGATCTTCTACGTTTCTACAGTCTTCGCGTTTCCCCAAACCGCTCACACGGGTGGAAAGATGGATCGCACAGTTGCGATGCAGAAACATAAATCAGGGTTAAGAGCTCCTGTTTCAGGTGATGTCATCATCTGTCGGACCATCTGAGGTTTTTATGTGAAACAGCTGATCTCATGCAGGCTGTGACACCTTCTCAGGGTCAAAGTTGACATCGTCGTGTGCCTCCAGTCAGTTTGACTGGAGGTCTAACTGGAAATGCTCCAGTTTTCGCACTAGAGTGCAAAAGTGTCGCTACGTTAGCCGCATGCTAACTAGGAGTGCACCATGATTTGAGCTTATGTCTTGCAACAATAGGCTACTGTACATTTATCAAAGACAAAGTTAACTCTACACGACATCAAAGAGCATCACACGGTGATCAATGAGCAGCTAGAAAAGTAACTTATTGCATATTTGTTTGGCAGATGACGTTATTATAAAATTATGGAAAGATTATTAGCTGCACAGCTTAATTATGTTAACAACAATAACTTCATTCAATAAAGTACCATAACGACCAAGACAAGGCTCACGAAATGTTCCTTTTAGGCTTAAAGCGGATCTTAATCAGGAAAGTAACCTGTTTAGTAAACTGGTGGTTCTTTCGCTCGTCGTATCGCTGCAGACGCTGCGTTTATTCTGTTTTGCGGCCGTGCGACGTGACCTCGTAGACTCAAGGATCTCTCTGTTGACCTCCAGGACCACGCAGACATCGAGTGGAAGTTCGCCCGAACCAAGCTGTGGATGAGTTACTTTGACGAGGGCGGCACGCTGCCGCCTCCGTTCAACATCGTCCCCAGCCCCAAGTCCATCTGGTACCTGCTCATGTGGCTCCACAACAAGCTGTGCCGGCGGGGCCAGCCGCCGGGGGAGGACCTGCACAAATGTGAAAACCTTCGAGAGTTCACGGTGAGTGCGTTGGTTTTCCACAGGTGAGCGCTTATTTCCTTGGCCGTGGCTCCCGTCTGGCTGGTGGTCCTTGTTTCTGCTCGTTTTTGGGTTGACCCAGAGATCCAGGCCCAGATAACCAGGGTTCAGAATCATTCGCCACACCGATGGGTGACGTCACAGGAGGGTTTGTCCTCTTCCTTTTATACAGTCTATGGTTGCAGTCAGCAACTGAAACCAGACGTGAGACGAAAGGAAGAATCGAACAGAACGCAAAAGGAACGAGGTTGACGTCACGGTGTAGAAATGAAGCAGTGATAAACTGAATATAAGATGGGACCTTTGCAAATTTATTAGAGGGGCAAGTAGGGATGCACGTTAACTGTTTTTTAAAACCGATACCCATAACCGATAACTTTCAGCTCCTAAAGGCCGATACGATAACACACACACATATACCTAAGATCATTACATCAATACTATGAACTAAACCAAAAAATAGTTTTGACTCTTTAAATGAACAGATATTTATTTTTTTCAATGAAAAACTGTTGACAAGCCTCTCAAACATTTTCGTAAAGCTATCAAACAAACCTATTTGATATCTCACATTAACTTAAATAAGGTTCATTACTGACTGATATAAAAAATAAAGACTCCTTGAACTGATGGAAATACATGCATCAGAATTACTAACTGAAAAAGATTAACATTTAAAGGATTTTGGCTTGTGGTTCCATTTAAATTAATACCTTTAATTAAAGTAAATGAGGTTCAGTGATTTTTTATTTTTTTTATCTCATGGAAGCTTTAGATGAGAGGAATGAGGGAGAGGAGAGACTGCTGCTGGCTTGTCCACGTTAGCATTAGCTTCCATTAGCTCACGTTAGTGCAATTTCAAAACTCCATGGAAGTGATTGTTATGTTGTAGGTGGCTGATCAGGTTTTACGTATTAAAGCTTGTGCTTCCCTCCTCGTAGAATTCACTCGGAGGATTCGTCACAAATAACCACCAAACTATCTTCTTCTGAAACTTTAACGAAGTTCCACGCCGCCATGTTTGTTGTGATCAGCGCTGTGCTGCAGGCTGCATTCAAGGTGTAACGTAAATTCCGACTTTCCTTTGTTTGCTAGTCGTTCTTTCGGCCTTTTTCAATTTTTTTTTCTTTTTTTATGTGTAACATGTGGGAAAATACTGCGAATATCGATTCAAGTCAGCAACTACCAAAATTATGACCGAGTTAACAAGTTGTTTTCTGGCATGAGGGGGTATTCTTGATTTTCCTGATTGAGTAATCGTTTTTCTGATTATGCCGACATCACTTGAACATAACATTCACTGCTGTGTTGACAGAAATATAAATGTTATCGGGGCTATTTGTCGTGATATCGGAGTTATCGGGATGACGTCATCATTTCCTGTTATCGGCCTGATAGTTATCGGCCCGTTAGTTATCATGCACCCCTAGGGACAAGTAAATCAGGACTGAACCAGACAGGACCAGGGGAACGAAACAAACGCCACCATCAACCAGGACAACAGGAAATGAAGCCTCCAGCCATCCAGTTATGATCTCTCCCAGAGAATCGAAGGTGCAGCGATCCCATGGCGATAGATGGTGTTGGTCGCACCTGCATGACGCAGGTTTGAGCGGGTCTGGATGGATCCCAGTCCTGGAGGACCGCTGTCCTGCATGTCTGCCTGGTTCACATGAATGGATCAGAACCAGCTGGTCATCTGCACAAGACTGTTAATGATCCATTCAGGTGAGTCAGGTGAGCTGAAGCAGGGAAACATCTGAGAGGACGGCGTCCCTCTAGGACTGGAGCTGGAGTCCCCTGGGTTAGAGTTAGGGACCGGATCGGAGCGCTTGTTAACGAGTTACATAGATGTAAATCCTTCCCGTCCTCCTTACCCTGGATCGTTCTGTAAAAGCTCATCTTGCTCACAAACAGACTCTGATTTCTGGACCAAAGAAACGCTGCTGTGACTCTTTTCTACTTGGGTAGCAGAGACTGGGATTAGTTGTTGAGCAGAAAAATAAAGCAACAGGAATAAATCTACACTAGCAGCACATCTGGGAGGCCGTAACTGCCGACCACAGAGCAGCAGCAGTGGTTTCCAGTAAAGCAGCAGACAGTCATGAAAAAGCAGAGCGGCAGATGGGGTTCACCGCTGGAACGCAAATAAATCAAAACCCTCCCGAGCAGCGTCGGGGCAAAAGCGCCACGCTGGGTTTGTTTTGGGCGATCGCTGCAGGAGACGGTGCTTCGATGAGCAGCGCCAGGTGTTTCAGTGTGGCAGAAGATGAAGCAGGTTTGGCTAGGAGTGCACGATAACTATCGGGCTAATAACAGGAAATTATGACGTCATCCCGATAAGTCCGATATCACGACGAATAGCCCCGATAACATTTATATTTCTGTCAACACAGCAGTGTCTCACTCCCTCTGAGTCTTGAATGACCGGCAGTGAATGTTATGTTCAAGTGACGTCGGCATAATTAGAAAAACGATTTCTCAATAAGGAAAATCAAGAATACCCCCTCATGCCAGAAAACAACTCGTTAACTCCGTCATAATTTTAGTAGTTGCTGACTTGAATCGATATTCGCAGTATTTTCCCACATGTTACACATAAAAATAGAAAAAATAGAAAAGGCTGAAAGAATGACGAGCAAACGAGGGAACGTGGGAATTAACGTTACACCTTGAATGCAGCCTGCAGCACAGCGCTGATCACAACAAACATGGCGGCGTGGAACTTCGTTAAAGTTTCAGAAGAAGATAGTTTGGTGGTTATTTGTGACGAATCCTCCGAGTGAATTCTACGAGGAGGGAAGCACAAGCTTTAATACGTAAAACCTGATCAGCCACCTACAACATAACAATCACTTCCATGGAGTTTTGAAATCATGCTAATTTAAACTAACGGAAGCTAATGCTAACGTGCTCCCCTCTCTTCTCCCTCATTCCTCTCATCTAAAGCTTCCATGAGATTAAAAAATAAAAAACAAAAACTACTGAACCTCATTTACTTTAATTAAAGGTATTAATTTAAATGGAACCACAAGCCAAAATCCTTTAAATGTTAATCTTTTTCAGTTAGTAATTCTGATGCATGTATTTCCATCAGTTCAAGGAGCCTTTATTTTTTATATCAGTCAGTAATGAACCTTATTTAAGTTGATGTGAGATATCAAATAGGTTTGTTTGATAGCTTTATGAAAATGTTTGCCAGGCATGAACTGGAAAAGTCGTCTCAGAGAGACGTTGTCTCCCAGCAGCACGTGGACGGACATCATCTGTGACACAGAGGGAACATCAGCAGATAAATGCATCCTGATAAACACGTTTAACAGTCCAGTCGTCTGGAGGCAGACTGGGAGTTAGCGAGTTAGCACACACACACACACACACCACACACACACACATACACACACACACACACACTCAGAGCGCAGCTGAAGTCGGTTGGGTTATATAAGACCGCCAGCCCACATCGGTTCAGAGAGGCTCTGCAGAGATCTGATCAAGGATCAGAGCCAGCAGAGGAGCGGCGTAACGCCGTTGGGCTGTTGCCGTGGAGATGGGGGGAAGGCTGCAGGTGTGCAGGTGTGTGGATGGAAATGTGTGGCTCAGTGGGTTTGCATGACCTGGTCAAGAGGAGGTCACCGTCTGCAAGATACCTGCAGGAGCCTCAGCGTCGGAGAAGCACTGATACTGATGCTCCTCACCTCTGATGAAACCCCGACCGACACGGAGACGAGCGAGTCGTTCGTTACGCCGTGATGTCAGAGCGGTCAGAGTATCAGATCGAGCAAATAAAACCCCAGAACGCTTCACATCATGTCACCAAATACTCCGACGCCACCGGTGCCGGCCTCTCAGGTGTGAAGGGGATCAAAGGAAGAGTAAAGACTGGACTGTGGAGCAATGGAGGAGGGTCGCTGGAGCTCCCATCATGCCTCGGGGTGACGTGATGATGCTTCCGTTGGCCCTGAACACGCTGAAGGAGTCGGTTACTCCATCGCTGTGTTCTTCTTCCCTTTCAGTTATTGATCTGGGACAGGAAGTGAAGCTCAACTGGACCGTTTTACTGGTCGTTATACCAGAACACCGGCACGGCGGGAGAATCAGTTCACTGACCAGACCCTAACCCTAACCCGGTGGTGATCCTCAAAGCTTCCTGTCCCCCCCCCGGCTCCTCGGCATCACCGGGGCGACACCAGCGATCTTCTGGAAGTTCAACGTCCTCCGGGACGTTCTGGGGCGATTCGGTGTTGCTACGTGGCTTCATCCGTCATTTCTGGCAGAAACTCCCATACACAAATCTGATATATGGCCATATATTTAAATAACATATATAATATCGGTGTCCATATATTGGTACATATTCGGAACATATATTTTAAAATATTACAAAAATGGCCCCTTTTATATATGGAAAATATATGTGGCACATATATGTATGGCATATTCAGCACATATATTTTTCAAACATATATGTCACATATATTAGTATAGCATCAATGTTGGTATATGAAATAGCAATATATTGCTCATTATATGTATTTGACTTGTATATAAAAATAAGCCATCAAAAATATCTAGTCAACAAATTTTAACAATTATTTTGGAATATATGTCATAAACAAATATCTAGACTGAATGTTTGAGCATTTATTCTGAAATATATGTTCTAAACAAATATCTAGACTACATATTTGCACATTTATTCTGACATATATGTAAAGAACAAATATCTAAACTACATATTCCAACAATTATTTTGGAATATATGTCAAATACAAATATCTAGACCACTTACTTTACCATATATTTTAAAAATATATTTCAAAAGCAAATACCTGTTCTACATGTTTGCACATGTATTTTAGAATATAAGTTTAAATCAAATATTGCAATTACATATATGTACATATATCATAAAATATTTTGGCAAATATGTCACCTATATGTACATATATGGCCATATATCAGATTTGTGTATGGGCTGTGAATCGTGAGACCAGTTTGGTCCATGCAGGACTGAATCAGATCCCAGAAATATTATCTGACAGCCGTGCGTCTGATTGAGTGGGACTTCAGCCAAATTAACTCCCGTTTTAATCTGTCTAATGCGTGTTTTCGCCGACGGAGACCTGAAGGTGAGGATTGCGTCTGCAGAGAGAGCGACGATAAGAGTGAAGCATGAGGCGGAAACTGAATATTAACGGAGGTGCAAATGAAATGAAAGCTCGGAGAGAGAAAAAATTAAAAGTGGGAGAAGATACGGAGGTGATGGATAAAGAAGAACCCGGCGTGACTCGGCTCCTGAATGAGAAGACTCGTACCAGGACACGTGACCACCGAGACCACTGCAATAACGAGTTGAAGGAAGACGTGACGATCTGGATGGCGAGAACCGTCATTGGTGATCAATCACGCAGGAAACACCAATGTCTGGTCCCAACGGATGATGAACAGCTTCTACGGTGCACAAAGGAACTTAATAACATCGAGCTACGGGAAGTAGATTTGATCATTTTACTCCACGTGTAAAACCGACAGAGAAGAATTTCAATCAGAGAAAAGGATAAAGAGCCATTCATCTATTATTATTTCTACCAGCTTCCAGCTGAGCGCTAACGCAGACCGATCAGCCTCCAGGTGTGGCCGCTGACTCCCAGCTCCGTCTGATCAATACCTGCTGTCAGAGGGGCCGGTCCACGCCGAAGGTCCGGTTAGTTCTGGTTCAGGAGACATTTCCAGACGTTCAGCCCTGAATTACTGGGATGCTTGAAGAATCAGTCCATCAGGGAGACAGCAGGGATGCTGGAGGAGACCACGTCTCTGGTTCAGAGAGAAGATCTGCTGCTGGAGACCCACTTGTTCAGGGAACAACTCAGTGGTGAGGAAGACCTCATTAGTGAGGAAGACCTCAATGGTGAGGAAGACCTCAGTGATGAGGAAGACCTCAGGGGTGAGGAAGACCTAAGTGGTGAGGAAGGCCTCAGTGGTGAGGAAGACCTCAGTGGTGAGGAAGACCTCAGTGGTGAAGAAGACCTCAGGGTTGAGGAAGACCTCAGTGGTGAGGAAGACCTCAGTAGTGAGGAAGACCTCAGTGATGAGGAAGACCTCAGTGGTGAGGAAGACCTTGGTGGTGAGGAAGACCTCAGTGGTGAGGAAGACTTCAGTGGTGAGGAAGAACTCGGTGGTGAGGAACACCTCAGTGGTGAGGAAGAACTCGGTGGTGAGGAACACCTCAGTGGTGAGGAAGACCTCAGTGGTGAGGAAGGCCTCAGTGGTAAGGAAGACCTCAGTAATGAGGTAGACCTCAGTGGTGAGGAAGACCTTGGTGGTAAGGAAGACCTCAGTGGTGAGGAAGACTTCAGTGGTGAGGAACACCTCAGTGGTGCGGAACACCTCAGTGGTGAGGAAGACCTCAGTGGTGAGGAAGACCTCAGTGATGAGGAAGACCTCAGTGGTGAGGAAGACCTCAGTGGTGAGGAAGAACTCGGTGGTGAGGTAGATCTCAGTGGTGAGGAAAACCTCAATGGTGCGGAACACCTCAGTGGTGAGGAAGACCTCAGTGGTGAGGAAGACCTCAGGGTTGAGGAAGACCTCAGTGGTGAGGAAGACCTCAGTGGTGAGGAAGATCTCAGGGTTGAGGAAGACCTCAGTGATGAGGAAAACCTCAATGGTGAGGAAGAACTCGGTGGTGAGGAAGACCTCAGTGGTGAGGAAGAACTCGGTGGTGAGGAACACCTCAGTGGTGAGGAAGACCTCAGGGGTGAGGAAGACCTCAGTGGTGAGGAACACCTCAATGGTGCGGAAGACCTCAGTGGTGAGGAAGACCTCAGTGGTGAGGAAGACCTCAGGGGTGAGGTAGACCTCAGTGGTGAGGAAGACCTCAGTGGTGAGGAAGACCTCAGGGGTGAGGTAGACCTCATTAGTGAGGAAGACCTCAGTGGTGAGGAGTCCTTTCACAGATTGAACTCCAGGAGGAAAGAGAGTTGTCACCCAAACCCGACTTCACGCCATCACCGTGAATTGGTTGTACGTGGCGGATTATTTATTCCTCGCTGGTTTTTCTAGCCCATCCTCATGAAAAATACGCTGCTGGAGCTCATTTGTGTTCAGAACTACCAGCTGGACGGGATGAAGTCGTTCCAACATTCATGAGAGCGTCAGTCATTGGGAACAAGATCTGCTGCCTCTGCTGGTGGAGCTGAGGACTGCGGTCAGTCTCAGACTTTACAGCTCCAGTAACTGCGAGCTAAACTCACTCACTGGCTGCCTCAGGTTAGCGAGGGCGACGTTGGCCGTTGGGCGCCACGCATGTCGGCGGCGTAGCCACAAACGGACATTTATGGTCCCGCGGGTTTATCCTGACGAAGACGAGAGCAGCGTTTCACTGCAGAGGAGCTCCTTGTGTCTTCGGTGGTTGTGATTCAGGGCCTGAGGTCTGAGCTGAGGTGTCGCCGCGCTGCCCGAAACGTTGTAACGAGCGGTGAGAAACGATTAGCTCGACTTCATTACTCAGCGCTTCTCCGAGCCGCGGAAAAAAGCAATTTGCTACCCAGTTGGCTTTATGTTAGTTTCGGCGCCGCAAAAAGAGGACGGTGGACGAGCTGGGTAGGGGGGGTCGTGGAAAATTATCTGAAGAAGAATCCAGTAGAATGACAAATATAACAACTGCGTTCACAATGTTTTTTTTATTTAGTCAAGTCAGGAGTAAATATGCATGGAGAGAGGAAAAAGTTTCTCTCTGCCCAAGACAATGAAACAGAGTCTTTTAAGTAGCAAAACCAGAAGTCCATATATGGTCATGTTGTATTACAGATGGGGAGTAGGACTTAACAAAGAACAAAGAGAGGCTTATTTCATGTTTCGTTAGTCTCATATCTAGTATTTGACCTTGCAGGTGCTCTTTTCAGTTGCAAAGATACAACAGCACACGAACATAAGAAAAGTATCACACGGTCGTATGAGGTTATATGAGGTTAGCTGCATTTTAAGATATATGAGCCTAAATATTAAAGGTTATATGAGATTGGCTACATTTATGATATATGAGTCGTACAGGATGAGATGTGGTTTCTAAAGTCGCCTGTTTCTCTTTTCACAGGAGCGGCACGCCGACAGCCTGATCCAGAACCAGCACTACCAGGTCAGTACCCGAAATCTCCATCTCTGCGCCGAGGCGGGTCTGACGTTCAGGAGGAGCTCGACTCCAGGCGACCCCTCCTCTGTGCGGTTCAGCCCAGCTACTCCCTCCAGTCCCTTTGAGCTGCGCCCAGTTCTCCCAGTATCGGCGCTAGGCGTTCTGTGGGCGGAGCTATGCGGTAGGAGCCTGTAAACAGAGCAGTGATGCGAGCGTGAGGTCACTGAGTCAAGAGGTCATGGTAGAGGTCTTCACCGGTCCAATTTTATGGACCCGAACCTAAATGGACCCGTAAAAAAATTCGACCCGAAACCGACCCGACCCGAGCTACTATCGTAAGTTCGGGAGTCCGAACCCAAATTGACCCACAATATTTGGACCCGGAACCGACCACAAACCGAACCAAGTTACCCGAATAGAACCGAGACAATCCAGCTCATAGTTGCTCATGTTAAAGTTGTCTAGCGTTGAATAAAACTTGATTTTCTTACCTAAAGTTGTCTTCTTCTACCCGGTTCAGTTGCTACATAGGCTACGTGATGTAAACAACAATAAAGCCACGTCGTTATTTTCTTTGTGGATACAGATGCTATTGGTAGCAGCTGCTAACGGTAATAGCCTACACCGGTCAGGACGTGTCGTGAATATGTTCTCTCATCCAGCGTTGTCATGATGGTGATCCGTTGTGCTTTACAGCTGCCAGGCAAACCGCTAATAACACGCTACGGCAACACGATTGTTTCATGACAAACACGCCACGTTAATTAATAATTAATTAAACTGCCCCGAGTCCTGACATTAGCTGCCACCGCCAATATCTTTACCTCTCTGGAGTAAACGTGGACCCAGCCTGTCAGAGAGCACCGACCGGACCCGAGACTAACTGTACCGATTCAGACCCAAACCCGGAGTCACGTCTTTTGAATGGACCCGAGACTTGATTCGGGTCGGGTCGGAACCTCGGGTTTTCAGGTTGTCGGGTTGTTCCAAAGACCTCTAGGTCACGGTTGGAGTCACTCTAAGTTGCATCACCAGCTGGTTTCCTCAGTGCAACAGATGTTTCGTTGTCCTCACGCAGCAGAAACAAAAATCAAGTGGTTTCAGCAGAATGCACCCTGGGACGTCATCAGAGACGTTTGAGAGGAATTTAAAATACCACCGGACCACAGCTGAACCTCTGAGTCCCGCCTCAGAGGTTCTCGTGATTGTCTTCCTGGACTGGATGTCGTTGCCATAAAACACATTTACATGATTTGTCTTGGCATCATTGTTCTTATTTCGAAGTGATTTCAGCTCCTGTTCTTCCCGAAACTAATCGAGCCTGTGTTGTTAGTCCAGAGATACACCCAATCTTTACAATCCTGAGGACAAATTCAATATCCACCATGACGTCTTATGATAATTTCATATTTATTAAAGTAGGTTAGCAGGGTTATGCAGCAGCATTCATTGGTTAAAAAATCTCTAATTCTACTCGGAAAGAAAAATTAAGCTATGGCTTACAAATCAATTCAAGGAGTGGCTGGGGTGTAAGCAAATGGCCAATTTGCCGTTGCCAAGGCTGCTGATGCGAGGTAGAGAGAGCACACGGTCAGGCCCCTCCTCCTTGCTAGCAGTGAGCTAGGCTAAACCCAAAAGGCTCTAAATTATCCTCAAGAAGTTGGAAGTTTTTGGTTGATCCCATCCTGAGGGTCTTCTGTCTTTATTCTTGAAGAATTCGCCCAGGTTTTTCCCTCGTTGTCGGTTAGCTCGCTCGGTCCCAAGCCAGTCCCGCCCCTTCGAAGACGTCCACGGGAAAAAACCTTCACTGCTGATTCACGTCTTCCGCTTGTCCCAGCAGCTGGTTGTTGTTCTTATCTTGTGGTTTAGCCGACCACTCGGACCACGCCGGGGCCGTTAGGGAGGTCAGGACCCGTGATGGAGCGTTTTAGACCAACGGCGGGCAGCGAGAGCAAAGCAGGAGGAAATTAAAGCTCGTATAATAGACAGGAAAACAAACATGAGATGCGCTCTTTAAGTTGAGCAAAACGCAGTTTCTGTAACCTCCAGATAATATTGGTTACAAGGACATGCATGGGGATGGACAAGCAAGGTTCGGAGGACCGGTGTCGGTCTGACCAAGCAGCATAAAGCAGGCTTTAGAAATTGCTTACCCTACCTTTAATGTCACATGAACATGAAGAAGTAGATCAAACAGTGGATCCCTTTGTCACTGACTGATCACACTGTTTCAAGATAAACGCTGGAGTCGGTCTGACGTTTTGAGCCAGAAATCATCTGTCCGTCAACTTTAAGAAGCTTGAATCCGCTCCAAAGTGTTTGGCCGCCCTGTTTTTCTGGCGGCTGTGACTGCCGTTTTGTCGGTTCGTCTGATTTCTGTTGAGATTTGTTCAGCGAACCAGCCGAGACGGAGCTTGTGCGCTTTGATTCCTGGGAACTGGCAGCGACTGGAAACGCTGCGATGCCAGTACTTAGCGTTTTGGCAGCGCCGGCCGTGCCTTTGATACGCGTCCATGTGTCCCAGCGTTGTTGTGGGAATCTGTCCTGCGCGTTAACAGAGAGAGCGGTGTGTTTTGGCCGATGTGCTGAGTGACAGCCTGCCAGATCGTCCTGTTTGGCAGTCGCAGGTGTTGACTGTGGGTGGGTGGCGTGTTACCGTAGCAGCGCAGCAGAATTACCACCCACTGAGCACCAAATGCTTTTCAAATTTCTCTCTGGTCTGCTCATGAATGAGGTTGACCCACATCACTGGCTGATTACTTAATCAGACATTTACAGAGCGAGGCTGGGCTGACGCTGACACCACATGTCCTAACTTGTTCTGATTTAGGGATGTGCTGATTTCCTTTAAAAAATAAGAGGGGAAAACTAACATATGAATGGTTCAATCTTTTCTCTTCAACGTGCATAACTTCCCGTCCTCTCAGACTGGTGTCGGTGGCGTTAACTGGAGTGTCAGGGAAGAACATTAGTCACCATCAGTTTGTGCTTCTTTGTCAACTTACTCATCAGTTGAAACACGGCGATTAAAGACGAACGAGGCCCACCTCATGGTCGTGCTTCCTACTTCTCTGAGCACCATGCAGCCTGACCTCGGGGTAAATCTCCTGGGACGGCCACGTCTTTTCCTTTTACTGAGAGTAGAGAGCTTCTCCTTGATGTTTCTGGGAAAATCAAAAAGTCAATTAATACTGAATTTTCCAGACTATAAGTCTATAGACATTTAATAATGTAAGCATTATTCTTATCTGTCAAAAAATACATCGTGAAGAGGAAAAAAATAGATCCAAGTCTTATGGGTCGATAAGAGCAGGTGATAATTGCACCATTGATGAGCTGCCCATCTGTGGACTCATTCCTCCGTCTGTGGACTCGTTCCTCCATCTGTGGACTCATCCCTCCATCTGTGGACTGGTTCCTCCATCTGTGGACTCGTTCCTCCATCTGTGGACTCATCCCTCCATCTGTGGACTCGTTCCTCCATCTGTGGACTCGTTCCTCCATCATCTGTGGACTCGTTCCTCCATCTGTGGACTCGTTCCTCCATCTGTGGACTCGTTCCTCCATCTGTGGACTCGTTCCTCCATCTGTGGACTCATTCCTCCATCTGTGGACTCGTCCCTCCATCTGTGGACTCGTTCCTCCATCTGTGGACTCGTTTCTCCATCTGTGGACTCGTTCCTCCATCTGTGGACTCGTTTCTCCATCTGTGGACTCGTTCCTCCATCTGTGGACTCGTTTCTCCATCTTTGGACTTGTTCCTCCATCTCTGGACTCGTTCCTCCATCTTTGGACTCGTTCCTCCATCTCTGGACTCGTTCCTCCATCTTTGGACTCGTTCCTCCCTCCATCTTTGGACTCGTTCCTCCATCTGTGGACTCGTTTCTCCATCTTTGGACTCATTCCTCCATCTCTGGACTCGTTCCTCCATCTTTGGACTCGTTCCTCCATCTGTGGACTCGTTCCTCCATCTGTGGACTCGTTTCTCCAAGGACTTGTTCCTCCATCTCTGGACTCGTTCCTCCGTCTTTGGACTCGTTCCTCCATCTGTGGACTCGTTTCTCCAAGGACTTGTTCCTCCATCTCTGGACTCGTTCCTCCATCTTTGGACTCGTTCCTCCATCTGTGGACTCGTTCCTCCATCTGTGGACTCGTTTCTCCAAGGACTTGTTCCTCCATCTCTGGACTCGTTCCTCCGTCTTTGGACTCGTTCCTCCATCTGTGGACTCGTTCCTCCGTCTGTGGACTCGTTTCTCCATCTGTGGACTCGTTTCTCCGTCTTTGGACTCGTTCCTCCATCTGTGGACTCGTTCCTCCATCTGTGGACTCATTTCTCCATCTGTGGACTCGTTTCTCCGTCTTTGGACTCGTTCCTCCATCTGTGGACTCGTTCCTCCATCTGTGGACTCGTTTCTCCAAGGACTTGTTCCTCCATCTCTGGACTCGTTCCTCCGTCTTTGGACTCGTTCCTCCATCTGTGGACTCGTTCCTCCATCTGTGGACTCGTTTCTCCAAGGACTTGTTCTTCCATCTCTGGACTCGTTCCTCCATCTTTGGACTCGTTCCTCCATCTGTGGACTCGTTCCTCCATCTGTGGACTCGTTCCTCCATCTGTGGACTCGTTCCTCCATCTGTGGACTCATCTCCTCCATCTGTGGACTCGTTCCTCCATCTGTGGACTCATTCCTCCATCTGTGGACTCGTTCCTCCATCTGTGGACTCATTCCTCCGTCTGTGGACTCGTTCCTCCATCTGTGGACTCGTTTCCTCCATCTGTGGACTCGTTCCTCCATCTGTGGACTCGTTCCTCCATCTGTGGACTCGTTCCTCCATCTTTGGACTCGTTCCTCCATCTGTGGACTCGTTCCTCCATCTGTGGACTCGTTCCTCCGTCTGTGGACTCGTTCCTCCATCTGTGGACTCATTCCTCCATCTGTGGACTCGTTCCTCCATCTGTGGACTCGTTCCTCCATCTGTGGACTCGTTCCTCCGTCTGTGGACTCGTTTTTTAAGGACTCATTCCTCCATCTGTGGACTCGTTCCTTCATCTGTGGACTCGTTCCTCCATCGTCTGTGGACTCGTTCCTCCATCTGTGGACTCGTTCCTCCATCTGTGGACTCATTCCTCCATCTGTGGACTCGTTCCTCCATCTGTGGACTCGTTCCTCCATCTCTGTGGACTCGTTCCTCCATCTGTGGACTCGTTCCTCCATCTGTGGACTCGTTCCTCCGTCTGTGGACTCGTCCCTCCATCTGTGGACTGGTTCCTCCATCTGTGGACTCGTTCCTCCATCTGTGGACTCGTTCCTCCATCTGTGGACTCGTTCCTCCGTCTGTGGACTCGTTTCTCCATCTGTGGACTGGTTCCTCCATCTGTGGACTCGTTCCTCCGTCTGTGGACTCGTTTCTCCATCTGTGGACTCATTCCTCCATCTGTGGACTCGTTCCTCCGTCTGTGGACTCGTTCCTCCGTCTGTGGACTCGTTCCTCCGTCTGTGGACTCGTTTCTCCATCTGTGGACTGGTTCCTCCATCTGTGGACTCATTCCTCCATCTGTGGACTCGTTCCTCCATCTGTGGACTCGTTCCTCCATCTGTGGACTCGTTCCTCCGTCTGTGGACTCGTTCCTCCATCTGTGGACTCGTTCCTCCGTCTGTGGACTCGTTTCTCCATCTGTTGACTCATTCCTCCATCTGTGGACTCGTTCCTCCATCTGTGGACTCGTTCCTCCGTCTGTGGACTCGTTTCTCCATCTGTGGACTCATTCCTCCATCTGTGGACTCGTTCCTCCTTCTGTGGACTCGTTCCTCCATCTGTGGACTCGTTCCTCCATCATCTGTGGACTCGTTCCTCCATCTGTGGACTCGTTCCTCCATCTGTGGACTCGTTCCTCCATCTGTGGACTCGTTCCTCCATCTGTGGACTCGTTCCTCCGTCTGTGGACTCGTTCCTCCATCTGTGGACTCGTTCCTCCGTCTGTGGACTCGTCCCTCCATCTGTGGACTGGTTCCTCCATCTGTGGACTCATTCCTCCATCTGTGGACTCGTTCCTCCATCTGTGGACTCGTTCCTCCGTCTGTGGACTCGTTCTCCATCTGTGGACTCGTTCCTCCATCTGTGGACTCGTTCCTCCGTCTGTGGACTCGTTTCTCCATCTGTGGACTCATTCCTCCATCTGTGGACTCGTTCCTCCGTCTGTGGACTCGTTCCTCCGTCTGTGGACTCGTTCCTCCGTGTGGACTCGTTTCCTCCATCTGTGGACTCGTTCTCCATCTGTGGACTCTTCCTCCTCTGTGGACTCGTTCCTCCATCTGTGGACTCATTCCTCCATCTGTGGACTCGTTCCTCCGTCTGTGGACTCGTTCCTCCATCTGTGGACTCGTTCCTCCGTCTGTGGACTCGTTTCTCCATCTGTTGACTCGTTTCCTCCATCTGTGGGACTCGTTCCTCCATCTGTGGACTCGTTCCTCCGTCTGTGGACTCGTTTCTCCATCTGTGGACTCATTCCTCCATCTGTGGACTCGTTCCTCCTTCTGTGGACTCGTTCCTCCATCTGTGGACTCGTTCCTCCATCTGTGGACTCGTTCCTCCATCTGTGGACTCGTTCCTCCATCTGTGGACTCGTTCCTCCATCTGTGGACTCGTTCCTCCATCTGTGGACTCCTTCCTCCATCTCTGTCCATCTTTCAGTCCTGGTTCTCCTTCTCTGATTGGTTCATAGCTGTCAGAGGTTCCTCTGCTTTTCTTCAGTCTCTGACTAGTTTCTCATCCCTCCAAACTTTCTGCTGCTCCGTTACTGTTTTCAGCTGCTGATTTTATCATCTTAACTTTAAATTCTGCAGAAGAGATTTTTCTTTTTGGTGTCATATCTGTGTTCTCTCAGTCTTTATGGTTTTCTCTTGTCATTTTTTTCAGTATCAGTGTTCAAATTATAGATGATGTCCTGTTGTTGTCATGGAGACATGGAGGATATTTTTGACATATAAGTCGCTTCAAAATATAAGTCACAGAACCAGACAAACTACTCAAAAAAAGCACGACTTATAGTCCGGGAAATACGGTAAACAAAACAGTTGACAATGTCAGGACTTTATTCTCTGGTGGCTCCTGATGGCCTGATGCACAGAAAAGTAACAACTAGTGTGATATGCAATGTATCTCAAAATCACATTTCTGACTGAAAGAAAAGGTTGTGCTTTAAGCTGGAGCTAACATTAATATATATGCAGGACATCACTGACCACGGAAACTGTCCTCCACAGGAAGTGATCCGGAGCCTGGTGAAGAGGTACGTGGCTGCCATGATACGCAGCGCCAAGACGAACGAGGGGCTAACAGAAGAGAACTTTAAGGTGGGTGACCAGGACGAGCCGTTGCCGTCGCTTCAGTGTGCTGCAGGTGAATAACTCAATGAGCTATAGAAAAACAGGGCACGCTACTCAAACATCGCTAAGTCTCAAACACACGTCATCCTGCAGCAACCTCAGGTGCGCCGTGGTGGTTTATGTTTGACTGCTCCCCAATAAACTCTGCAGGTTTCAGCGACGCCGCTGGCAGCGCTGCTTTTTACCGCAGCGCAGGTTTGTTACAGGACTCTGCACCGCGACCGTCCGCCCACTTTCCAACACTTCAATTTCCCTTTCTCCTCTGCAAAAGAACGCTGCTCCGGTCAGCGTTCACAGTCGATGATCCTGAAAGAGAACGGTTTGACTTTTTCCAAAATTTCGCAGCTGTGATTTATTCTGAGCCGTTTTTTTTCCCTCCTGAGTCAGTTTCCCATGATGCCGTTGGAGCCCGGCCTGGGCTTTGATGTGGAGGGTTCCTTTGGGCTTTTCGAAGCAGAAACAACATCAGGTGCACGTCGAAGTGAATCACTTTTCCCTCCCGCCTGCGTATCTGTGTGTGAGTGTTGCGTTGATGTGAGGAGTCGATAATCAGCAGAGGGCGTGAGTGAAACTAACATTAGCTACATGTTGCCGTAAATGTTCATCTTTATTCTTGGCCGCATGTGCAGCATTCATATTCCAAATGTGGAAGAAGAGGAATAGAAAGAGAAATAAGGCCACCAAGGTGTTGCACCATTCGGGTTTTTTCTTTTGCGTCGTTCAGACTGTGCAGCCGTGAACGCCTGCAGTTGAAATCTCAGCAGGGGGTCAAACCGCAGGGGTTTAAAGAAAGCTTAAATCCTGGGACTCTGCTGAGACTGTCGTCTTTTCCCTGGTGCGTACGTGTACGATCGGTTCATTGCAACTGGTTTTCAGCGTGACTGAAGATTTCTGTGATGGCAGCGAACCCTGCAATATTAACAGAGTAAGACATAAATGTGGCAGCTAATGTTGCATAAATACAACATTATAGCTGCTGCCATGACTTTAATTCACATATTTATTGTTAGTTTACGCCCAGAGTTTCTGTTGGAATAATTGTACATAGAAGTTATCGTATATTCGCTTATACCAGGGGTGTCAAACTCATTTTCACTGAGGGCCACATTATCATCATGGTGGCCCTCCAAGAGCCAGATTTACAGCATGAATGTAACAAAATGTAAATCAAAATAAATTAAACTACACCTTATTATATTGTTAAATAACTGTTTCTGCATTTATTTTATATTAAAGTTTCAAATATTTAACTCATTATTATATCAAACTCAGGGTTTGTGGTTGTAAACCTGCTCTCGCACCGGTGATGTTTACAGAGTCCGTTGCCATGGTAACAGACTCTGTAAACATCACTGAGAGTATCCATTACCTTGGTTTCAGAAGTGGAAGCGATTCTTTGTTTTTTCTTGCAGGCTAAATTTAGCATAGTTAGCTCTGTGTTTGTTGTCAAAATGCCAACGTAGATTAAACTCTTTCACGACTGACACCGCCTTATAACGCAAAAGACGAACTGTTTTTTCACCTTGAGGTACAAACTTGTATTCGTTTTCCCGCCGTTCATGAAACTGTCTTCTTTGTGCATCAATTTTTCTTTTCTTGGACATGTTGGGGTTAGTTTGTAGAGGTTTTTCTGAAGTCCATCAGTTCTGAAAATCGTCTTGATGTCTTGCTCATGGTGACACACTGTTATCTTTGTGGTGATGACGAAATGCATAGTGGGAGATGTAGTTTATTGTCAATATGCGCTTTAAAGCGATGTAAGATGATATTAAGTCTTAAAATATTGGTTTAAAATTTAAGCCAATAAAGCACAAGCTCTGAAGGGCCACATAAAATGACGCGACGGGCCACATTTGGCCCACGGGCCTTGTGTTTGACACATGTGGCTTATACTGTTTGAGAGAAACAGAAACAGGTTGTGTTTCACTGTACAGAATGTTGTACAAACTGCTTTTAGAGACTTGTGTTCAAAGATAACGATAAGGCATAACGTAAAACCACGGTAATAAGACAATGAGTAGGATGGAGCCTGGTATCCACCCATCACTAAAACAAGGTTATTATTGTTAACGAAAACGAATGAAATAACGAAAACTAGAATTGAAAAAACATTTTCGTTAACTGAAATAAAATAAAAACAAGTTAAAAAAAAAAGATAACTAACTGAAACTGTATTATGTGTTTTTCCTCATAAACGTTTGAAATCTATTAACTTCGCTCCGCCGTACAACAACAACCGCAAAAAAAAAAGTGATCAGCAGTGTTGGCTGCGGCAAAAGTTGGTAGAAAGCGTCTCAGTCCTATTTGGGATTTCTTTGACTATGACTGTGTTAACGATAAAAATAAGTGTCTTGTTGTAGAAGCAGGTGATACAATGTGTGGAATACTAACCAAGACTAGCTGGATAAGCTAGCCTAAGCTAGCCCCTGGAAAGAAAGGCTAACCAAGATTAGCTGGATAAGCTAGCCTAAGCTAGCCCCCTGGAAAGAAGGCTAACCAAGATTAGCTGGATAAGCTAGCCTAAGCTAGCCCCCTGGAAAGAAGGCTAACCAAGACTAGCTGGATAAGCTAGCCTAAGCTAGCCCCCTGGAAAGAAGGCTAACCAAGACTAGCTGGATAAGCTAGCCTAAGCTAGCCCCCTGGAAAGAAGGCTAACCAAGATTAGCTGGATAAGCTAGCCTAAGCTAGCCCCCTGGAAAGAAGGCTAACCAAGACTAGCTGGATAAGCTAGCCTAAGCTAGCCCCCCTGGAAAGAAGGCTAACAAAGACTAGCTGGATAAGCTAGCCTAAGCTAGCTCCCTGGAAAGAGAAGCTGCAGCTGCAGGCCAGTCAGCGTTGGGAAGGAACGGGAGAAAACAGCAACTACTGTTTCCATGGAGACCAGATAGCTGCTGGTCAGTAAATATGCAGGAACATGCATTGATAAATATGTTTATTGAGACTGGAATGTATATACGACTATGCGATTGATAGCCTTCAAAAAGTTCAGTGCTTCACTCAAACCAAAATTACAACCCTAATTTACAAAACAAAACTAAAACTAACACTGAAACTAATAAAAACTAAACTAAAACTAAGTATTTCAAAACAAAAACGAATAAAAACTAGCAAAACTGCTCGAAAAACGAATTAAAACTAACTGAATTTGAAAAAACTAAACTAAAAACTAAAACTAATGGAAAATCCAAAACTATTATAACCCTGCACTAAAAGCTGTTTCCTGTGTAACGGGGCATTTCTCTGTTTTCTGAATAAAAAGCAAAGAAGCAGCAGATCGTGTTCAGAGCGGTTGGAGAGTTTAACTGAAACACGTCTCTGTCCGTTCTCCTCGTGAGTAAAAAGAACGTAACTCTCTTGTGTGTTTAATAATGTTTTAGGTTGCTTGAACCTGACAGTTTCCTGCCCAATCAACGCTGCTCTGCTCCTTTTAGGGGAGGAGCCTAACGTGATTATAAAACTCGACGTAGACGGGGTTCACAGGAGCTCAATTTAGCTGTTTACGAAATGAAATGAGAGTAAAAAGTTTTCCTCCGCTCCTCTCTCCCTCTCTCACTCTGTGTTTATTCTGTCGTTTCCTTCGTTTTTGCTCTTCTGTGCTCATCTTCTGCCCTCGCCCTCCTCTTCAGCCTTCACTCACGGTTCACCTCCCCCTCTCAGGCAGCCATCAGCCTCATCGCTCCCACTTAGCCTCCTCACCCTCTTCTTTCTCACTCCAGTTTTTCCCAGAACCATCCAACGTCATTCATGTTTACGGCGACTGAACACCTGAGAGGGGGAGGGGCCTGAAACTGACAGTGACGCTCTGTCTCTCCGCAGGAGCTGAAGCAGGACATCTCCAGCTTCCGCTACGAGGTCATGGATCTCCTCGGGAACCGGCGTCCGCCCCGGCGACACTACTCCTCCAGCGAGACCGCGAGAGACGATGGCGGCATGGCGTCGGAGGATGACGGCGAGTCGGGCGACGGCGGCGGAGGAGGAGCGGGGCTCAAGAAGTCGAAGAGCGTCACCTTCACAAACCCGGTGGAGGACGACAGGAAGCCGGCGCCGGCGCTCGGCGTGTCGGCGCTGGTGCGCTCGATTTCAGGGATGACGCGGGTAGACAGGAGGGAGGAGGCGGAGCTGGAGGAAGGCGTCGGCTGGGGGAGAGAGGAGGAGGACGAGGAGGGGAAACCAAAGAGCAACGGGCTGAAGACGACCGTCATCCCTCCATCCTCCACCGCCGTCCTCCCCTCGCCGTCGTCGTCACTCTCCTCCTCATTTTCGTCGTCGCTCGCTCGCACGAGGAGCCGCCTGCAGCGCCTCTCGGCTCCGAGCGCAAAGACAGACTCGTTCAAACGCCTCTCCTACCTGTTCTCCCGCTCCAAGCTCAAAGCCCCGCCCACGCCGGTCCCCCTCCAGTCCCCGCCCTCCTACACCATCTCCGACGGGCTGCTCCGGCCCCTGGGCAGCCACGGCCACTCCGACTTCGGACTCAGCGACGTGACGAGGAGCGACACCCACCTGAACGAGGTGGGCCGCTCGGTCGGCGGCTCGTCGTACTCGCAGCGGCGAACGAACGGGCGGGACTCGCTCCTGACGCTGCCCCTCCCACCCCCCTGCCCCTGCCAATCCCTGCACTGTGCTTCCAACATCTCCGAGTCCAGCTCGCGCCTCCTGGACTCCAGCGAGGACGTTTTCCAGGGCGGGGGCGAGGACGGGGCGGGCGAGGGCCGCGCCGACGGAGGAGGAGGGGGAGGAGGAGGGGTGATGGTGATGGGCGGGTGGGTGGGACCCTGCGACGATGTCATAGAGGACGGCTGTGACGTCATAGAGGACTCCGTCACCACACAACTATAGGAGACAGCGGTCACCCCGAACTGTTTTCCTTTGCTTGCTTGCTGAATGGCTGAACGCATGCAGAGAGGGAGGTGCAAGAGGCGAGGCCCCAACGCAACCCCTTGTGGAACTTTCCGGGATGGTTTTTGAATGTTTTTGAATGTCCGAGGAGGAAGCAGGCTTTGAGGATCGGCAGCGGTTGCTCCCAAAGTGGCAGATGTTCATGGAGACAGTTTGACGCCGTGGTTGGAATTTTCAGGGATATCCAACAAATCTTTGTCTATGCTTGCTGTTTTACAAACAACACAAGGGCTTGTTCAAGTTGCTTCGAGGCCAACCTTGCTGTAGCTGTTGTCAGGTTTCACGTGGATGCGCTTGACGAGCACCAGTGACGCGAACGCGAGCGTCTGATTCTTTCAGAAGACGAACGGGAACAGAAAGCACGTAATGCAAATAAAGGTCAGTGGGCCAGTTGCGCTGCTACAGTGTTGATGTCCAGGTACGACCTCAACCACCGCATTTTGAGTTTAACCGACAGCTGCGTTCAAAGTTAAAAGTGATCACATCGTCCCAACAAGCAGGAGTCAGACGGTCCTGAAACCAGAAGGACGCTACGATGTCTGCATCAGCCCCACGAATCAACACGGAACCGCAAAAAAAATCACTGATTTCACATCCACCAAAAACATCTTATCTATTCACTGTAATGAATAAAGGACGTCTATTGAACACGGTATGCAGCGGATACTTCTGTCTGAATCTGAATAGCTTTACTTGTCATTGAGCTAGCGTCCCAGCACAACGAAATGACGTCCAGTATGTCATCCAAGAAAACATACAGAAAACAACCAACATTTAGGACAGGAGTCGATGATGTCATTACGGCACTGCCAATATATTAGATTAAAATGAGATAACATGTGGAAGGGAGGGGGGGGGCTGCTCATACAAAGTACGAAAGACTCGCGTTAGCTTACCTGTACACGAGGAACACATGATTTACCTGAGAATAAAAGCAGACATCCTTGTTGATTAGGGCTGTAGCGATACACTTCACGGTTTCAGTACATCGCGGAAGTTTCAAAAAATTCATAGAAAAAAAATTATTTGAAAAAAAAAATTTGAAAAGAATTCAACCAAAGCGCGCGAGGCTAAAGCAAAATTCATCACATCAAGAACGAGTCTCAGGAAGCAACAAGACCTGACAGGGGAGGCCCAATGAACGAATATCGAGGCCTGTGATTGGCTGCTATGACGTCATTACTGTACCGTTGGTTGTCTGTGCGCTGATTGGCTGACACGCGTCCCTGCATCTCCGATCTATTGATCTTGTCAGCTACGCACAGAGGAGAGATCGTCAAAGTGAACGTACCTTCATAGATTTTGCGTACGCGCGTACATGTATGTTCAAAATAATAGCAGTCTGTTCAAAAAATTGAGTAAAGCCCAAAATCCTTATAATGGTTTTTATTTCCATGCATTGGGAACACTGCACATTATATTCTAAATCAAAACATGAAGAAAAAAGCAGAAATTCTTTACTCGCTTTACAGAAAATGAAGAAAAATGAACATTGGGCTGTTCAAAAAAATAGCAGTGTCTGCATTTTACTTTACAAACTCAAATATTTACTGTATAAACTGAAAAATATCCAGGATTCAGCATTCCTATGAATCACTAAACTAATATTTAGTTGTATAGCCACTGTTTCTGAGAACCGCTTCACATCTGGGTTGCATGGAGTCGACCAACTTCTGGCACCTGTGAACAGGTGTTCCAGCCCAGGATGATCAAAGACAGTCTTTCTGTAAAGTGAGTAAAGAATTTCTGCTTTTTTCTTCATGTTTTGATTTAGAATATAATGTGCAGTGTTCCCAATGCAATGGAAATAAAAACCATTATAAGGATTTTGGGCTTTACTCAGACTGCTATTATTTTGAACACAACTGTACATCCACATCGTGGTTTTCACCATTCGCGGGGGGGGGGGGGGGGGGATGTGTCACAGCCCCCATTAACCGCGAAGTGTGGGGATTACTGTACATCATTTTCCGAAAGATTTTAAAGGGACAAAGTGATTTTGGTGACATCTTGTGAGTGTTCCAATGACTTTGTTTGAATTAATTGAACTGAAAGCATCAATTACCACATTATATGGCTGACAGGCAGCTTGCAAATGCTGGACAAAATGAATAAAAGATGTGTTGAGAAAAATAGTTTCATTTGTTTAAACAATGCAAATTGTTGCTTGAAGGCTTTTAAAGGTGGGACACGGGGGTTTAGAAAGAAGCTTAGAATATCGATACCGCGGGTGAAAAATCGATAAAATATCGATATATATCGCAGAATCGATAAAATCGCTCAGCTCTATGTTGTTGATCTTCTGGGAGTGTAGTTGGCTGTGTTCCTGCTTCATAGTTTAATCCAGGAGTAGACTTTCAGCTCGGTCTTGTTTGGGATTTAGGAAATGGAAAAAAATCCTTATTTGGATATTGGGTGGCGGATCTCACCAATCAGTGATCAATCTCTCCTTCAGCTGTGGGTTAAACCCAAGACGAGCTTTTCAGCCACTTTAAATCAAAAGTTCTTCCTTCTCACTTTCTTGTATTCGGTTAACAGTTGGCTCACTAGCGCCCCCAGAGCACCAAAACAGGGATGAGATTACCGCGGGAGGCTCCGCCCATCTCGTAGTCCGTCCCAAACGTAGAGCGTAAAGCTTCAACACAAGGTATGAATCTCAGCTGAGCTTGTGGCGGCGCAACTGGCCCAACAACGTTTCTGAGGACGGGGCTCCAGAAAGAAAGAAAAATCACCAGGAGAGCCAGCGACGGGGCTTCATGGCGCCGTGGTGGCATCGAGGAAGTTTCCGTTTGGTCCTTGTGGGAGTCCTGGCTTTTAACACGCATGTTCGTCGGGTCGGTGGCTCTGAAAGGACTCCGGGTGTGAGCTTGCTCGATTGTTGGTCTCTGGTTGGGACGTCAGATGGACTGGTGACGGTTGGGGTTCGACCCCAGCACAACTGTGACCCCCAACAGGATAAAGCTGGTGCAGAAAACGGGCGGATGGGTGGTTTGTGACCAAAGGAAAGGTCGTATCACTCAACGGGACGGTTGATAGACATCCTCGTACGTTATTACATGAAACTCACTGTGAAACTCTTCTGTCTTTTCACCAAAATATGAGCTTCGTCACCTCCCTCGTGGCTCGAGGTGATGTCCGCTGTCGCTACGCCCTCAAACGTTCGTTGCTACAGAAAGTGTCCCGACGGAGTCGTGACAGGTGGAGGTCACCAGGGGAAACGTTCAACAGCTGGACAGTCGTGCCAAACTGTCCTCATAAACGTCTGCCATTTTCCACGCAGGACTCCAGGAGAACAAACACATTTTTGTCGTTGGGGAGTCACGAAGAGCTGACGTGACTTTCCGGACCGGAACCATCGTCGAACGTCCCGCGAGGCTTTCTTACCCTTTAACCAGACTTTGGATCTGCAGTGGAATAAAGTGGACACGAGTCCTCTTGAGATCGCTGGAACTTGACTCGGGGCGACGCTTTTTACTCAACGGACAAGTCCAAATGAGAGTCAAACATGACGAACCTGGATTTAAATTTGCAAATGGAGTATCCTCCCCTTTACCTCTGGAGCGATGATTCAGTTGTTCTGCTGTTGGACGCCGTTGCACTCTCTCTGTCTGCATCAACAAGGGCCAAGGAACTTTATTTAACAGTTATACTAGTAATAATAATATTCATTATAATAAGAGACTCCTAATAATAAGAATGAGGACTATTATAGTTTCTGAAGACTCTTCGCTTCTGTTTGAGTCGCCGACGGTCCGTCGGCTTCTCGTTCAGCTCTTCCTTAATAAGTACACTTTAACCTGGGGAACAGAAATATATGGTGATATTTATTGTGAGAAGGAAAGATAAGTGGGTGGAAAAGAAGGAGAGAAAGGGTGGAACAGGAATGAAGGCAGGACATTTACAGGATAAAGGTTAGGAAGACGGTGAAAGCAGGAAGAAGGGATTTGAGGCGAGACTGAGGGGAAGATGACGAGCAGGTGACAGATCTGCGACTCGGATGAATGATGAGCGCACGGAGGAGGAGGAGGACGAGGACGATGCTGCCTTCGTATCTGTGTCTGTTAAAGGGAAGTTTCACATGAATTTCATCATGTTTCTCTTCTCGTCTCGAAGTCGCTCAGAGCGGCGACTTCAAACGGTCGGCATGAGCAGAAGCTGTTGAATTTTACTCTGGTTCTGTCGGCAATGAAGTAGAGAAATTATGCATGTTTGATCAGAGAACCACCGTTACCTGCAGCACACACACACACACACACACACACACATATACACACACACACACACACATCCAATCAGAATATCAGCAGGCGTGATGAGTAGCTCGCGGTCAAATGTTCCTCCCTTTGTGTCTCCAGAGTCGTCCTTCTGTCACAGGGTGACATCAGATCCACTCTATGAGGGAAAAGACTTTCCATCTGTGTCCTTGTTATGATTAGGGCTGGGCAAGTTAACGCGTTATTATGGCGTCAACGCATTAATTTATTAACGCAGACATTTATTTTATCGCGCCTTAACGCATAGTTTTTTTAGAAAACATGCTTTTGTTTTGTAAAATCTGTTTCTGGCTGCTGCAGAACCATAAAATAATTGGCAGGTAAAACTAAAACAGACATGGAGAACGGTAAAAATCCGTGAACTTTACAGTTCAGGTAGCAACTCAGGTAGCAATATTAACAATCCTGACTAAAAAAAAAAAAAAACTTTTTAAACCCCTTTGTTCAAGACGATGGCGTCATTTCTCCATGTTCCATCAGATCTGCTCCATGTGTTCACTGTCCTGCTGTTCTCTAGCTGGTTACTGCAGTGCGGCTCCATCTAGTGGCTCAGATGTGTAATGACAACAGAAAGTCCATTCCTCCATTATAAAATAAAGCCATTTCTGGGTCACGTAAACCAGACAATAAAATATTAAAAACAAATTCAGTCCCGTGGCCTGTTTGCTAAAATTGAAATATAAAAAAAAAAAATAGACTTTTTTTTTTGTTTTGTTTTGTTTACTTTTTTTTTTTTTAAAAATGGAAAGATCTGGAAAAATTTTATTTTTTAAAATTTTTGATTGACAATCAAAAATGGAAAACAACAAATGATACACAGATATTATGGATTGATAAAGTTACAGAACATTTTTATTTTAAAGTTCTCCCAGACGGAGGATTCAATAGAAACAAGGTTATTTGTAACAACTGACAAGTTGAACTCCCCGTTAAAAGTTTCTGCTGTTACCTCAGAAATTACCTGATTTAATGTTCTGATTGTGGCTCGGGATTTTGTTGGTAGACTTTTTTAATTTTTCATTAAAAAAAACAGTATGTCATTAATATCCTGGCAGTGGCAATAAGCTTTATTTTATTTGACATTTTTTAAGATGATATTTACACTAAATATGTGTTACTGACAAGTATTTGAACAACAAATGTTATGACACTTTAGTTCATATGGCAGCAGAACATTTAAATAAAAGTGACCTTTACACTACTTTTGAATTCATTGTTCGATTTTGCGTAAAGAATGCGATTAATCATGATTAATCAGGAAATCATGCGATTAATCGCGATTTAAAAATGTAATCGTTGCCCAGCCCTAACTACAGACGCTCACACCTCGCCGCATCAGAAAGACCCAACGTGTTGACGAATCAGCAGCCAGTTATCCAGAATTCGTCGTTAGTCTCATTGATTTTTTTTCTTTTATGTTCGTTGCCGCTCTGATCCGCTGGATAATCCTCTTTGTCATCGCGTTCAGACGGAGATCTGCGTGAACAGCCGAACCGCCGGCGCAGCTGTGTTTCACGTTGCCAGGTTGGTTTCCTCTGTTTTCAACACGGCGCTACTCAGGAATTCAGTCGCGTATACGGATGATCCCTCCGTTAAAGCTAAACCAGAGACTAAATGAAACAGCTTCACCTCAGCTGTCTCCATAGATGACTGGCAGCACCACGGGGAGGTTGTGGTTGGTCCATACCTGGCATCAACCGAAGCACAGCTGGAGGACCAGCTGCTCAGAGGGAGCTTGGTGTTTTCGTGTTACTTTACTGCGTATAAAGTCTAAAACAGTCTTCTTCATCTTCCTCCGTCTCACCAGCCAACTGCGTATCATTTTTAACAGCATGTACAAACCGCCTCCTTTTGTTTTTGTCTTAACTCCCTGGCAGCTCCATCTCGTGCATCCTTCTGCCAGCGTATTCATTATTCCTCCTCCTGTCTTTGTCCAAACCGTCCTCAGCTCGCCTCTCTTGCTTCATCTGCAGGGTGAGTAACCCTGGCCGGTTCCCTGGTGTCCTTGCTTTCAATCCCATCCGTCCTCGTCACCCCCAAAGAAAGTCTGAACATCTTGAGCTCTGTCACCTCCGGCTTTGCTTCCTGTCTGCTGGTCAGTGCTGCCATACTTTTACTCTCGCTCCTACTCCTCCGTCACAGATAACTCCACCCTACCTGGACACAAACAAGGAGGGGCTCAGGGCGGATCCTTGATGCATCCCACTTCCACCTGAAACCACCTGTCACACCAACTAAGCCCCTTCCTTGTTTGCCACGGTGACAGATAGACAGATGAAGTCAGGCATGAAGTCTCCGTAGACTGTCTATCTGTCACCGTGGCAAACAAGGAGGGGCTCAGGGCGGATCCTTGATGCATCCCACTTCCACCTGAAACCAGCTGTTACTCCTACTAAACGCCTCACTGCTAGCAGTTCTGATCTACTTTCTTATTTCCTACCACCTCTGCTCCCATCTCACTGTATCAGAATCTTAAAATGGGTTGTACGTGCACAGTTATGGGGGAATATTGAACTGGACGGGTCTGATCATACAAGTCGTTCTTCAGTGACAACAGAACGGTGGCTTCCCTCACTACAGCTCACAGGGTCATCCACAAAAATCACAGTCTACGGAGACTTCATGTCTGGCTTCATCTGTCTATCTGTCACCGTGGCAAACAAGGAAGGGGCTCAGGGCGGATCCTTGATGCATCCCACTTCCACCTGAAACCACCTGTTACACCTACTAAGCCCCTCCTTGCTTTTGCCTTACGGTGCACAGTTATGGGGGAATATTGACAGGATCTGATCATACAAGTCAGTGACAACAGAATGACAGTCTCCGTACAGAGACTTCATGTCTATCTGTCACCGTGGCAAACAAGGAGGGGCTCAGGGCGGATCCTTGATGCATCCCACTTCCACCTGAAACCACCTGTTACACCTACTAAGCCCCTCCTTGTTTGCCACGGTGACAGATAGACAGATGAAGTCACGCATTAAGTCTCCGTAGACTGTCTATCTGTCACCGTGGCAAAAAGGAAGGGGCTCAGGGCGGATCCTTGATGCATCCCACTTCCACCTGAAACCACCAGTTACTCCTACTGAGCGCCTCACTGCTAGCAGTTCTGATCTACTTTCTTATTTCCTACCACCTCTGCTCCCATCTCACCGTATCAGAACCTTAAATTGGCTTGTACGTGCACAGTTTGGGGGAATATCGAATTGGACGGGTCTGACAACAGAACGGTGGGTGAGACTTGACGCTGTCAGACTTGTGTTTGATCCTGACGAATGATCAAGTTCCTGATCACATGCTGCTTCACGTTGAGCCGTCATCCCATCGTCGCTCTTCAGTGTGGCTCGCCTTTCCTGGCGCTGTACGATCGATGTCCTTCCTGACAGCTGTCTGACAGGCAGCCTGCTTTCTTGACAGCTCTTAAACTCGAGGGGAGACCAGAGGGGACAGCGTCTAGTGTCCAGCTCTCCCTTTGACCCGCAACAGATCAACACAAGGATGCGATTGAAGTGACGCTAAGATTAGCGATAAAAGGAACATGTCTACGTTGCCCCGGTCGAGATGCGGCCCCGGCCCACGTTGCCCTAAATCAGCCTTATGAAACTATGAGCGAACCAGACAGGTGGGGGTAAAGTCGCCGTTCATCTCTCTGCCCGGCGGACTCGTTCATGCGCTCAGTCTCTGTGGAGGAGAGCAGCATGTCTTAAGCTGATTTGTGCCGCTGCCATCGAAAGCCTCCCTTCTGCTGATAATCACAGCAATGAAAGTGACTCTTGGTCCTGGTCCCACAGGCAGATCACGGATCAGCACCGCCATCCAACACGGGAACAACTGAAGGACTGGTTCACACCGGTCCTTTGTTCCGTGATACTGATTTAAACATCCAAGAGCGACACCAACCATCATCCCCCTGTTCCCCTTCGTTCCTCGATCCCTTCCATTTATACTACTATTAAATGTAGCTAGCAACATCCGCTAAAAACAGCTAAGTTCAACAACTTCAAAGATGGCAGCCAACCTTATAAATACATACAAAACAATTTCCCAACCAGGCTGCTTGAGTTTCAGGTTTGATTGTGACCAAGCGTCTCTGTTTTGTTCTCAAGAACATTGTTCCAGAGGTCTGTGGTTTGTTTTAAGATGACTCTGGAAGTCTATTATAAGCCAAGTTCTCTTTAAAAAGAAGCGTATTCCTCCTGGCAGCCGTTGATTGTGCGTTTTATTAGCAGCCCCTGGCTGCTGCTTATCCTCTTAAATCCTGTGGAAGCAGTAAAGGTTGTAGTCAGCTCTTCATAACGCATCTGCATTATAGCTCAGTCCCAGATGAAGACCTGGTACGGAGTGGGTGTTTCTTTTTATAGCGTCCTGATGCGTGAAACCTTAAACAGCGATAGAGATGGATCCAGACTCGGCGCGGTGCAGGCTAACGGTGCAGGCTAACGGTGCAGGCTAACGCAGGTTCAACGAAGGTGCTTTTGGTCCAGGTCCACCTGAAGATCAGAAACCCTCCTGGAGTTGACTGAGTTGTCAACATCCAAGAGAAACCTGAAAGACTGAAAGGGGGCGGGGTCAATCGCCTTGACCAGTGCTAGCAGACCTGAGGGGACGTTTGAAGGGCCGTGAGGTCGTTTCTGGCCAAAATGGAAGAGAAGAAGGCGCTGGCTGGATGTCGGATAATCAATGGCGCTGATAAATCACGATCAGCAACTCCTGCCCGGCCCCCATGTGGGCGTTTTTCCGGTGCGTCCACAGGATTATTGATCCATCCCCGAATCCCTGATTAAATTCTGCTGAGCTCCTGATTAACGGTCATCGATCCGCGCTCGAGCGGCGTGCAACCGATGCTCAAACAGGTTTTTAACAGGGCCGGCGACGCCTCGAGCGCCTCTGGCTTCGTGGTTCAGAGTGGAATCGGATCCGGGCGAGATGTTTGGCTGAGGTGGTTCAGGTCGGGGAGTCTTCACGCCGCTGCAGGAACAGGGAAGGACGCTGAGCGTTATTGGGGACGATATCTAAACGAAGCAGCGTTGACACACCGGCTGGACGCTGCTAGACGGCAGAGGCACGAACAGTTCACCTCATGCATTATTCACGAGCAGACGCCGACTTCTGAGCGCCGGCCAGCTGCAGGTTTGACTGTAGATGGAGGCGGCCGCAGCCTCCGGTCAGCTTTAATAACGCTCTGATCTCTGTAATGTGGAAAACACTCGCAGCACTAATAGTCCTGTGTGGCTTCGTGCTGCCGCCAAGGCAACGGAGGACAACAGCGTGTCCACTGCTGATGGTCCCAGGGGTGGGTGGGTAGATGGAGCACCTGCCTCCACCGCCGGGATCCTCTGTTCGTTACTAACATGCTTAGATTTGATTCAGCAGCGACCGACATGAATAGAAGACAGATGTTGGTTGTTTGGGTTTGTCTGCAGTTCAGAGGCTGTTCAGGTTGGATTTGACTCGTCGTAAAGACTAAAAACTGAACGTCTGTTAAATCAGGACGGTTTGTTGGGATCCAGTTTAAGCTGCTCTCTTCTCCATCGTACCTGGATTCAGAAGTAAAACCTTTTCTTGCATGTAAACTTTGACTGAATCCTCGTCATCTGACATCCCAACGTTAGTACGAGGGTTGTTTATTTATGTGGCTGTTTATGTGACTCCAGACTGAACTGGGACACATATGGAACCAGTGGACGAACCCCATAGAGGGCCCAGTTGTTTTAGCCCTGGGATGGACCCAACGTGACAATGATGACTGAGATGTCCATCCATCTGTCCATCCATCCATCTGTCCATCCATCTATCCATCCATCCATCCATCAATCTATCCATCCATTCATCAATCTATCCATCATCCATCCATCTGTCCATCCATCTATCATCCATCTATCCATCCATCCATCCATCAATCTATCCATCCATTCATCAATCTATCCATCATCCATCCATCTGTCCATCCATCTATCATCCATCCATCCATCCATCTGTCCATCCATCCATATGTCCATCCATCTATCCATCCATCTGTCCATCCATCCATCTATCCATCCATCCGTCCATCCGTCTGTCCATCCATCCATCCATCCATCCATCCATCCATCCATCCATCCATCCATCCATCCTTCCATCCATCTGTCCATCCATCCATCTATCCATCCATCCATCCATCCATCCATCCATCCATCCATCGTCCATCCATCAATCTATCCATCCATCCATCCAATCTCCATCATCATCCATCCATCCATCCATCTATCCATCCATGTCCATCCATCCATCCATCATGTCCATCCATCCATCATCCATGTCCATCCATCCATCCATCCATCCATGTCCATCCATCCATCCATCCATCCATCCATCCATCCATCCATCCATCCATCCATCCATCCATCCATCCATCCATCCATCCATCCATCCATCCATCCATCCATCCATCCATCCATCCATCCATCCATCCATCCATCCATCCATCCATCCATCCATCCATCCATCCATCATCCATCCATCCATCCATCCATCCATCCATCCATCCATCCATCCATCCATCTCCATCCATCCATCCATCCATCCATCCATCCATCCATCCATCCATCCATCCATCCATCATCCATCTGTCCATCCATCCATCCATCTGTCCTTCCATCTATCCATCTGTCCATCCATCCATCCATCTGTCCATCCATCCATCCATCTGTCCTTCCATCCATCCATCCGTCCATCCATCCATCCATCCATCCATTCCATCCATCCATCCATCCATCCATGTCCATCCATCCATCCATCCATCCATCCATCCATCCTCCAATCCATCCATCCACCCATCTATACATCCATCCATCTGTCCGTCCATCCATCTATCCATCTGTCCATCCATCTATCCTTCAATCCATCCATCATCCATCCATCCATCCATCATCCATCTATCCATCCTTCCATCCTTCCATCTTCTTTCCCTCATCTGAGGTCTGGTTTCAGTGGTTAAAGGTGTAGAAGTGTATTCCAGACCTCCTTCCTCTCCAGAACTGGTCTCAAACCAAAAGTCAGACCAGATCAGCCCGTTTATTCTGTCGGTTACTGAACAGCAGCAGATTTTTTTACCGGCCTCCTCGGTGTCGTTATTACACCAAAAACACAAACACCGTCTGCTTCTGGCTCCTTTTAACCCATCAGCAGCAGCATCTTTGGCTCCAAACTTTACCGCGAGGCGAATCAGGTGTCGTTAAAACTGATGGACGTGACAGAAGAGGCGACAGACTGAAACCTCTAAATCCATAACAGATCCAAAACGGAGGAATTAGTCGTTTCCACCACAGTTGGAAGGTATGAATCCAACCCCAGGGATAAAAGAAGTAAACGTGTGGTGTAAATATGGAATGATCTGTCTCTTTGAGAGGAGGGCTGAAACACGTTGACGCTTCTACTCATCACGCTGACATATTTGCACACGCATGTACACACAGACACATTACAGCATACGACATCATTCAGGTTCCCCGCTCACTTTCTAAAGGGATTTTTAGCTTTAAGAATAAAAACTGTCCTGTTTTCTCTTCCTTTCTTTTCGGTTTACTTGGGTTTCCACATGGGTGAATGTATGTATGACGTGTTATTTTTCTAGAACCAGACGGCTAACGCACGTTGTTGACTCTTTAATAAAGGCATCCTTAGAAAAACCTTCTCCAATCTACACTGTGTTTGCTGTTTGCTTTTGTACGTTGCACCAAGTTTAAGGGTTTCCTTGTTTCTTTTTTCCTCTCAGCATTTAAGAATCTGCAGAAGTTAAAAGGAGAGTTTTATATCTTCACTTTAAAAAGCAGCTTTTAACAGGAACACGTTTCATCTGCCCACCAACTGTATATATAAATCGGACGACGTGTCTTGGTCATGTGACCCTTAGGTTTGTTTAAGGCAGCCATTCCCAAACTTCAGAATACCAAGGCCCAATTTGAAATGTGAAAAATCTCTGCGGCCCACCAGAACCTTTAAACACCTCTTTGATCAACATACAAGACTAAAAGTTACAACATTATTGTAAAGGGTCAACAACTAAGGCGACACGTGTCACATGTCATGTTAAGATTACAGCAGAATAACACTCAAGTGGTTTGTTTTATTATTTCGAAATAATTTTAAATCATGTAATAAATGTTTTACAGTAATTTCAAAATATATTTTTTAAAAAAATCGAGGATTTAAAACATATTTGTTTATCTTTAATGACCTCTCACGGCCCACCTGCAGTACCTTGACGGCCCACCAGGGGGCCGCAGCCCACACTTTGGGAATCGCTGTTTTAGGGAGCATTTGGGTCTCACTTTTCCTGGAACTGCGACTCAGCTGAGGAAGTCCAGCGGACCTGAAGGAGCTCTGGTCCAACAGCTCAGCACATCTGACCGGCGGCTCGGCTGAAGGACCCGAGCTCGCTCACCGAAGATCCGTTCAGGACTCTTCCAGTCGATCCGCGGTGATGGCGGTAAACTTTTCAGGAGGTTCTGATCTCATTAGGTTTCGCCATAATTGTTTGGTTAGGTTTAGGGAAAATAATTCATATGGTTAACGCAACATAGCTGGTTAGGCATAGGCAGCATGATTGGTTTGGTTTAGGCAACATAACTGGTTAGGTTTAGGCAACATAATTGATTAGGTTTTGGCAACATAACTGATTAGGTTTAGGCAGCATAATTGTCTGGTTAGGTTTAGGACATATAACTGGTTAGGTTTAGCCAACATAATTGATGAATTTAGGCAACATAAATAGTTAAGTTTAGGCAACATAACTGGTTATGTTTAGGCAACATAACTGGTTAAGTTTAGGCAACATAACTGGTTAAGTCTAGGCACCATAACTGGTTAAGTTTAGGCAACATAACTGGTTATGTTTAGGCAACATAACTGGTTAGGTTTAGGCAACATAACTGGTTAAGTTTAGGCAACATAACTGGTTAAGTCTAGGCACCATAACTGGTTAGGTTTAGGCAACATAATCGGTTAGGTTTAGGCAACATAACTGGTTAGGTTTAGGCAACATAACTGGTTAGGTTTAGGCACCATAACTGGTTAGGTTTAGCCAACATAACTGATGACGTTTAGGCAACATAACTGTTTAAGTTTGGGCAAAATAACTGGTTAAGTTTAGGCAACATACCTGGTTAGGCGTAGGCAGCATGATTGGTTAGGTTTAGGCAACATAACTGGTTAGGTTTAGGCAACATAACTGGTTAGGTTTAGGCAACATAACTGGTTAAGTTTAGCCAACATAACTGATGACGTTTAGGCAACATAACTGGTTAGGTTTAGGCAACATAACTGGTTAGGTTTAGGCAACAATACTGGTTAGGTTTAGGCAACATAACTGGTTATGTTTAGGCAACATAACTGGTTAGGTTTAGGCAACACAACTGGTTAGGTTTAGGCAACATAACTGGTTAGGTTTAGGCAACAATACTGGTTAGGTTTAGGCAACATAACTGGTTAGGTTTAGGCAACATAACTGATGACGTTTAGGCAACATAACTGGTTAGGTTTAGGCAACATAACTGGTTAGGTTTAGGTGCTCCAGCTACATGGTTAGTTTTTTTTGCAACTCAGTTGTCTGGTTAGATTTAGACACTAAAACTACTTGGTTATCATTAGGAAATGCTCATAGGTTTGAAATACATTACTCCATTACTTTAATCCTTCAAGTTGGATAAAGAGGCTAGAATATGCTGTTTAAGGAGGCTACATTTATCATGTACATAAAACTGACACATGAACCTTACATCTGGATGTGATGCTGTCAGAATGAACACGTTTTCCCATGAACCATCCGCAGTTAACGGCTGTGTTACTAACTAATCTTTAAATATCTACTGTTCTGAAAAGATTTCAACTTATGTAAGCGTTATAAACACTTTGAAATAAACGCCTGAACTTTTTGTCTGATTCATGAAAAACACACAAGTTTGCAAGTTTGAATGAAAGCAGTTTTCCTCAAACACAAAGCCTGTAATCACAGTTCACAGCGGGACCACATTGATGTTTCAGTTTAGCGTTTGTCTTTGTGCGTGTTTGAGTGCTTATTGCTTTAAAGAAGAAAAGAACAAATGAAAGCCGCCTCTTTTTAAGATGAGAGCGATGGAGGTTTTTCAGTAAAACTGCTCCACAATCTGAGCGTGTTTATTATTATATTCAAGGCTGAAAAGGAAAGCATGGCAGGGAGATGAGAGTCTTTCAACAAAGCCCTGGTTTGGATGTTGTGTGGGCCGCAGCGCTGAATAAAAACCAGTTTTCTCTTTCTCCCTCTACATCAATCTCCCCTCCACCAACTCAGTGTCAAGCTCTGCCATGAGACTCGCAGCGATCTGCAGAACGAGAAGCTGCTGTCCTTTTGGCTGGCAGCGCTGTGCTGAAGCACCTCTCAGAAAAACTGGACTATTATTGAACCACAGAGAAATAAATGCTCTCATCTCACTCAGCTGAGATTCAGTCATACGTGTTCAAGCGCACAGAAAACTAGATAACCCCGCGTGAACGAGCTCACTTACAGAACGAAGCTTCATGTGTCAGGACGTAATTAAAATAGATGCCACCACATCTAAAAATCAAGTAAATGACGCCTCAAATTAACAACAAAGCCACCGCGCGGTGACTAATGGAGTAAGGAGTGAGAGTCCCTTAATTAACTGATCGTTATCGAGAAAGACCCCTGCCACAAAAGAAGGGGGTTCGCCAAGGACGAAAGACATCAGCAGGGATGATAAAGAAGCAACTGCTGCTTAGTCATGAGAACATTAAAGTTCAAAATTCTAGTCTGAGGAAGATTAGGTCCGATAAGAGTCAAGACAGTCTTCCTCCCAGGAGTGGAGGTTCACCTCAACGCTGAAGTCATTTATAAGCACGCTCACTGTTCACGTTTATGAGTTTGAAAGAAGACTGAACACAGATGGCTTTTTTGGAAGGATGACCAGAAGAAAACCTCCATTTTTTTTTTCATTTTTTTATTCCATCTGAACAGATGAAATGAGGAATACTTCTGGAACAATGTCCTTTGGTCCAGCAAGACAAACGTGGAGAGGTTTGGCCTTAATACAGAACAAACACAGCATCAGCACAGGTGCCTCACACCTGCTGTCAATCATGGTGGAGGCGGAGCCCGCCCGCCACAAAGATCCAATCAAACTCCAGACTTCAACCTCATTAAAATGCTGCGACAAGAACTTAAGAGAGGTATAGATAGATAGATAGATAGATAGATAGATAGATAGATAGATAGATAGATAGATAGATAGATAGATAGATAGATAGTAACTCCAGATGATTCCAGTTCAATGTTACATAACCAACAACAGTTTGCAGTACTTTAGATGACTGCATGGCTCCCTCTGCTGGATGAAACTGAACACTGCACGGTATCCTATAATACTGACTTCAAAGATAGTGAAAAATAAAGAAGAGTCACTCTTTACCAAATTCATTTTTTAAAAGTTTATTTATTTAAAACCTTCATTTAAAAACACATTTCAGTGAACATGAACATGGATGTAGTGTAATGTCAAATCTTACAATACTCTACATTGGACACAACTTATCTATCTATCTATTGGCCAATCCCAGGCGACTTTATCGTGTTTTTAATCATCTAAAACTCATGCTGTTGTAAAAACCATGGAGAACGTATATGAGTAACAGCAATGAAAGTAACAGGACTGAGCTTTTAGCACTGTATTAGCAAATCCATAAAATATAGCAACATAGCATTCATGGTTAGAGCTTGAGGATACTGAGCACATTTTAATGATTTGTAAAAATAATTCAGGTAACAGGACAGTGAGCTGAGATTTACCTTGTTCGTCACACTTTTCCAGATCATGAAATATTGAGACAACAAAGAAGGAGAACTTACTTTTGGCCTTCCCGTGACCTTCAGAAGGTCAACTTCCTGTGGAACGATTGACTAGGACATGTTCAACTGTTTTCAGGACGGAGGGGAGTGTTACAGGTAACAGCACTGAGCGAAAACCTGGGGACCTGACTGAGATGTGCATTTCAATTAAAATGTTATGAGTTTATTTTTTATGAAAATATTATATCCAGAGCACATATGATATAAAGAATCATGCATTCATGAGGGACTGAGGGATTTAAAAAGATTTTGCAGTAAAGTGTAGCGTTTGAGAGTGGGGACAGCATCAAATACTACTTTCCAGTATTTTACGGAATTTATTTTTTAAAATTACTGTGGTGGTGATGGTCTGTCTGACAAAGTAGAATTTTGAACTGCAAATGTTTTTGGAAACACTTTATAACTTTACAATTTGATGGACAACGACAATAACTGATCTATCTATCTATCTATAATAATAACACTTCTGTACCCCCATATATGCTAATGTGTGCAATATGGTTGATTCTCTTTGTAATGTGTACTATTGAATGTGTATAATGTGTATTATATGTAATGTGTAATATTGAATATGCTACTTGACACCTTAACTTCCTTCGGGATTAATAAAGTTACTCTACTCTACGCTACTATCTATCTATCTATCTATCTATCTATCTATCTATCTATCTATCTATCTATCTATCTATCTATCTATCTATCTATCTATCTAACAGGTGCAGAGTGATCCCTCTTCCTGTGTAGCCCGTCTCTGGTTTCCTCCTCGTCTCTGATTGGTCGGGCCGCTGCCACTTCTTCGTCTCTGATTGGCTCACGATGCGGAAGTGACTCCACTCAGCTCGGGCACTTGTGATGATCCGGAGGGAGGATGTGAAAGCAGAAAATAACGGCTCGGTCCGGGGTTTTATTAGTGTTTAAAACGTATTTTGTGGTAAGATAAAGAGGGACAGGATGATTTTAGCGGCGTACGTGTCGCTCGTCGTCGCGGTTTCGGCGGTCGGAGCAGCTCAGGGAGGAGCGGACGAGGAGTGGGTTCATCTCCCCGACAAGTGTGAAGGTAGCCGTCCGGTCCAGCTGCGTGTGTGACGGTCCGAGGAGGACCAGGTGGTCCCCCTGGACAGCAGATAACCGCCGTGAAGCCAGCTGGGATGGGGGGGGTCACGTTTACCGGAAGCTGAAGCCCATTTTTAACCTCCGTGTCCGTTTCAGTGACAGTTGAGGGAGTCTGTTTGGTTTCCTGTCTTCTTCAGGTGGTTTTGTCTCAGCCACACGTCCACCAGACCAGACCAGACCAGACCCGGCCTGCCCCCCCCAACACCACCACCCGAGTCAGGTCCACATCTGGCCCACATCTGGCCCACAGAAACCGAACCTCGTGGGCCAGATTAGGCCCAGATTAGTCTTCCTGGCTTCCTTCTCTTGTTATTTCAAGGCGACTTGTTTCATAATATATTATTTTAATTTCCCCGTCTTCAAGAACAGTCAAAAGAATCAAGTCTTGGGAGCAAAGACGGTAACTTTCAGAGCTATTTTGTCTGCAGGTTGGATATATGTCCATCCATCCATCATCCAGACCCGTTTAGTCCCATCTAGGGTCCCAGCTCTGTTTGGGCTTTAGGCAGCGGTCCACCCAGTTATATGTCCATATTCGCAAATTGGAGTGGTCCGTATTTATTTTTGGGAGCAAATCCCCGGTAAGAGACTAATCCAGGTACCTGGAAACTGCTAAGTGGGTCAACAGTGGCCCAGCGGTTATGAACTGGACCAGATGTGGTCCGGATGTAATTAGATGGTGACCCTTCAGTCTACATCCATGCGTCGATTTAATGATCCAATGAAGATATTATTCAGATGTTAATGCAGAATCCTCATCAATACATGTGATCAAGTGGGCCTTTGTAGTCTGTTTTTATTAAAAGGAACTCGTTGTTTGCCGTTTAATGCACATTGAAAGATGAGCCTCCTTTTAATTGTTGATCTTTACACCAGATAGGACATTTTAAACTAGTAGATCACGTGTGTCAAACACGAGGCCCGCGGGGCCAAATGTGGCCCGTCACGTCATTTTATGTGGCCCTCGAGAGCTTGAGCATTACTGGCTTAAATTTTAAACCAATATTTTAAGACTTAAAATAAGCTTACGCCGCTTTAAAGCGCATATTGACAATAAACTACATCTCCCATCATGCATTACCCACAACGATAACGGTAGCTATAAGCAAGACAATTTTTCAGAACTGTTGGACTTAAGAAAAACCTTTACAAACTAATCCCAACATGTCCAAGAAAAGAGAAATAGATGCACAAGGAAGGAAGTTTCATGAACGATGGGAAAACGATTACAAGTTTGTATCTCAAGGTGAAAAAACAGTCTGTCTTTTGCGTTATGAGGTGGTGTGAGTCGGCATTTTGACAGCAGACACGGAGCTAAGTATGCTAAATTTAGCCTGCAAGAAAAACAAAGAACTGCTTCCACTTCTGAAACCAAGGTAATAGATACTCTAACAACCACAAACCCTGAGTTTAATATAATAATGACTTAAATATTTGATACTTGAATACATAATAAATACAAAAACAGTTATTTAACAATATAATAAGGTGTAGTTTAATTTATTTTGATTTTCATTGCATTTTGTTAGAGTCATGCTGTCAATCTGGCCCTTCGAGGGCAACCATGATGCTGATGTGGCCCTCAGTGGAAATGAGTCTGACGCCCCTGGTTTAGTCTGACGCCTCTGGTTTAGATGTTCCAGCTCCCTCTGGTTTAGATGTTCCAGCTCCCTCTGGTTCAGTTGTTCCAGCTCCCTCTGGTTCAGATGTTCCAGCTCCCTCTGGTTCAGATGTTCCAGCTCCCCCTGGTTCAGATGTTCCAGCTCCCTCTGGTTCAGATGTTCCAGCTCCCTCTGGTTCAGATGTTCCAGCTCCCTCTGGTTTAGATGTTCCAGCTCCCCTGGTTCAGATGTTCCAGCTCCCTCCCTGGTTCAGAGTTCCAGCTCCCTCTGGTTCAAATGTTCCAGCTCCTCTGGTTCAGAGTTCCAGCTCCCTCTGGTTTAGATGTCCAGCTCCCTCTGGTTGATGTTCCAGCTCTCCCCCTGGTTCAGATGTTCCAGCTCCCTCTGGTTCAGATGTTTCCAGCTCCCCTCTGGTTCAGATGTTCCAGCTCCCCTGGTTCAGTTCCAGCTCCTCTGTTTCAGATGTTCAGCTCCCTCTGGTTTAGATGTTCCAGCTCCCTCTGGTTCAGATGTTCCAGCTCCCTCTGGTTCAGATGTTCCAGCTCCCTCTGGTTTAGATGTTCCAGCTCCCTCTGGTTCAGATGTTCCAGCTCCCTCTGGTTCAGATGTTCCAGCTCCCTCTGGTTCAGATGTTCCAGCTCCCTCTGGTTTAGATGTTCCAGCTCCCTCTGGTTCAGATGTTCCAGCTCCCTCTGGTTCAGATGTTCCAGCTCCAGCTCCCTCTGGTTCAGATGTTCCAGATCCAGCTCCCTCTGGTTTTAGATGTTCCAGCTCCCTCTGGTTAGATGTTCCAGCTCCCTCTGGTTTAGATGTTCCAGCTCCCTCTGGTTCAGATGTTCCAGCTCCCCTCTGGTTCAGATGTTCCAGCTCCCTCTGGTTCGATGTTCCAGCTCCCTGGTTCAGATGTTCCAGCTCCCTGGTTCAGATGTTCCAGCTCCCTCTGGTTCAGATGTTCCAGCTCCCCCTGGTTTAGATGTTCCAGCTCCCTCTGGTTCAGATGTTCCAGCTCCCTCTGGTTCTGGTTCAGATGTTCCAGCTCCCTCTGGTTTAGATGTTCCAGCTCCCTCTGGTTCCAGCTCCCGGTTCAGATGTTCCAGCTCCCCCTGGTTTAGATGTTCCAGCTCCCCCTCTGGTTTAGATGTTCCAGCTCCCCTGGTTTAGATGTTCCAGCTCCCTCTGGTTCAGATGTTCCAGCTCCCTCTGGTTCAGATGTTCCAGCTCCCCCTGGTTTAGATGTTCCAGCTCCCTCTGGTTCAGATGTTCCAGCTCCCTCTGGTTTAGATGTTCCAGCTCCCTCTGGTTTAGATGTTCCAGCTCCCTCTGGTTCAGATGTTCCAGCTCCCCCTGGTTTAGATGTTCCAGCTCCCCCTGGTTTAGATGTTCCAGCTCCCCCTGGTGGAGCGGTTGTGTCACTGCTGGTCATGGGGAACAGATCGGTCGGCTCTTCGTTCGTGAATGAAACACGTTTTCTCTCTGCAGTCTGCAAGTTCGTCAGCATCGAGATGAAGTCGGCCTTCCAGGAGACGGGGAAGACCAAGGCGGTCATCGACAGCAGCTACAACTTCATAGACGGCAAAGGGGGCGCCGCCGGTCAAATACGTCAAGTCGTAAGTCGTACAAACGTGACCCCGTCCGGATGCTGCGGCTCCGACAGAAGCGTTAAAACGTCCTGAACTCCTGCGTGTCTCCGCAGAGACCTCAGGTTCATCGAGGTGGTGGAGAACGTGTGTCAGCGGCTGCTGGGGTACAACCTGCACAAGGAGAGGACGGGCAGCAACCGCTTCGCCAAGGTCAGTCTGCAGGTGCAGCGCCAGTCTGCAGGTGGAGCGCCAGTCTGCAGGTGCAGCGCCAGTCTGCAGTTGGAGCACCAGTGGTGCGCCGCTCTGAGGAGAGGAGGGCAGTGATTCATTTGATCTACACAAGCCTCGAATCAGGGAGTTGCAGTAGTCCAGGCGGGAGGTGACGAGACTGTGAATGAGGATGGCAGTGGTATGGGGGGGTAAGGGAGGGGCGAAGGCGGTTAATGTTACGTAGATGAAAGCATGCACCCGGGTGACGTTATTGATGTGAGACTGGAAAGAAAGAAAAAGAGAAAAGCTGTCCATTTTGGAAAATGTTGATTTAGTACCGATGAGGAGAACCTCAGTTTTGTCAAAATTTGATGTGAACCAGGATTTGATTTCTGTGATGCAGTCGGTGGGGGAGGAGGGTGGGAGGTTGGGAGTGGGTTTACTGGAGAGGTAGAGCTGGGTGTCGTCCGCATAGCAGTGGAAATTTATGTTATATTTACGGAAAATATGGCCAAGGAGAAGAAGGTAGATGATGAAAAGGAGGGGCCCCAGGATCGAGCCCTGGGGCACACCAGAGTTGACAGCAGATGGTTGTAATTTGAAAGACTGAAACAACTCAAAGACGCTTGCTGGCTCATGGCTGAGCCGCTGCTGATGGGTAATTAACATGAGAAATACCCGGAGGCTACGGGGAATCCCTGTTCAAGCTAAAACCGATGAGAGCAAGAAAGGGGACATTGTGGCGGTAACCCCAAAACTGACTCTGGGACTGCTCAGGAGCATCAGCACTTGATCATTACAGAGGACAGTGGTGGGCAGTCCCGGTCCTGGAGGTCTTAGATGTTCTCCTGCCACAACACAGGCCACGGTTACATTATGTTTTTTAATTCGGAATTAATAATTCCGAATTAAACTATTTTCCTTCGAGTTAACATGGAAATAGTAATTCCGAATTGAGGTTTACATGGAAAACACGTTTGTTCGGCTTTATCCAACTCCGCTTTAGGTCTGGGGGTTGGGAAGGGTTCTGATTGGATGGGGGGGGCGGACGTCTTTACGTCTACCGGAAGAAAACAAACTTAGCAACAACTCGATTAGCAACAACATTCCACTTATTTTTGACCTGGGTGGCGTCTCTATCTGTGAAACTTCCTTCATTTAACCTGGCCGCTTTGAAAAGCTCACAATTTTTATGTTTCCTGCCATCTGTTCTTTTAATTATTTCCAGTTCCTCCAAGCTATTTATTAAATAAAAAACCGTCTCTGCTCTTGACCACCGTTTACTCCGTGCTGCCATCTTGAAACTTTGTTTTGAAAACAAGCCCAGCGCGGAATATAAGCGTCATCGCGACAGACGGGCAAGAGAACTAGCATGCGCAGAAAGACGGGAATTAATTTAAAGCGGAATGAGTGTATACATGACCGCGGAATTAAAATCAGAATAAACCAGCCACTTACTTCGGAATTAAGTTTAATTCGGAATTGACCTTTTCATATGGAATTATGTGTTTACATGGTAACTTTTATTCGGATTTAACTTTAATTCTGAATTAAAGAGGAATTAAACTTCCCATGTAAACGCACGGACAGCTGATTCAGATGAATGGACCACCATCAGGTGGTCATCCAGGTCTGGACAGGTCTGCTGATGACCCATTCAGCTGAAGAACTTCTCAGACCTCCAGGACTGGGTGAGCCCACCCCTGACATGGGAACAACTCAAAGACGCTTGCTGGCTCATGGCTGATGGGTAATTAACATGAGAAATACCCGGAGGCTACGGGGAATCCCTGTTCAAGCTAAAATCGATGAGAGCAAGAAAGGGGACAATGTGGCGGTAACCCCAAAACTGACTCTGGGACCCTTCAGGGCAGAAGCATCATGGGTACAGGAATTTACCTTTGTCAAAAACAGAAAATAGACATTCAACAAGACAAAATCACTTTTCTACTGCTGGAAACATCATCTTTTTAGATTCCCGGACATCTCAGTTAGGTTTGTCTTTTCTACGAACGACGCAGCTGCTGGATCTAATCAGAATAAAGGCAGCAGCAGATGAAGCACTCCAGAGTCTAGAAGGGCACTTGAAGAGCACAGTCGTCAACAGATGCCAGGCCTTTGATTTGTGGTCCTAAAGAAAGGGAGCTGGATCTGCACCAGAGTTTCTTTATCTGCCTCCCTGCCAAGTTAAACACAACGGCACTTGAGAGCTTTTGCGTCATCCCGCTGACAGACAAACAAACGGTAATAAAACACAAAAAAAAACGACTTGGAGAAGCTCGAACTGCTGCCTCTGGCTCAGATTCTGAATGTGATGGATTTAGTTATTTAATGTAGCAAATCAAAACTGTAGCTTCAAGCCTTGAGCTGCTTGACTGTTGTAAACGTCCTCTTGTGTTGTTTTTAACTCCTTAGAGTTTTCAGTTTAATTGTGTCATATTGTGACTAGGGCTGTAGCGATACAATAATCTCACGATACGATACACGATATTTGGCTCACGATACGATATATATCGATATTCATCTTACAATACATTTACATCATTTTCTGAAAGATTTTAAAGGGACAAAGTTATTTTGTTGACATCTTGTGAGTGTTCCAATGACTTAGTTTGAATTAATTGAACTGAAAGCATCAATTACACATTATATGGCTGACAGGCAGCTTGCAAATGCTGGACAAAATGAATAAAAGATTTGTTGAGAAAAATAGTTTAATTTATTTAAACAGTGCAAATTGTTGCTTGCAAGCTTTTAAAGGTGGGACACGAGGGTTTTGGAAGAAGATTAGAATATCGATACTCGCGGCTGAAAAATCGATACTTGATAAAATATCGGTATATATCGCAGAATCGATAAAATCGCTCAGCTCTAATTCTGACTGTTATAGCAGTAAGATGAAAAGATTATCATCATTGAAATTGTCCCGTTACAGAACTTCCAGAAGTATTAGTATATTACAGTGATCCCTCGCCAATTCGCGGTTTAAGTTCCGCGGTTTTAGTTATTCACGGATTTTTTCAGAAATATTTAATAAGATTTTTAAAAATTAACATTAACAGTAACATCACAGGATGTTGTGCGCGTTCTCTCACAGCGAATAAATGTTGTGAGCCAGCCTGGCCCCTTTAAGAAGGTGGCCTTATGGGTAATGGTGTGGCCTTATGGGTAATGTAGTGTGTGTGTGTGTGTCGTGGGACGGCAGAGAGAAAACGGGGTTAGATGAAAAGTGGAGTGATCATAAACAGCAGCCCAGCGTGTATAGCGTGCTTGTTCCATGCAGAGAAAACCGGACTTTTTGTTTTGTTGTTGTTAGCATGTTAGCCGCTAATTATGAGCCAGAAATAGCACAATACCAGCGGTTTGTTTACTACGGTTCAGAGACCAGAGGCTGTGAAGGAAACAGAAAGACCACAGTTGAGCCTTTGTCTTGTTTCGCTGCAGTGCCTCGCTACTTTTTTGGGGTTTTTAAACATATTTTAAACACATTATTGAGGCTCGGGGGGCTCCGGCTCCTTTCAGTCGCAGGTGGGCCCAAGTGTGGTGACAGGGTTTTTGAACTGGTAGCTTCTTCAGCTTCACAACTTCATGCTCTTCATCATGTGTCCTGCTTAAATGTTGCTTTTGACTTGTAAATACCTGCTCTTGAGTACAGTAAAGGTCTACTAGTCCAAAACTCAGTCCAACGTAGTCCTCAGCTGTCTGACGTGAACATCCAGGTCTCTGAACTGACCTTTAACGCTTCCAGAAATCGGTGCAGCACCTAGAAAAGCAGCGTGAATGAGATGTTTGAAAATCAAGGTGCTTCTGTCCTAGAAGGTCCTAAACTGAACTCCACCTGTCTGATCATGTGATCACCTGCAGGGCATGTCGGAGACCTTCTCCACCCTCCACGGCTTGGTGAACAAAGGAGTGAAAGTGGTGATGGACATTCCCTACGAGCTGTGGAACGAGACCTCAGCAGAAGTGGCAGACCTTAAAAAACAGGTGCGTTTATGATTTTAAAAAACTTCTAAGGACGTGCAAAGTGACGCATTTTCAGTGAACATTCCGATGGTTTCTGTCCTGTTCATAAACTGGAAAATGGTTTTCTAGTGGCTCTCCAGTCAGTCAGAAATTGATTCCTTGTTTCAGAAGCATAACCCTTAAAGGTGGAGTAGGTGTTGTTTGAAAAACGGTTCCAGCAATCCAACTCAAGTGAGATTTTGAAAATATACACTCCCTCCCTCCTCCCAAAGGCTCCGCCTCCTCCTCTTCAGCTCACCCCTCGAAACCACGCCTTCACATGATTCACGACTGCATGAACCATAGGGAGGGAGGGAGGGAGGGGTGATATTTGATGGACGTATTAGGCAGCCAATCAAAATAGTGATGATCACTTTTTTGATTGGTCAGAGTTTTTCTCTGATTATACCTTCTAGACTGGACCAAAATGTTTAGTTTTTTTTGCAAACATTTTATTTCAGTGGGTGCAATGGAAATGTGAAAAGGTTTTCAGGCAATATTGTAAAAAGTGTTGCAAAAAAACAACACCCACCCCACCTTTAACTCGCTCAAGTGAGCTACCAGAGGTAAAATCTAAATCAAATCAGTGTTTGGTGTGACCGCTGTGTGCCTGGATCTGGTCTTCTGTGTGGACCGGCCCAAACGTCCAGAGGTGAGGAGGAAACGGTTCACACAACCTCTCTGGATCGTTGGAGGCAAGAGTTCAGATATGGAAACATCGTAAAGTAAAAAATATAAATGTTACGCAACAACGATGTTAATCCATGAAAAAAGTCTCAAACAAAGACAATAAGATGGATTCGTAACATTTATATTTTTAAGAACTACGAAGATACTTACGTTTGTAGCTAGCTTTTTTTGTCACCATCCTTTTCGAATATGTCTTGGCTAAATTACCCAATGCCTTTTGGGTAGCCCTTACTACCAAGGGTGGTGCCGGAGAATCTCAATATTGAGGGCGATTCAGCCCTCAAACTTGTCTCTCAATTTGACGTTCTTAGAATCGGGTCAGCGCTAGCACTTAGTGGGAGCGCGCATTTTTGAGATTGAGGATTAAGGGAGGAATTGGAATTCACCCAAAGTCAAGTTGACAGTTGCAATTTCTTTATTTTTTGCACTTTAAATAGATTTTACCTATTTGATTATTTTTTTCTTAGTTATTTATTATATAAAAAGAACTTTTTTTATATTTGTCAACAAAACAAATGTTTTGTTGGACACAATATTTTTAAAAGTAGAAAAACATTAAAGTTTACTGTTAGAATTGCATAAATTGTCTATATTTCAATACCTTGGGGTTAAATTTACATAAAATGCTCAAAACGGAATTCTCAAAAATGAAAAACCCGAAAAACACCGAAAATTAAAAAAATTAAAACAGAATTTGAGAAAAAAAATATAATGGATTTCATAGGGCCCTACATGCTGGGAGCGTCCATGATGATGTCAGCAGTCTACGGGGACGTATGGGGCGACGAAAAACACTGGCGACCAAAATTGCTAGCTGGCTACCAACTTCAAAAACCTGGTAGCCAGTGGCTACTTGGTAAAAATTCAAATTTTATGTCCTGTTATTCTTCTTCTACGTCTTCTTCTTCTTCGTCGTCATTTTCTCGACAGACTGGACGTAGCTTTGGCGTAAGGCCGCCCCCCACAGTCTGAAGACGTAACTGCACTCAAAGGAGTGTCCCATTTCTAAGTCACGAGATAGACCTGACATCACCAGGTTCTCCAGCATCGGGCCTCCAGGGAACCTCCACGGTCATTCGCTGCTGCCAGCAGACATGATTGGACCTCTCTCAGCCCGGTTCTGCTGGAGCCTGATATTTTAAATTTGAACTCATCCATCCAGGGAACCTGCTGCCGTTTTTATGCAGCACAGTTGATGTGTTTTTTATGCCTAGTTGAGTTGTTTTGCCGCGTTTTCACATCAGACCGGTGTCCTCATCAGCTGAGGGACATCTCCCAGGTCATCGTTGCTCATCTCGTCACCGAACGGTCACACCAAACGTTAACTTATGTTTTATAAAAGCACTTGTATGTACTTGAGAAACCAACTGTGGCGGTATTTTAAACTTGTTGACTTGTTCTTGTTAACAGTGTGATGTGCTGATAGAGAAGTACGAGGACGTGATTGAGGACTGGTACAAAGGCAGCCAGGAAGAGGACCTGACCACCTACCTGTGCGAGAAGCACGTCCTCAGAGGACAGGACACAGGTAACGCGCAAACACTACACGTCTTCCATGTTTGTTCCGTCTCTTCCTTCGGTCCGTCACGTCTCCCGTCATGTCTCTGCTCCGTCCAGCCTGCCTGAGCGAAGACTGGACTCCCAACAAGAAGGGCGACCCGGCGGCCGTCGCGGAGGACAAGAAGAAGAAGAAGAAGAAGAAGAAGAAGGGAGGGAAGGGCGGAGGAGAGGGCGGAGACGGTGGCTCAGACGGGGAGAAGGCGACCAAGAAGAAGAAGGAGAAGAAGGTGAAGAAGAAGAAAAGGAGCAAAGCTCCAGCGGATGGAGGGGCGACGTCGGAGGAGGAGGTCCAGCCTCAGGTGCCTCTCCCGGGCCAGAAGACGGAGCTGTGAGGCCCGGTTCCTGTCTGGACCGGGTCTGCAGCTGTCCAGGGAGAACCCGTCCTGTTGCGTTCAGTGTCCCGTCAGCTTTCGCAGCTCTGAAACACGTTGCAGTTTCTCAGTTTGTGGCAAATCGGTCGTGATGTTCATGACGTTCAAGGACTTGTCTCCCAAGTGTACTGGGTCCAGTACCGTCCTCGCGTAAAGGACGATCCGCTTTATTTTAACAGTTTGGATTTCATGTGAAGTTTGACTCTGGTTCTGGATAACGTGGTGACTGCTCGGATCCAGGTACATGTCAGCACCGTTACAGCGACGTCAAGAAGACAAACACTATCTATTTGTAATGTTTCAGACTGTCGTACGCGTCACTTCAGGCTCTGGGTAATTCGTTCCAGGGGGCGGAGCTAATTATTGACCCCTGATGAACTAAAGTTTGTATAAATAGATTTTTCACCTGAAGCTTGAGCTCTGGATCCCTTCAACGTAAAACCTTCTGCAGATGTACCGGGGAATTATCTGATTGAATTTATGTGTTGATTTCCATCTGTACTGTCTGGAACTCTTAGAGACTCTTTTATGGACCTGTTTTTAAAAAATAAATAATAGAAGTTCCCCTTTTGATTCGCGACGCTCGTCTATTTAGGATCACCTGTGCAGTTTAATACTAAAGTTGAGATTTAAAATGCTTTAAACACCTGCTGTTTTCATCGCTGCATATTTACCAGGGCTGGGCAAGTTAACGCGTTATTATTGCTTTAACGCTTTAATTTATTAATGCCGACGTTTATTTTATCACGCGTTAACGCATGTTGCTCACGTGCTTTTGTTTTGAAAAGTCTGTTACTGGCTGCTGCAGAACCGGAAAATAATCTCCATGTCTGTTTTAGCTTTTCCGCAAGTTTACCTACATACGGAAAAGCTAAAACAGACATGGAAAACGGTAAAAATCAGTGAACTTTACAGTTCAGGTAGCAACTCAGGTAGCAATATTAACAATTCAGTCTGAAAAAAAAATTCTGGACTGCAACAAAACTTTGTGGTCATTCCTCCATGTTCCATCAGATCTGCTCCATGTGTTCACTGTCCTGCTGTTCTCTAGCTGGTTACTGCAGTGCAGCTCCATCTAGTGGCACAGATGTGTAATGACAACAGAAAGTCCAGTCCTCCATTATAAAACAAAGCCATTTCAGGGTCACGTAAACCAGAGAATAAAATATTAAAAACAAATTCAGTCCCATGGCCTGTTTGCTAAAATTGAAATATAAAATAAAACAGGCATTTTTTTGTTTTTTGTAATAGATTAAAAAAAAAATCAAATGATACACAGATAATTACGGATTGACAAAGTTACTGAAATTTAACATGGACATTTTCATTTTTCAAGTTCTAGGGGAGAACTGCCAAGTTGAACTCCCCGTTAAAACTTTCTGCTGTTACCTCAGAAATTACCTCTTTTAATGTTCTGATTGTGGCTTCTAGATTATTAGGATTTTGTTGGTAGACATTTTTTTACTTTTACAGAAAAAAACAGGATGACATTAATTCCACTTTATTTGACAATTTTAAGATGAGATTTTTACTAAATATGTGTTACTGACAAGTGCTGATGTTAAAAGTGTTTGAACAACAAATGTTATGTTAGTTCATATGGCAGCAGAACATTTAAATAAAAGTGACCTTTACAATACTTTTAAATTCATTACTTGATTTTCTGTATACAATGCGATTAATCAGGGAAATCATGCGATTAATCGCGATTAAAAATTTTAATCGTTGCCCAGCCCTGATATTTACCCTCCTTGGAGACCAACCTACAGTTACGGCAACGTGAAGGGATGGAATTACACTTTATCAGACCGTCATTTCCCCAGTCAGCTTTCTGAAACCATTTGTGTACCAGTTTCAGCTGGACCGAGGGTCCAAACTGGCAGACCAGTAAACTCTAGCGGCCTCATCTCTTTATGTCGTAGCGTCAGAGCCTCGACGGGAGCCATCACGGTCTGTAAATGTCTCTTTCTGTAATAAAGCTGCAAACTGGGCCCAGTCCTGGACCCCGAGCACGTCACGCTCATCGTAAACCAGCGAGCGCATCACCGGTTCCAGTGTTCCCATCAACGCCGCCAGACGTTTGAAGTTTTATTTCCGTTGGTTTGTTTGAATAAATCAGGAGGAATAAAAGCCACCAGTTCTGCTTTTATGAGGCTGTTGTTTTCCACTTTCAGTTGCCAGAAAGGTTTTAATTAGTCTTTTTGTTTTTTTAAATCGGTGAAGTCGCTGTCATGTATTGGACTACATTGTTGTGAAAAGTTCCCACTATTAGATCAAACGCACAAAAATATTAAATAGTAGTCATTTTAAAAAATAAAGTATGTCCTAGCTGCTGCAGTAGCTTCTATTAAACTGCACAGGTGTTACTAAAGTTCTCAGAGTAAAATATGAACGTGATGTTTAATCAGAGGGAACTGGTTTAAAACCATTGAATCGTCGCCTTTAAAGCAGCACAGAGGAGCTTTTTCCAGTCTGAGCTCAAAGGCTGCTCTGGAAGCGTTGAGGCCAAGTTTTTACCCTGTTGTTGGTGTAAAACCAGTGGTACGGTACGCTTAAGGTGGAGCCGGTGGAGCTGCAGTCATCTGATTGGTCGAGGAAGGTTGGGACGTTTAGAAGCTCAGCTGCTTCTCGCCAAGAAGACGATACGATGAGCCGGACGTCCCCTGGTCGCCTTTCTCAACTTTCTCAACTTAGCTGCGTTCTACCTGATTTTATTGTCCGGAGACGTGACAGAGTTTGGCTCCGCCCATCTGGCCAACGCGCCCATTGGTGTAAACCAGTGGTGAGCGGTACGCGAGCGCTCTCTGGTGGTACGTGGGGGAACGTCATGACTTGTCAATGCATTATAAATACAACGTTTCAAATGAAATTCAGGTAACAACTAGGGATGCACATTTTGGATTTTTTTTTTATGACCGTTAACCGACGCCCTTTAACGATTAATAACCGTTAACCGATAAGTCCGGGAGGGTTGGCTGCCACGATGTTGCACACGTTGTCATGGACGCATGCGGACACTTCCCCGTGTTTACTCTCGCGGCAATGTGTCGCCGTCACTTTTGATTTATACTAGCGCGGTCTCCGCTATGTTACGCTACAACGCAAGAGCGACAATCAGGAACTAGCTAAACTTACTAAACTTATCTCTTGCATTTTTCCACTTCCTCACCGTCTCGGCCGTATCCAGACCCACATTCATCGCTATCTCCCTCCATGAATTACTAGAATATGTGCTGTCTTTGTAGTTTCAGAACCAGAATCGTACAGATGTGGGTACTTCCTTGTTTTTTCGATGACGCGCTCTTTTCTACGCGGATGTAGAATTGACCAATCAGAGGCCTGTTGCACCTGTCGACACGCCCCCAGTTGAGTTGAGTTGATTGAATTATGTAGCTTAAAAACAAAATTGACCGTTAGTATTAATCGGTTAGAGTTACTGTTATCGGTTAACGGTTAAACGGTTAACCATGTGCATCCCTAGTAACAATAAATAACCACAACAAGGAACAAACATCTCCTGTGTGTTTAAAGCTAATTGAGAAGGCATATATGGCTAAATTTTAATTATCATAGTGGTACTCAGAGAGCCCAGTAGTTTCTCAGGTGGAACGCAGCATTAAAAGTTTGAGAGCCACTGGTGTAAACGGTACCGACCCAACCTGGCCCGACCCGACCCGACCCGGGCGGGCCGGTGGGAGTTTTCTGTTCTCCAGTTACTTCCTTGAGCCTCTTCGTCATTCATCTGTCCTGATGTCCTCTGCTGCTCTTTTTTTTTGTACCATAAAACGATATGAAAGTGTTGAGACACGACCGGCGCCGACCACGAGAACTCTTAGTAATAAAATACTCCTTCAGATGGATTATTTTAACTTGATTAAAAGTCTTTTGTGCTGCATTAAATATTTCAGTGACACATATACCAGTTTTTCCCTCAGCTTTGATGCTAAAGTCTCCTTTTTTAGTAGAATTAGCCTTTTATTGAGTCAATTTGCTTTTCTTTTAATGTTTAATGGAATATTTTCACCTTTCTTTTGTCTCTGCTGTACAAAAGCTGCTATGAACCTCACGTATGTGCAAAGTGTTTTATATTTTTCCTCAGTGTGTCTGATCGGTGGCCACCTCAGCTAAAAATGAAGGCTCATGTACAACTTGCTTTTTCTCAAGGCTGTATGTGTTTTTATATATATATATGTAAGGTTTTTATTCTGAAGTAAAGTGCTGAATGTGCTGTTTTGTAATTTCTGTTTGACTCATTAAACACAGGCTTAAACACTTTAAATATCAGTTATTATAAGTACAGTTCACATGTTTCGTAGCAATTCCTTCATCAGAAAACTTATTTTTTTCTCTCTGAAACTAATGTTTCCTCCCTTTTCCGCCGTTAGTGTTTAAGTAAAGAGGAAGTATCCGGTACGCTGGTGGTTAGTTGGCAGAAACGCTGTAAAATATATCTTTTCATTTGCGTAGAAATTTGTTATATGTATTTTTTTTTGTACCTTAGAAGAAATTATTTTACTTACCAGCTGGTTTTCTGCCTCATTGTGTTTGATTATTTTGTAGTAACCTGGAAAACAAACACCATCTTAGTTATCTGGTTATTCAGTTGGTTGCAATATGCAGCTTTGCCACCGGGTGTCACTAAATCTGACATGCATTAGTTTTTCTTTACATTCTGGTTTGTTCACTGTTGTACATATGGCTAAGCTGGAGACTTTATGATTACTTGAAACTCATTGTTTATAAAGGATTTTTGTCTCTAGGAAACTAGTTTTAAGTCAGTTTATGTATTTAGTCCGTTGTTGTTTGACTTTAAAAGAGAAGTTATGATACAAGCAGGTGATTCAGTGTTAACCAGCCACAACTTCACCTTAAAATTCAGATATAAAACAAATGTAATATAGTTTTCTACCCAAAGAAGGAAAACTTTAGGGGAAATTATGTATCTGGTGGGAATGATTAAGGCCAAAAACATTTTTGTATGTACTACACACTGAATGCAGATGAACCTTTTAAAGATTGAATCTTCCATTGACAATTTGTTGCAGCTTGGAGGTTCTGAGGTAAAGAGACTAAAGCATCAAAGATAACTAGTCTAGTGAAAAGGTGATGCGGTAAAAACACATCTATCACTGCTATAAAGTGTTTAAAATTTGAATTTTAAAATGGTGAAAATTCTGAGCAGATTTTATGGCAAGGCTAAAATATGGTTAGTTTCTGACCCGCCTTTGTTACACCGTGAACAACTAATCAGATTCCTTCCTGTAATATGTAAATGTAGAGGGATAAAACCCTTTTTGTGCCTCTGTAGTCATTGTCAAGAAGTTATCCTCCAACATAACTAAGGGGGCGGGGCCAATCAAGGGGCAGCTGAGAGAATTAGCATATTATATAAATATCTGTAGGCCAAATTGAAATGACATATTTGAAATCCTCCTCCACAGTGACATCTGCTGGTCATTGACCAACATGACATTTCATCAATATATTTGGTGAAACAACTATGAAAAAGTGATATAAAACATCTGAAATAGCTTTTAGTTATATCGAACTACTAGTGTAGATGGTTGTATTTTGAATAAATCCCCATAAAGTAATTACTGGAAAGTTACACACAACAAATACGGGCTTGTATGGGAATTTTGTTTTCTATTAATGTATAATCTTTCTGTTGTTGACCACATGAACGTAAGTGTTTTGCACTGAGAGATGTTTTATAGGGATTAAAGTCATCAGTCAGTATTTGACCACTGGAGCTTAAATCCAGGTAGATGCATAAAACATGTTCTACATTTGTAACATTAATTAGCTTCATGTAGGACATGAAATTAATGAGCGTATCAGTTAGCAGGAGGCTGCTTTAAATGACTATATTGGTTTTATGGGTTTCAGGGTACGTTAGCCCGTACAGACCGGAGGCTGCAGTGTGCTAGCAGAGTGTGATTGAATACTTAAGGATATTTTCATGAGAAATAAAGATCAATAAAAGAAACTCAACAAATATGTCTCACATGAAGATTTTTATTCACAAACATAAGCTGTCATGTTGTTTTTGGGGCTGTCTGGAACTCTCTTTTCATTTGTTTATATATTCATTTTACTAGTTACCCTGAAATCTTGGAAAAGATTCTCTAACAGGAAACAAGGGACTCTGCTTTGAAGGAACACAGCTTGTTCCTCCATATAATTACCCATAAAACCTGAACTTTTTGCACCTCTCCTCTTTCTATACCCGTCACTTGCTGCTACCGTTAGCAGCTAGGTGCTAGCTGAAACCAGAAGTTTACATTTGCTTTATAAAAGACACAAACTTGTTTTTCCTTCACTGTCTGACAATAAATAAGACTAAAATTTTCCAGTTTTAGGTCAGTTAGGATTACTAAAATTATTTATGTTTTCTAGATGCAAGAATAATGATAGATAATCTTTTGTGTCTTATTGTCTAGTGTTTGTAAACTTCTGGTTTCAACTGTATATTAATAAATCACTATTACTCCGAAGCTATTGCTTTTAATTAATAAATACACTGATCTGAAATAACTAATGTAAACCATTAGGATGTGTTTCCGTGACTTTTAAGCCTTCTGGCCTTCAAGGTGTTGAGGCTTCGAAACCGGCTGAAACCGGATTGAAACGCCGAAGCTACTGTCACGTGATGTGGGTTAGCGGTGCTTTAAAACCTCTGCGTATCACAGCCTCAACAGAGATTAGGAAACGAGTATTCGTTACCAAAACTGACACAAAATGATACATTAAGGAAAAGGAGGATGGCTAAATCCCATCGTTTTTTGTTTTTTTTTAAATACTTCCTCCAGCTCGTTTTTCTTTCCCAAACTAAATATGGCTGCCGTTAACTTCTCTTTCACGACCTGCTCGCTATCAACTTCTGGACAAAGAAACATAGATGTTTTAAGTGTCAGTTTACCAAAACGGTCTCAAAACCTTATCCTGAAATCCCCTTGACCCTGGACTGAAAACTCTACAAGATATAATCTCCATAGCTGGATGTTATCGGGCCTGGCGAGCTGTTGCTGCCACGTGAGCGGATCCAAAATGAAGCCAAACTGTTTCCCTCACTGGCAGTTTTACCGTGTAATAAACCCAGGTTCCTCTTCATACCTTCCTCTTTCTTTGTAGCGCTTAGAAAAACAGTCAATCTAAATCTATAAATGTCAGGGCCAATGTTCACATGAAGGCTTCTTTAGTGTTTCTTTTACTTCCGGTTCCTGTTTGTCTCTGTGTGTGTGTGTGAGAGAGAGAGCTGTATAACTTGTTTTATTTGATACATGTCACTAAATGTAAATATAAGGTTAGGGAGCTTTGTTGGTTTTATGGTCTGTATTCTGTCAAAACTGTGCTGTCTTGTTGAAAGTTTACAGCAGCGTTCCTGCATTCGCTGGATTCAGGTCTGTTGGAGCAGGGGGGCGTCCCTCAAGGACCGGTACTGGGGAACAGCGGTTTACAGTGTTTTTATGGTGGCCGACACGTCTCACATGACTGCAAAACCCACAACACAACGAAAAAAGCTACAATGGTAAGTTGGGGGGGGCAAAAAAGAGAGAAGGTGAACGAAAACAGACGCTGGCGTGGCTTTCAAACATCTTCGGTGTTGTATTCAATAGATCCATTTTACACAATAATCAAAAACGTTATATAGTGCTAATATCACGGAGCTTTCAAGAAGGCAAGAATCCAAAGATGTTTGAAAGTAACACCAACTTATATATATATATATATATATATATATATATATATATATATATATATATATATATATATATATATATATATATATATGTGTGTGTGTGTGTGTGTGTGTGTGTATATATATATGTATATGTATGTATGTATATATATATATATATATATATACATACATACATACTATATATATGTGTATATATATAATATATATACATAAGACCATAATATTTATACAATATATATATATTATAGATTATATAAAATAAATATCAGCTCTTAATAGACTATCTAAGATCATCTATATATACATATATATAATAAACCATATCATATATATATATATATATATATATATATATATATATATATATATATATATATATATATATATAATATATATATATAAATATATATATGATGTGTTAGACAGAGGACTCACAGTTTTAAAAAGTCTAAAATGAAATTTGTTTAGTCGATGAACTTACTTCAGAATACTCTGCTTTGTCTTGGACATATTATTGAATTATAGTAACATTTTATTTTAGTAAATTTTTATTAAAAAAGCACACATTGAGCTGTAAAAAGTTATTTTTCTTTGAGCCCTACTGTGTTGTTTTATTTCTTTTTTATAAATGTATTAGAGCTGTGTTATTTTCAATAATTGGCTGTGAGGCTCTGCTGTGGTGCAGTACCTCATCTGAGCTGTAGGTGTCGCCCCAGACAACAGTTTCTGTCCAGCCGACCAGCAGCTGAATCCACTTTAGCAGAGACTAAATTAAATGATTTGTGTGTGTGTGTTTTATTTCTAAAGTGAATTTAATCCATCACCTTTTCTGCGCTTTGAACAATCTAATCCACGCGCTTTTGGTTTTTGGTTTTTGAGAAACAAACCTGTTTAGTGGTTGAATTGAGACAGAAAGTTATCTGTCAGGTTCAGGTGTGTGTGTGTGTGTGTGTGTGTGTAAGAGAGAGAGAGAGAGAGAGAGAGAGAGAGAGAGAGAGAGAGAGGTGGTGGACGTATTTATTTCTTAAATAAATCACATCTGGGTGTTTGTAGAAGACTCCGTGGCCTCAGAGCTCCAATAACACAAGACAAATATTGTGACAGTCGCACACGCACGTGCACACTTTTTCAGACGTTTCTGGGTTGACAGTTTATTTGGACTCTGGACGGCGGAAATGGAACGTACAGATAGTGACCACACATACATTCATAAATATATAAATATATATATGTACGTATGTTGCCCTTGGAGAATCCTAATTGCCTTCAGGATGCCATATCCTGTGTGTGTGTGTGTGTTTGTGTGTAGATGTGGGTCCACAGTAAAAGGCCGGTGAAAACAGGACATACACAAAGAAGCATTTTCATCTTTTATTTTGATGAAAGTGCAACGATTGAGCTGAGTTCAGTGTGACTGTGATGGGAGACGTTGCTCATGGAGGCTGCTGGTGTTTCCGTCAGGTCGATGCCTCTTCATGTGTCTTATGTTATTGGGAAAGTAAGTGAACCCCACTAACCCCCTAGAAACCTGTCGACGTTTAACTGCAGAGATTAAAAAAAATAGAAAAAAAATCCACATCTCAAACCATTTACAGAAAATTTCTTCTTTTTTTTAACCAACAAAATGCATCTAATTCATAAATTTTAGGGCTGCACGATAACTATCAGGAAATGATGACGTCATCCCGATAAGTCCGATATCACGACGAATAGCCCCGATAACATTTATATTTCTGTCAACACAGCAGTGTCTCGCTCCCTCTGAGTCTTGAATGACCAGCAGTGAATGTTATGTTCAAGTAACGTCGGCATAATCAGAAAAACGATTACTCAATAAGGAAAATCAAGAATACCCCCTCATGCCAGAAAACAACTCGTTAACTCGGTCATAATTTTAGTAGTTGCTGATTTTAATTGATATTCGCAGTATTTTTCCACATGTTACACATAAAAAAGAAAAAAGTAGAAAAGGCTGAAAGAACGACGAGCAAACGAGGGAACATCGGAATTTACGTTAAACCTTGAATGCAGCCTGCAGCACAGCGCTGATCACAACAAACATGGCGGCGTGGAACTTCGCTAAAGTTTCAGAAGAAGATAGTTTGGTGGTTATTTGTGACGAATCCTCCGAGTGAATTCTACGAGGAGGGAAGCACAAGCTTTAATATGTAAAACCTGATCAGCCACCTACAACATAACAATCACTTCCATGGAGTTTTGAAATCACGCTAACGTGAGCTAACGGAAGCTAATGCTAATGTGTGCAATCCAGCAGCAGTCTCTTCTCTCCCTCATCTCTCTCATTTAAAGCTTCCATGAGATAAAAAAACAAAAACTACTAAACCTCATTTATTTAAAGTTATTAATTTAAATGGAACCACAAGTCAAAATCCTTTAAATGTTAATCTTTTTCAGTTAGTAATTCTGATGCATGTATTTCCATCAGTTCAAGGAGCCTTTATTTTTTATATCAGTCAGTAATGAACCTTATTTAAGTTAATGTGAGATATCAAATAGGTTTGTTTGATAGCTTTATGAAAATGTTTGAGAGGCTTGACAATAGTTTTTCATTGGAAAAAATAAATATCTGTTCATTTAAAAAGTCAAAACTGTTTTTGGTTTTGTTCATAGTATTGATGTAATGATCTTAGGTATATGTGTGTGTTATCAGGTATCGGTATTGGTTTTAAAAAACAGTTATTGTGCATCCTTAGTTAAAATACAATCTGGTGTGAAGATCAGGCTTCTGTTGGCTTCATACAGAAAAAATAGTTTTTTTTAAAGACGTGTAAAACACTTTTAATTGCTCTTTCGTTAACGGGAAGATCTTCTGTCCGGTCAGATCGGGGCTTCGCAGCTGCTCCAGACTTGTTCACGTCAACACTTAAAACTGTTGCAGGAAAATGTCACCCTTCCCTCCAGCTCGCTCTGATCCGACCTGAACGTGGCAACGCCGCCGCCGCCGCCGCCGCCGCTGCCGCCAAAGAGGCGCTAAGATACGAGAGCAGAGGAACGCCTGAGAGAGATCAGGAGGAGTGAAACGAAGAAGGACGACATGTGTGAAGGAGGAAGAGCAGATCCAGATCTGATCTGATAACTGCTGCTGGACTGGGTCTGTGCTAAATGTTTACTGGAATCCGTTTTACTTCCACTTTGTTTAGCGGCGGTTTGTGGCGTCTCCGTGTCACGCAGGTTAAACAGCAGTCGGTCTGCTGAACCTCCAGCCGACCTCAAACACTCCATTACTCCCCACGCAGGAAACCTCAGGACAGAGAGGGATATGAAATGGCACAGGGACGGAGGGGAAAAGGCAAATTGAAAAAGAAAATAAGACAAACAGTTAACATCCATCAGCCGCTGCTCGTCTCCTCCTTCCTCAGAGCCGACGGCCTCGCCGCTACGATTCATCTTCGTTGTCCTCACAGCTGTGCACTCGCAGAAGGTCAAAACCTGGAAAATAGGCTAGCGACCAGGCAACCGGGACGCAGGAGCGTCCGGACATACATCAGGCGGAGCGGAAACATCCCGCACCTTCAGCGCATTCGTTCTGCGTTTCCGCTGCATTTGCTGTCCTTTAGCAGGAAGCAGAGCGCCGAGACGGACTGACATTTGGTCGCTCTGGAGGTTCCAGAGTCACGCAGGATTACTGGCTCCTTCACTTCCCTCCTGATCAGGTGTCAGAGGAAGGTTACTAGAAGCATGTAGATGTCGTCATGTATGTGGGGGGGGGTGGGTGATGGCTGCATGGTGGTAGACTGTAGCACCAGACAGGAGCTTTGAAATCGGTGATTAGACGCTAACTGGGACGAAGGGATGGAGGTTTGTTGGGGTCCTAACAAATACCATTTACTGATACTTGATTAATTAATCCTTGATTAATCCCCAAAAGGAGACTGACGCAGTAACTGTCCTCATCCTCTTCACTAACCAGGAGTCTGGGTCATAATTAGCGCTGTAGCGATACACTAATCTTGCGATACGATACACGATATTCGGCTCACGATACGATATATATATCGATATTACAATACATTTACATCATTTCCCGAAAGATTTTAAAGGGACAAAGTGATTTTGGTGACATCTTGTGAGTGTTTCCAATGACTTTGTTTGAATTAATAGAACTGAAAGATAACAGGAAATTATGACGTCATCCAGATAACTCCAATATCACCACAAATAGCCCCGATAACATTTATATTTCTGTCAACACAGCAGTGCCTCGCTCCCTCTGAGCCTTGAATGACCAGCAGTGAATGTTATGTTCAAGTGACGTTGGCATAATCAGAAAAACGATTACTCAATCAGGAAAATCAAGAATACCCCCTCATGCCAGAAAACAACTCGTTAACTTGGTCATTATTTTAGTAGTTGCTGACTTGAATCGATATTCGTAGTATTTTTTACCCAGATGTTGCACATACAAAAGTAAAAAAAAAATAGAAAAGGCCAAAAGAATGACTAGCAAACGAGAGAACGGAGGAAATTATGTTACACCTTGAATGCAGCATTGCGGAACAGTGCGCTGATAAAAACAAACAAATATGGCGGCGATTATAAGGAACTTCGTTAAAGTTTCAGAAGAAGATAATTCGCTGGTTATTTGTGACAAATGCTCCAAACGAAGGAGGGAAAATCGCACAAGCTTTAATACGTCAAACCTGATCAGCCAAGAAACATAACTGTCTCTTCCTTTAAGTTTTGAGTTTAAGTTTTTAAGCTAACATGAGCTAACGTGTGCTAACATGAGCCAGGAGCAACCCTCCCTTGCTATAGTGCACTTTTTCAGTTTATTTACAGACTTATTTAAGTCTAACTTGTGTCAGTACTTTATGACATGTGCATTATTTTTTATTGTCATTGAGGAATGCACATTTTCAGTTAGTAATTCTGATGCATGTATTTCCATCAGTTCAAGGAGCCTTTATTTTTTTAATCAGTCAGTAATGAACCTTATTTAAGTTGATGTGAGATATCAAATAGGTTTGTTTGATAGCTTTATGAAAATGTTTGAGAGGCTTGACAATAGTTTTTCATTGGAAAAAATAAATATCTGTTGATTTAAAGAGTCAAAACTATTTTTGGTTTTGTTCATAATATTGATATAATGATCTTAGGTATATGTGTGTGTTATCGGTCATCGGTATCGGCCTTTAGGAGCTGAAGTTATCGGTTATCGGTATCTGTTCGGTATATGTTTTACTCTTTGTCGGTGCACAGACTGTATCTCAGAACAGCAGGACGACGCTGCTCGGCGTCGGGTTGAATTTCCCATCAGCCCCTGAGCTCGGCGCCCCGTGGGTCCGGCGCAGCAACGACACTAATGGCAGACTACGTGGCATTTAGAGCAGAAAGGTGTGACATGCGAGCCTTCACACTCGCTGTCTGTCACAGCCACATTTGCATACAGGCGCAGCGCCGGTCTCCTCGGGGCCTGCCGTTAATAACCGCTGACCTTTGCACATTTAGGCTGTGAAATGATCGCGTAACAGACCCGAGGACGCCGCGACCCGACTCTCACTCCGGCTTTTGTCCTTTCATGGGCGCATGATTTCATCCTCTTGATGAAATCATGTCCATCTCTCCATCATTTTCTTCTTTCCGTACATTCCAGTCGCGGCTAAATAGGTGTTTCTTTGTTGCGTTTATTTTGGTTTGGCCAAACCTGTTAATGTGACGAGGTTGCACTTTTATTAGCTAATTTCTATTATTAGATTTCTGCAGGTGTGACAACTTCTGGCCCCGTTTATAGCTCTGTTTTTAATCGCTTAATGATAATTTTATTTACCAGAAGCGTCTCGATTGTGATGTAATGCTAGTTCTTTTGTTTCTTTTACTATTATAATAATTTAAAAGTATCTGGAAGCTTTGGCGAGACTGGATGGTTTGGTGGCTTTACTCTGTCTAGACGGTTTTTTCTAATTTTCAGGACATGCGTTCACTGACATCACACATCCTGGTACTTTGACCCAACGTCACTGTTCTGAAGGTCCGGTTTCCCAGACCAGCGCTGGTTCTGGTCACGAGTTACTGACATTAGTCGTCAGAAACGGTTGAAGATACAAGAGAACAAAACCCAAATGCAGCTAAAGGCAAAATAAAAAAATCAGAAGGATGTGGAAATGCCTTTAAAAAGTATTCCCCCCCCCCCCCCCCCACCCTGGATGTTTCATCTTTTTATTGCTTTTCTAAATGAAATCATGGCCAATAAAATTTTCCTTTTTTGACAAGAATTAGGGGGAAAAAAACAAACAAACAAACCCTTCTTTAACATCGTAAAGATTTTTTACAAAGTAATGTCAGTGAATTAAAATTAGGTAAGCTGAAGTAAATGCATACGTTTCATGGTTAGCGCCATCCATCTAGCATGTATATGCAATTTAATCTCATAGCAGACTTTTTTTGTTTTTTGTGGGAGTATGAAAGGTGAATTTGTCCTCTCTGGCAGTAAATTCTAACATCGTTTATTAACATCCTAAATCCTGATTTCATCATAGAGGACTAAAAAAACACCAGCAGTGAAACATTTAAAGACAAGACAGTTAAAGAGACACGACATGTATAAGTTTCTACCCCCTTCAGGCCAGTATTTGGTCGATGCACATCTGGACAGATGCTCAGGGATCAGGACCTCCTTTCAAGTCCAGATAGAGGTTCTTGATTGGATCGAGGTCTGGGCTTTGACCGGGCCGCTCCAGAACCTTCACCTTGTTGTCTCTCAACCGTTTCTAGATGCTAGATGTAGTTCTAGATCGCCTACAGATGTAGTTCTCTTACATCCAGTTAGATTTTCTCAAGGATTTGGGGATATTTTCCTGCATCCATGTTCTTCTTTACCTTTCTCAAGCCTTCCAGGGCCTGAGCATGATGTTGCCACCACCATGCTTCTCTGTGGAGATGGTGTGGAGTTTTTTTGGTGTTTGCCAAAGATGGCGTCCAGCCCGATGATCAAAAAGCTCAATTTCTGTCTTATCAGACCAGAGAACCTTCTCAAGATTCAAGATTCAAGATTAGTCTCCCACAGGCCTTTGGGGGAAATTCCAGGTGAGATGTCATGTGATCTTTTTCCACCAGTCTCCATACAGCTTCGACTGGTGAAGAACCCAGGCAGCAGTTGTTGCATCTACATCTGGACCACTGAAGCTCTGAACTCCTTCAGAGACCTCAGAGGGGTCTTGGTGGTCTCCATCACCAGTCGTCTTCTCGCCTGATGAAACACACGGAACCGGTTCCAGTAGAGAACCAGTTCCTGTAGAGAACCAGTTCCTGTAGAGAACCAGTTCCTGTAGAGAACTGGTTCTGTGTGGTTTCAATTCCATGGAATCGTTTGTCAGTTTATCCAGCGATTCTCTTATCGATTCCAACCAGCACGAATCTCACGTAATTTACGCAAGTTACGCACAGTCAATTCCAGAAAGCACTTACGTGATTAAGTTACGTCGGTTTAGCACGTTAGCATTGCAGTTGTAAACAACAATGGCGCCCACCAGGTTCAAACGCTCCAAAGTTTGGCTTCACTTCACCAAAGAAAGATGGCAACAAGGCAACTAGCAGTCATTGTAAAGTGGAGATAACAGCGTCGGGAGGGAACACGGCTAACACGCAGAAACATTTGAACACACAACATGCTAACGAGTGTCGTGTTTTTGACGCTTCGGACTGATGGATCTCAACCCAGCAGCAGTAGCCAAGCTAAGATCACCTCTGGTAACTCTGGTTAGTAGCTATCCCGCTGCCTATGTGCTTCTTTGTAAAACACGCTATAACATTAACGCTATGCTATTAAACGAATGCCTTCTGCATTACATTTAGAAGATGACCGTGACGAGAGAGAGAGTCTGGCTGGTTCAGAGGCTGGAAGACATGATTATTTTACTGCTAAAGAATTGTTAATTCTTCATAGTATTTGTAGATTTGCACTATGCACTGTTCCGTTGTATTTGATAGTATTTATCTTTCTTTAATATTATTTTTGAGTGCTTAGTGAGCTCATATATCCTTTTTTAAATTTCTATTAGGAAAAATCTGTTAGTAAAATGTTACACATTCTTGTGTATTTGCACAGTTACATATTACAACAGTTAACACGTTATCCAGGCTTTGGGCCTCTTTTGACCTCGCTGTTGAGCTTGTAAGGTTGTGACTTCTAAGTAAAAAAAATTGATGCTAATAAAACTGTTTGTTCTCTTTTTCCCCCAAATTAGAATCGACAAGAGAATCGATAAAGAATCGAATCGTTAAACAGTATCGATCTGGTGACATCACCTCCAGTCTGAAGCTGCTGTCGTTCCTCAGAGGCGCTGTGTTGCAGCATCCTTGGATGATTAAGGACCACTAAGGTTGAGGTTTAGGGTTTAGGGTCTGGTTCTTCCATCTTTGTGGAGATGTCGGGTGGTGATGCAGCTATCAGCAGCTTGTGTTTCACTGTAGCCACTCGATGACATCATCCCTCAGTAATTAGATTAAAAACTTTTTCAGAAAAGTTATATTTTTTTCTGTCCAAAGTCGACCAGCTCTAACTTCCTGTGAAAACTCATCCTTTTAACTAAATTCCAATTTTTCTTGGCTTAAAAGTTGAAAGAGCGCGTCTGAGCCAAACCCAGTTTACTTCAGCCTTTCTTTCTCCGTTGATCTGGACGGGACAGAAACGGGACGAAAACTAATTAACCGCCAAACGCGTCCCTCTCAGTCGAGCCGAAGTAGTTCGGGAATTGTGAAATGTTCCTTTCTTTTTCCAGAGGGGTCGGCGAACGACAGAAGAATGTCTGTTCTGCCACCGCTCCCTCCTTCTCCCTCCATCTGTTTTTCTGATTGTTGTGGTCGAACCAGAACACGAACCGGAGTCGGAGCTGAGAGCCGGCCAGCTGCTATCTTAGTAGAAGTCACCGCGGAGACCGGGGGTCGTCCAGCTAAAACAACACCGGCTTCCCCCAGGACCGGGCCGCTCGCCCTCCTTTCCATTTGGTTATTTAAATGTCTCTTTCTGTCGTTTCCTCTCTCGCTCTCACGTTCTTTCTCTCCCTGGCTCTCTGGTCAAGTGTTGGCAACGCCCCCTCAGTCCGTTTAGGGGAATAAATAAATAAAAAAAAGGTTTCTAATTCGGTAACAATTTGTGTCCAGTTTTGCCCAGAGTGTGTGTGTGGCTTTCTCATTTGATTCCCATGATGCCGTTTGGGCCGCGCACGCGCACGTTCCCACCCCCCAAAAACACGACGGACAGAAATAGTTGTTCCAGCATTTATGCTGAAGACGTTCACTTCCTGTCGTCAGTGTTTGTTTGTGATGTTTGCACCGAAAACGCTCGGATTAATTCTGGTTTGACCTCCTGATTATTCATCCACCATCAGTCACCGAGCGCCGGATTTAAAGTTGAACGTTTTTAAAACTCCCTGAATGTTGGAGGAAAGTTGCATTGAGACTTAAATTCCTTATTTATTTTCCTTTTTCTCAGAGTTGTGGCTCGATAACTGAAAACCGAATCAGGATGAAACTGAAATGAGTTGAGACCAGTTTGAATTAACATGAGATGCTTTTAGACACATTCTTTATTTCATTAAAATGTCAAGCTTTTTTTTTTAAATGCATCATTTTCTATTTGTAGCCGAGGATACGAGACCCAGCTGTCTAATTTAACCAGTTAGCTCAAGCTAAACTTAGCACAACATGTAAAAAGATGCAGGTGGTGGTCGAAAAACAGACTGAGGCAAAATAATGTTTAACAAATATATTTGCCAATTAGGGATGGAACGGTAACCGGTATTACGGTAAAACACGATATCGCGATTTTACACGATAACGGTTACCGTTTATGTTTGACTTCATCTCATTATCGCGGTGGTCGATTACCAGGATGTGTAATATCAGCCTCATTCAAGTCTGTTAGCGACTCGCGACTGTGTCTCAAGTGAATATGTAGCTTGTAACATCGGCATCGTAACGTTAGCATTAAGGAAAGTGGTGATAGCACGCAGGATATTTACCAACTCACTAAAATGTAAAAGTCCGAGGTCTGGACATATTTATTTTTTTATTTTTAAGAATCCAGAGGGACAGCTAGCAGAGGACAATTATCCTGTCTGCAGAGCACTTGTTTACATTTTATTGTAATTTGTAGAAGCAACTTGAAGGAGCTAAGGCTAATGCTTCAAGCTACTGAGATGTTTGACCAAGAGTAACCTGGTCGACGCGCTTCGCTAACTCGCATTTCATAAATGTAACTGTTGCGTGTTGATCGAAAAATAACCAGAACGATGTTCTTCTGATGCAGTTAAAATATTAATTTATTCCATTAACTGAACCGACAACCATAACGGCAGCAGTTAGCGCCACAGCGGTCAAAAACCTTTTGCCTTTCTGGGTCAAACAGCTAACCAATAACAGGCAGCTACCTTTATACCTGACCCTCAGGTAACAACACAGCGACACCCACAGACACACAGAGTGAACTACAATTCAGAACAACATATTTGGCTCCTAAACAACTGTTTCTTTATTTGCACATTTATACATATTTAAGGTTCAGCTTAAAGTCAAAAGTTTATTTCATTTGAACTTGCACTATAATTTTTGTTCCTGATAATTGTTTGCATATTTTGACCTACTATGGCTGTTAAGTGTTTATTTAAATTTGCACCAGAAAATAAGTTTTGTTCCTGGTATTTATTTTGTTCATTTAAAATTAAATCTCTTTCTGTGCCAGTTGTTTGGCCTTTTAATGTGAAAGTTTCATTTTGATAAAATTTTGGCTTCTGATGTTTTTGTATGACAAGAAAATCACAAGATTTTGTGAAATTATTAAAATGTATGTGTTTTTTGGACATTTGTACAGCAATTAAGAACTTCACTTTTCACTTTCTCCAGCCATTAACCGTCTACTGGTTGTTCCAGTTAGTCGTCGTTGAGCAGAGCTTTTCCCAGCATGAACTGGTTTCTCTCAGGGTTTTGGCTCAGATCCACCCAGGGGAGCTGGTGCTGTCCATTTGTCCCCGATGGAGACAAACTGCAGGTCAGGCTGGAAGTCAACCACGCTGATGTTCTGGACCTGGAGGACGACAGATGAAGGAGAACCAAGGAAACTGATCTGGTGTGAGGACCTGGTACCAGAGTGGGACCGGGTCACCTTTAAGTATCTGGACCATTATCTGCTGTGTTCATCTGCCCGACATATTTACACACGTGCACGAGCATCATTGATTGAACGCTGTGTGTGTGTGTGTGTGTGTGTGGCAGGTGTTTTGCGTCGCCACCCACCATCCATCAAATCAAATGGGCGAATGACAGGAAGAACAAAAACAAATCCCTCGCTCCGGCAAGAATAAACGACTGATGCCGACCAATGACAAGTGTTTATTGTGTGAGCGAAGGAGAGAGATGGAGGTGTGTGTGTGTGTGTGTGTGTGTGTGTGTGTGTGTGTGTGTGTGTGTGTGTGTGTGTGTGATTGTGAATATGTGTGGGTGAAATTGAAAGAGAGAGAGAGAGACAAAGCAAACGAGTGCTGGAAGACGTGGAGAAAGGAGGATGTGGATGTTATTGTCTCAGCAGCTCAGTAGACTAAACACCTCCACCAGGACCAGGACCAGTTGGACCACTCAGTCCCAGTGAGAACCATCATCTGAGTCCCAGTCAGAACCATCATCTCAGTCCCAGTGAGAACCATCATCTCAGTCCCAGTGAGAACCATCATCTCAGTCCCAGTGAGAACCATCATCTCAGTCCCAGTGAGAACCATCATCTCAGTCCCAGTGAGAACCATCATCTCAGTCCCAGGGAGAACCGTCATCTCAGTCCAGTCCCAGTGAGAACTATCATCTCAGTCCCAGTGAGAACCATCAACCCAGTCCCAGTGAGAACCATCATCTCCGTCCCAGTGAGAACCATCATCTCAGTCCCAGTGAGAACCATCATCTCATCATCTTAGTCCAGTGAGAACCTTCACCTCAGTCCCAGTGAGAACCGTCATCTCTCAGTCCCAGTGAGAACCATCATCTCAGTCCCAGGGAGAACCGTCATCTCAGTCCCAGTGAGAACTATCATCTCAGTCCCAGTGAGAACCATCAACCCAGTCCCAGTGAGAACCATCATCTCCGTCCCAGTGAGAACCATCATCTCAGTCCCAGTGAGAACCGTCATCTCAGTCCCAGTGAGAACCAGTCATCCTCAGTCCCAGTGAGAACCATCTCAGTCCCAGTGAGAACCATCATCTCAGTCCCAGTGAGAACCATCATCTCAGTCCCAGTGAGAACCGTCATCTCAGTCCCAGTGAGAACCATCATCCTCAGTCCCAGTGAGAACCGTCATCTCGTCCCAGTGAGAACCATCATCTCTCAGTCCCACTGAGAACCGTCATCTCAGTCCCAGAGAACCGTCATCTCAGTCCAGTGAGAACCGTCATCTCAGTCCCAGTGAGAACCGTCACCTCAGTCCCAGTGAGAACCGTCATCTCAGTCCCAGTGAGAACCGTCATCTCAGTGTCCCAGTGAGAACCGTCATCTCAGTCCCAGTGAGAAACCGTCATCTCAGTCCCACTGAGAACCGTCATTCTCAGTCCCACTGAGAACCGTCATCTCAGTCCCAGTGAGAACCAGTCATCTCAGTCCAGTGAGAACCGTCATCTCAGTCCCAGTGAGAACCATCACCTCAGTCCCAGTGAGAACCGTCATCTCAGTCCCAGTGAGAACCGTCACCTCAGTCCCAGTGAGAACCATCACCTCAGTCCAGTGAGAACCATCATCTCAGTCCCAGTGAGAACCGTCATCTCAGTCCCAGTGAGAACCATCACCTCAGTCCCAGTGAGAAAACCGTCACCTCAGTCCCAGTGAGAACCGTCATCTCAGTCCCAGTGAGAACCGTCATCTCAGTCCCAGTGAGAACCGTCATCTCAGTCCCAGTGAGAACCATCATCTCAGTCCCAGTGAGAACCGTCATCTCAGTCCCACTGAGAACCGTCATCTCAGTCCCAGTGAGAACCGTCATCTCAGTCCCAGTGAGAACCGTCATCTCAGTCCCAGTGAGAACCGTCATCTCAGTCCCAGTGAGAACCGTCATCTCAGTCCCAGTGAGAACCGTCATCTCAGTCCCAGTGAGAACCGTCATCTCAGTCCCAGTGAGAACCATCATCTCAGTCCCAGTGAGAACCGTCATCTCAGTCCCACTGAGAACCGTCATCTCAGTCCCACTGAGAACCATCACCTCAGTCCCACTGAGAACCGTCATCTCAGTCCCAGTGAGAACCATCATCTCAGTCCCAGTGAGAACCATCACCTCAGTCCCAGTGAGAACCGTCATCTCAGTCCCACTGAGAACCGTCATCTCAGTCCCACTGAGAACCATCACCTCAGTCCCAGTGAGAACCATCATAGACCTGCTTCTTTTTACCAGCTGATTTGCACTTTTAATATGGCAGATATTAAAAGTGTATTTTGTCTGAGCCAAAAGACAACATTACTTGAATGTCTTTGTTTTCTTTGGTGACTTTGGCAAAAATAGAAAAAGTGTTACTGTGTAAGATTAAAGGAGAAAAAAAAGTGTATTATGTTTCCTTTTCCAAAGATTGGGTCTTCTTTTGTGAAACGTCAGCAGAGAGAAATTTACATGAGTTTTGACATTTGGCTTAGTTTCAAACGTTTCATAGCTGTGAGTAAAATCTACTCCTGCTATCTGAAAAATAACGTGTTTATCTTAATGGATGTCCAGTCAGCACATCTAAGTGCTTCTGGAAGTGTCCGTGGGTTAATTAAATGGACCTGATCTGCTGACGGACACCAGCGCAGCGACCGTGATGTCATGGAGTCATGGTGGATTCCCGATGGAGAGAAACCATGCAGTTGTCTGAAGTCATGGTGGATTCCTGATGGAGAGAAACCATACAGTTGTCTGCAGCAGACTTGCAGGCACATGTGACCCCCGGGAACATGGTTTTTTTTTGTTTTTTGTTTTTTTTTGCTGTAGTGGAATAAAGTGTAATTGCACATATACTACAATAGGGGGCAGTGGCGCTCTCATTGACGCAGCCGAAGGTTTTGAGCTTACGTAGAGTCACCTGGTGGTAGACTTTTATACCTCCTTATCAGGTGACACCCACTGACTTCTCATTGTCTTAAAGGTCTACAGAGTCCTGGTTTTGGCCAGTTGGGATTTTCTCTGTGGTTCTAATAATCAACAGCAAACGTTAACGTGGTCTGTTTGCTCTACTAGCTTTATTTTTAGCTCCTTAGCCTTCGTTAGCCTAATAACATAGATCGTTGTTCAGCAGGGTGATGCCTTTGAAGTGTTGAATCTAATTTATTTCTACCTCTGGTTCCTCTCTGCTGTGCTGTAGTCGGCGTGATGAACTTCCACGGCAGGTCAACCGGCCCGTCATCTCAACTCACTCTCAAACTGAGCTCTGATGGTAAAACTGGACTCCAGGCTAATGCTAAGCTACCGCAGTCGCAGTCGCTGTAGTCGGTAAAACTAAAAGCAACAATGAGAATATTCGGTCAGTTTGGGTCTGAAACTGTGGAGAACTGAGCCCTGAACACTAGGAATGGAAATCATCTCTCATTTGAAACAAAAGTTAAAGGCATCAATTAAAAAAGTGCTTTCATTTTCAGTTTTGATGCTTCACAGGATAGAAGATAATAGAAGAAACTTTCTCTAGTGACATCTAAAACTGAACATTTGTGGTTGGGATGATGTTGATCTCGTCTTCTTCGGCTCACCTTAAACTACCTTAAACTACCTTAAACTACCTTAAACTACCGCAGCAGCAACGGTTAATGAGCCATTATTTTAGCTTTGTTTTATTTCTTTCACTGATCACTGACGAGATATTTCCTGCACATATGCTCAACTATCAAAACTGGGATGTTTTTCTCATAGAAAGAGAACATATCTTTGTGAATTGAAATAAGTGAAGGGAAACACTGATGAAATATTTACGATTATTTATTGAAATGAGTCATTATTGGTTCTGAACGTCAGTTCTGATTCATTTTCTATTAATTTCTTGTGTATTAGGACAAAGACATAAAACGACTAGAGGTGAGTATTGGCAAGGACCTCGCAATGCGATATATATCATGATACTTGGGTCACAATATGATATTATCGCGATATATTGCGATAATATTCTACCCAGTTAATATCAAAATTAAAAGTAGAGATGAAAAATCAAGTTGCTGTATATGTTCATCAAATGATATTGATCATTCAGAGGACAAATTGAGTCAAAACTATTTGCTTTAAAACAATCTATTTATTGTTTATTATTAGTGTTTTTGCACATTTAAGTAACCATTAGTAACCAATAAAAAATCGATATTAGGAGCTGAAAAATCGATATTATATCAGGCGGCCGAAAACCGCGATATATCACCAAATCGATTTTTTTTTTCACACCCCTAAAAACGACTGCTCATAAATGCTAACGGGGGGGTAAAATGTTCAGGTCATGGTGGTACTGGTTTGACGTCCTCTCCCAGCATCAGGTTGTGGACGCCGGTTCACGTGCTTCTCTAAAGGGTTCTGGGCTGCCTTGGCCTGGTTTAAATAAAGCCCGTTATCTTTTCAGGGCCAGGTCGCCGCCGAGCACCTGCGTCGTTGCGTGAAGGTGCTCATGGGTATAAAAGTGTGAGAGTCTAGTGAAGCAGGTTTAGGGCCGTGGCGTTGCTGTGTTTGTCTCTACTGTCTTATCTCGTCTCCAGCCTCTTGGTGAGGAATGCAGTCGCTGTGGTTCCCGGGTTACTGGGCTAAAAATAATCCCCCCTCCCAAAAAAAAAAAGTTTGATATACCTCATACTTCTAATAACGTAGCTGCTGTGCTCTAGAAATACAGCAGGTAGTGACCGTATGCAGCTAACGCAGCTAGCTTCCAGTGAGTCCTTGATTCCTGAAAGACCTCCACCAGGAGGTGTCAGGGGGGCGTTCAAATCAGATCAGCGTCTTCTCTAGGGGTGCACGATGATCATCAACCCGATAACTATTGGGCTAATAACAGGAAATTATGACGTCATCCCGATAGCTCCGATATCACGACGAATAGCCCCGATAACATTTATATTTCTGTCAACACAGCAGTGTCTCGCTCCCTCTGAGCCTTGAATGACCGGCAGTGAATGTTATGTTCAAGTGACGTCGGCATAATCAGAAAAATGATTTCTCAATCAGGAAAATCAAGAATACTTAATAAAACGTGCTAACTCGGTCATAATTTTAATAGTTGCTGACTTGAATTGATATTCGCAGTATTCTCCCACATGTTACACATAAAAAAAGAAAAACTAGAAAAGGCTGAAAGAACGACTAGCAAACGAGGGAACGTGGGAATTTACGTTACACCTTGAATGCAGCCTGCAGCACAGCGCTGATCACAACAAACATGGCGGCGTGGAACTTTGTTAAAGTTTCAGAAGAAGATAGTTTGGTGGTTATTTGTGACGAAACCTCCGAGTGAATTCTACGAGGAGGGAAGCACAAGCTTTAATACGTAAAACCTGATCAGCCACCTACAACATAACAATCACTTCCATGGAGTTTTGAAATCACGCTAACGTGAGCTAACGGAAGCTAATGCTAAACGTGCGCAAGCCAGCAGCAGCCTCTCCTCTCCCTCATTCCTCTCATCTAAAGCTTCCATGAGGTTAAAAAAATAAAAAAACAAAAACTACTGAACCTCATTTACTTTAATTAAAGGTATTAATTTAAATGGAACCACAAGTCAAAATCCTTTAAATGTTAATCTTTTTCAGTTAGTAATTCTGATGCATGTATTTCCATCAGTTCAAGAAGCCTTTATTTTTATATCAGTCAGTAATGAACCTTATTTAAGTTAATGTGAGATATCAAATAGGTTTGTTTGATAGCTTTAAGAAAATGTTTGAGATGCTTGACAATAGTTTTTCATTGGAAAAAATAAATATCTGTTCATTTAAAGAGTAAAAACTGTTTTTGATTTTGTTCATAGTATTGATGTAATGATCTTAGGTATATGTGTGTGTGTTATCGGTTATCGGCCTTTAGGAGATGAAAGTTATCAGTTTTATAAACCAGTTATCGTGTATCCCTAACTTGTACGTCTCTACAGGTTCAAGCACTGATGTTGCTCAATAACTCTCATTGATTTTTATTATCCCGGTTTTATCTGCTTCTGATGGATCTATTGATCAGGTTCCTGTCTTGTCAGGTGAAGGTGAGGTGTCTCTGTCCAGCTGCAGGTTCATCAGCTTGTGTCTGAGGCCCCCCCCCCCACAATACACAGCACACCTACCGTATCCTCCTCCTTTCATCTGCTGTAGAAATGAAGCTAAATTACACACACATTCACACACACACACACACACACACACACACACACAACACACACACACTCTCACGGTTGGCAGCCAGGTTGGGCCCCGGGGTTCATTTTGGGAGGAAACTCCCTTTCTAATTTTCCTCATAAAGACGCTAATGAAGACTAATGACGGAGCGGGTGTGTGTGTGTGTGTGTGTGTGTGAGTGTGTGTGTGTGTGCGTGTGTGTGAGTGTGTGTGTTTTAACGGCCTGGCCGCTCTGTCTGGGAATGTCTCTGTTCTCTTGTTCTCTTTTATTTCCCGATTTCTTTTATTTTTAATTATTCATTTTTTCATGACGGTTCTAACAAACGTGTTTCATTAATCTGCAGGTTAGTTTGTGAAAGCGTGTAAAATTGGTTAAACTGTGAACGTGTGCTGACGCACAATAATTTTGTTTCGTTTGTCACAAGGAAAATCCTCAAACTTTAGTTAAAAATTACAAAATATTTAATACTTTTACTTAAAAAAAAGAGTCATTTTTAAAAATCTTTTTTTTTTTCTTTTCAGTTCATGTGACCTACCGGTTTCAGAATTTGAATTGACCAAAACCCATTCAAGTTTTAAATTTTTTTTTAAATAAATTCCTAAACTTCTTCCAATTCTTCAAATAAATTGTTTTACAGCTGAACTGAAAATGATTCCATTAATTCTGCATTCAATCATACATTTGATTAAACCAATTAAATAAAAATAATTATTTACAAGAATGTATTGTTGTACACATTAGTTTCTTATATTATATTATGTTTAAATCTTAATTTTATTGATTTTTGGCTTCAAAACATTTTTAACAACTAGTAAATGTTTGATTGTAATAATAGTTATCTGGTCTCTGATTATTATTAATAATGATAGTTAAACTAGGTTTTACACTTGAAACTCATTTCCCTTCAGGCATTAATAGAGTTTTTTACTGAATTAACCTGATCAGTTGCTCCAGACTGATCCAACTGATCCAACGTTCCTTCTCTGAAGCACCTCCAGCAGTGTGGTCGGAGCAGGTCCTCCTCCCCAGTCCCAGTCGGCCCCGACAGTCTGGACCGACAGCGGTCTGACGGTCCCGGTACGACTGTCGTTGCTCAACAACCACTTAGTCTGAAAGGAGCTTTTGAAGTGGAGCCTGAAGCTTTTGGTCTCTTCCAGGTAATGATAGATGCAGGTAATCAGTTCAAGTATTCAAACTGGTGTCAGGTATCAGTTTAGGTATGAAGACCAAAAAAGTCAAATAGGGGTGCACGATAATTATCGGGCCGATAACAGGAAATTATGACGTCATCCCGATAAGTCCGATATCACGACGAATAGCCCCGAAAACAAATATATTTCTGTCAACACAGCAGTGTCTCGCTCCCTCTGAGCCTTGAATGACCAGCAGTGAATGTTATGTTCAAGTGACGTCGGCATAATCAGAAAAACAATTACTCAATAAGGAAAATCAAGAATACCCCCTCATGCCAGAAAACAACTCGTTAACTCGGTCATAATTTTAGTAGTTGCTGACTTGAATTGATATTCGCAGTATTTTCCCTCATGTTACACATACAAAAGAAAAAAATAGAAAAGGCTGAAAGAACGACTAGCAAACGAGGGAACGGAGGAATTTACGTTACACCTTGAATGCAGCCTGCAGCACAGCGCTGATCACAACAAACATGGCGGCGTGGAACTTCATTAAAGTTTCAGAAGAAGATAGTTTGGTGGTTATTTGTGACGAATCCTCCGAGTGAATTCTACGAGGAGGGAAGCACAAGCTTTAATACGTAAAACCTGATCAGCCACCTACAACATAACAATCACTTCCATGGAGTTTTGAAATCGCGCTAATGTGAGCTAATGCTAACGTGAGCTAATGCTAACGTGAGCTAATGCTAACGTGTGCAAGCCAGCAGCAGTCTCCTCTCCCTCATTCCTCTCATCTAAAGCTTCCATGAGATTAAAAAATAAAAACTACTGAACTTCATTTATTTTAATTAAAGGTATTAATTTAAATGGAACCACAAGTCAAAATCCTTTAAATGTTAATCTTTTTCAGTTAGTAATTCTGATGCATGTATTTCCATCAGTTCAAGGAGCCTTTATTTTTTTATATCAGTCAGTAATGAACCTTATTTAAGTTAATGTGAGATATCAAATAGGTTTGTTTGATAGCTTTATGAAAATGTTTGAGAGGCTTGACAATAGTTTTTCATTGGAAAAAATAAATATCTGTTCATTTAAAGAGTCAAAACTATTTTTGGTTTTGTTCATAGTACTATTGTAATGATCTTAGGTATATGTGTGTGTTATCAGTTATCGGTTATCAGTTAGGATCAGATCATCCCTAAACACAACAAGTCTGTTGTTCATCAGGATATTTTTAGTTTGATTCTTTCTTCTCTAAAATTAAAGTTCCTTTGTTTTTCCTGTATTTATCTGATTATGTATCTTTTCTCACCTCTCCTCATCAGTTCCCTTCTCTCCTCTTTTATTTATCTTATATATAGTTTTTTTTTTACATTTTCCTGCCCTCCATCACTCTTTCGTTTTTATCCCGCGTCAACTCCAGAATTCTTCAATCTCCTTTCCTGCTCTGCCACCTTCTCATCCTTCCTCGTTGCCTCCTTCTCTTTCCATCCATCCCTCTTCATCTCTGGCTGTTTTTCCCCTCCGTCCATCCCTCAGTGTTTCTGCCTCCATTAGGGGGAAATGGAAAAAGTGACATCAGCTATTTGGTAAACGGAGAGGGATGGAGAGACGAAAGGAGACAGAAGATGAAGCGGAGGATGGAAAAATGAAAAGCAAAGGTCGAAAGAGTGACAGAGGGAATGATTGTGAAAGAGAGGGAAGGAAAACAGAGGAGGAGTGAAGGCGGAGTGACAGTGGTGAGAGTGAATCAAAGACAAATATGGGAAGACGGAGGTAGAGATCCATTAGAGAGAGAGAGAGAGAGAGAGAGAGAGAGGGAGAGGGGGAAAGGCCTCACCTCATTAACCTGGTAATGCAGAGTAAATATACAGTCTAAATGGAACAGCGCACGTACGTGTGTGTGTGTGTGTGTGTGTGTGTGTGTGTGTGTGTGTGTGTGTGTGTGTGCCCACCAAATACATTACTGAAATACGAAGTGATTTTATCTCCGTATCAGACTGGTGTGTGTGTGTGTGTGAGTGTGTGTGTGTGTGTGTGTGTGTGTGTGTGTGTTACCTTAAACCTGCCTTACACTTCCAAATGGATTATTTCTACATCCTCAGAAGAAAACTGGTAGGAAGTAAGGCTGGGGGGTATCGGGGGAGGGGGGCTGTAGTCACCACAGACTGTAGAAGAAGAACTGGACAAACCCCCTGTGATGTCACCCACAGCTTCTCTGAAGAAGCCTAGTTTTTTTTCCACTCATACTACAGTGATCCGGTTTCACGGTTAATGGGGACCAGCATCATAGCTTAGCATAAGCCAAGGATGCCAAGCTAAATGAGCTAAACGTAGCTGAGCTAAGGTGGCTGTGTTCCTGTCAGCTCCCAGCTCTGATCGTTGCAGTCGAGTACAGTGATCACTTGGCAATTCGCACTTTAAGTTCTGCGGTTTTCGTTATTCGCGGATTTTTTAGAAATATATAATAAAAAAATTAAGTAAAAATCACGGAAACATCACAGGATGTTGTGCGCGTTTTCTCACAGTGCAGAAATGTTGTGAGCCAGCCTGGCCCCTTTAAGAAGGTGGCCTTATGGGTAATGGTGTGGCCTTATGGGTATGGGTAATGTAGTGTGTGTGTCGTGGGACGGAAGCAGAATGAAAACGGGGTTAGGGTTAGATGAAAAGTGTAGTTAGCATCAACAGCAGCCCAGCGTGTATAGATTTACATTCTCTGTTAACCGACAGGAGCCCAACAATACAACCTGTGTGATGTTACAAGTTCCTGCAGTGCCAGAATAAAGTTCCTGTTCCATACAGAGAAAACCGGACTGTTTCTTTTGCTGTTGTTAGCATGTTAGCCGCTAATTACGAGCCAAAAATAGCACAATAGCAGCGGCTTGTTTATTACAGTTCAGAGGCTGTGAAGGAAACAGAAAGACCACAGTTGAGCCTTTGTCTTGTTTCACTACTTTTTGTGGTTTTTAAACATATTTTAAACACATTATTGAGGCTCGGGGGGCTCCGGCTCCCGTTTGCGGATTTTGATTCTCGCAGGGGGGCGCCGGTCCCCATTAACTGTGAAAAATAAGGGATCACTGTATTCATTTTGTCCATCATTAGCAAGCTGCCTGTCAGCCATATAATGTGTAATTGATGCTTTCAGTTCAATTAATTCAAACAAAGTCATTGGAACACTCACAAGATGTCACCAAAATCACTTTGTCCCTTTAAAATCTTTCAGAAAATGATGTAAATGTATTGTAAGATGAATATTGATATATATCGTATCGTGAGCCAAATATCGTGTATCGCTACAGCCCTGGTCCTAGCTAACAGATACTCGTTCCTGACGAGGCTGTTGGGTTTCAGGTTGCACCAGGATGAACATCAGAGTCCAAGACCGTTTCCTTTTCTGAATTCTTTTTAATACCATTATTAGATTATGGGGGAAGGGGGGAAAAAAATAAAAATAAAAAATCACAGATTTCCAAAGATGAAGTTGATTGTGTATGGAACACCACGAGACAGCAGTCGTCATAATACTGTATATTTGCAGTCAGTTCAAACCCAGAACAGCGACAGACCGAGATCACCAGGAGAGAGAACAAATCAGATCCAAAAACTTCGTCTCTATCTACACAGAATACCGTTATAAGCCCAGGCCCCGCCCACCCGCCCCTCCCGGATCCGCCCCTACACTTTTCAAATAGTAATCAACAAATGAACAAAAACACGCAGTGGAATAAACAGAACTTCAACACAAACGTCTGCTCTCGGAGAAAATATAGAAGCCAGAAGTTTTTGTTCGGGGTTTAGCTTTTTAAATTCTTAACGGGACCGTTTGGGCTTCAGGTGGACAAACACCAGGAGCTGGAAGAGTTTCTGAGGAAGACGTGGACACGTCCAACAACTTACCTTCAGGATTACGTCAGAGCTAAAAATCACTCCGTTCTCATAAAAAAACTGTTTTCTGAACGTTTGCATCTTTTCAGAAGCTGCTTCCACAGTTAGTTTCTTTCTTCTTTTTTTTTTTTTTTTTTTTAAGTGTAATAGAAAATTCTTCATACATTGAAAAGCTGCATCGAACAGTTTCAGAGCAAAGCCTCTTCAGGAAGAGAGGGAGGGATGTAGAACGACAGGAGCAAAACTTGTGCCGAAGAAGTGGTGACGTCTACGAGGAGGAGGAGTCGTTTTATTAAACAAAACGAAAGGAAAGAGGGGTAGAAAAGAAGGAGAGGAGGAGAGGAGGAAGAGAAGGAGACGGAGGTGAAGATGAGCCAGATGACAGAAGTTTTCCCATGCATCCTTCTGAGTCCCTGTACGGAGGACAGAAGACAATCAAACACTTCTTTTCCTCTAGTTTTTTTTTTCCGTTTGCGGTATTTTATTTTTACAGTCCTTATTTAAAAGCCCCTCCGGTACCGAGCTCCTCGGACCGGCTCAACAGTCCAGTCAGAGCGGGTCAACAGCCGGCCCAGAGTCCCGGCTGAAGGGGCGGGGGCGGAGTCTTCTCTACCGTCCTGAGGACCAATCAGACGCCGCCGGTCCGTCTGACCCCGCCTCTGCCAGAACCGTCCTCCGTTTATTTCCTTCCAGAACTTATCGTCCGGTCTTTCCATCCAAACAAGGTGGAAGAAGTTCTTGAGCGAGGACAGAAAAAAGAGGAATGAATCGAGTAAAGTTGGTCTAAAAAGAGGAGTAAAGAGAATATAGACAGAGACCCTGCCCCGCCCCCCCCCCCCCCCCCAGGGGGTGTGTCTCTCAGTCTCATCGTTTCATGGCGACGTGAAAAAGTCGCTCCGTAGCAAAGGTGGAACCGGCCCGTCGACGTGAAGAACCGGGATCAAGGTGAACCGTTGTTGCTGCTGGACTGGGAGGGAGGAGGGAGTGGCTTCTGGAGGCCACGCCCCCTCTTTCTAGAACATCATGGGGGTCTTCAGGAATGGCCGGGACTCTGAAACACAAACACACAGGACGTTAATGTTGAGCTTTTGTGTCGTAAACCCAAGAAGACCAGCAGTGACTCCCATGATGCACTGGGCCTGGTCCCGTGTCTGCTAACTGTTCAAACATTCAAAACTGCTTCTAGTCACAGAGACTTTTTTTTTTTTTTTTTTTTTGTCAGAAGTGTTTCCTCTCAGCGTGGAAGTGAAGGCTAACCTCAGGCTGGTCGTTAACGTTCAGCCTCTCAGCAGGTGTGGGATGAAAACGTTCAGGTAACACCATCTCCTCTAACTGTCTCTGCTTCGGTTTTTGCTACGGGGCCAAACGTGAAACGTTCAGATAATTACGAGGCTGCAGACACCGGGACCGAACCGGCGTTGAATCGTGGCTGCGACAGACATTGAACCAGAGCGTTTTTCAGGCTCAGAGCAGCGGCGAAGGTTGCTGCTGCAGTGGAGAGGATGCTAGCGCTGCTATCGCTCAGCTAGCTGTGTGACACGCTAAGGTGTCATGGAGCGCTTCCTGTTTCTGACCTCCCCCCATCAGCCAGCAGCAGTTCATCAAACGTGCTGTCTATTAGAGATGGAACGGTTAGCGGTATTACGGTAAAGCGCTGTAAAATTTTACACGATAACGATTACCGTTTATGTTTGACTCCATCTCATTATTCGGGTCGATTAGCGGGATGTGTAATATCAGCCTCATTCAAGTCTGTTAGCGACTCGCGACTGTGTCTCGTGTGAATATGTAGCTTGTAACATCAGCATCATAGTGTTAGCATGGCGGAAAGTGGTGATAGCACGCAGGACATTTACCAACTCACTAAAATGTAAAAGTCCGAGGTCTGGACATATTTATTTATTTATTTTTAAGAAACCAGAGGGACAGCTAGCAGAGGACAGTTATCTGTCTGCAGAGCACTTGTTTACATTTTATTGTAAATTGTACGAGCAACTTGAAGGAGCTAAGGCTAATGCTTCAAGCTACTGAGATGTTTGACCAAGAGTAAGCTGGTCGATGTATCACATTTCGTAAACGTTACCGTTGCGTGTTGATCGAAAAATGACCGGAACGATGTTCTTCTGATGCAGTTAAAATATTAATTTATTCCATTAACTGATCCGACAACCATAACGCCGGCAGTTAGCGCCACAGCGCTAACAGCTAACCAATAACAGGCAGCTACCTTTATACCTGACCCTCAGGTAACAACACAGCGACACCCACAGACACACAGAGTGAACCACAATTCAGAACAACATATTTGGCTCCTAAACAACTGTTTCTTTATTTACACATTTATACGTATTTAAGGTTCAGCTTAAAGTTTAAAGTTTATTTCATTTGAACTTCACTATAATTTCTGTTCCTGATAATTGTTTGCATATTTTGACCTACTATGGTTGTTAAAGTGTTTATTTAAATTTGCACCAGACAAATAAGCTTTGTTCCTGTTATTTATTTTGTTCATTTAAAATTAAACCTTTTTCTGTGCCAGTTTTTGCCCTTTTAATGTGAAAGTTTCATTTTGATAAAATTTTGTCTTCTGATGTTTTAATATGACAAGAAAATCACAAGAATTGTTATTTGGACATTTGTACAGCAATTAAGAATATCGTGATAATATCGTAAACCGTGATAATTTGGTCACTTTAATCGAGATACTATATGTTGTATAAATGTAAAATAAAGCCAAATATATCATTCTACTAATAAACTGGGAGTAAACCAGTCTGGATTATCAGGTCAGATTTAATAAAGTTAAACCATCACATCTTTATTTCAGCTCAGCTGCGAGCGTTAAACTCGCTGGTTCCTAATTTGCAACATGAAGCATTTTGCTTTAAATAAGTTCGTTTTAAAGCAACTAACCGACTTCAGGACGTTTATTGAAACTAAAGCAGCTCCCAGTAGAGAAACTAAAGCCTGTATTCATTTATTTTTAATGTGATAACCGGCGGACGTACCGGAGGAAGTCAGTTCCTGCTCTGGACCGACCGACACCGACAGAAACCCGGCGGGTCGGTGGACTCAGCTACAGGTTAGCGTAGCGGCTAGCCGGTTCTGTAAATGTAACGAGCTTGTTTGTCCAGGAACCGTTTAAACAGGACGGAGGTGTTTCAGGTGTTGCTTCCATCTGTGTTCTGACTCCCTCATCTCAGTCTGCCAGGCTCTACCTCCCTCCCTCCCTCCTTCTTTTCTATCGTTTTTACCACCGTGGCGCTCCTTCCTCTCCCCGTAGTGCCGTTGCTGCACCCACACACACAAACACACACACAAACACACACACAAACACACAAACACACACCAACACACACCTTCCTCTCCCTGCGGTGTCATTGTTTTCTGCGAACGTTGCAAAGTGTTTACATTTCTGCATAACAGCATCCATAAAGCTGCCCTCCTCCTCCTCCTCCTCCTCCTCCTCCTCCTCCTCCTCCTCCTCCTCCTCCTCCTCCTGACCTCTATTACTTTCCTATGGATCCCCTCTCGCTCTGTGTCATCCTTTTTTCTTTTCTCTACCTTTTCACTTTTCCCTCTCTTCTTCTTCTTCAACGGTGAAACGGACTCCGCGTCGGAGCGAAATGAACTTTCTTTAAATTTCTCTTTCATCTCCCGCCCGGCCCTCGTTCCCTTCTTCATATTCTCTGCCTCCCCTCATCCCTCTCATCTCCTGCCCTTCCCTATTTTTATCAGCCCACAATCCCCCTCCTCTCATCCTCTTTCATCCCTCTATTCTACATGCATCCTCTCACCTCCTGTGTGCTCCCTCCTGTCCTCTATCGTTCCTCTCATATATTTTTATCCCATTCTTCTCTCTGTCCTCTCTTTCTTTCTTTTTTTTTTTGCTGCAGGTTTGTTCCTGGTGCATGAAGCTGTCTGGAACTTAATGAGCGGCCATGTTGGACCTTCTAGGTCTGATCTGGACCGGTCCTCCTGGACCACCAGTCTGCAGTCAATCATCCTTCCTGTCTCTTTATAAACTGAAAAAACTCACGAAATAAAATCATAATAATCATTTCTGGACCTCAATAGCCTCAGAAGAAGATAATTCGCTGGTTACTTGTGACAAATCAAAGCAAAGGAGGGAAAAATAGCACAAGCTTTAATACGTCAAACCTGATCAGCCACCTGAAACATAACCATTGCTTCCATGGAGTTTTGAAATCACGCTAATGTGAGCTAACGTGAGTTAACGTGAGTAAGTCAGGTTTTTTATTTTTATTTTTTTTACCAAACAAGGTCCAAATGACTTCCTTTGCTATTCCTGACTGACAGTGGAAAGATTTCCCAGCATGCTCCCGGTGACTGCATCAGAATGATGTGCTTACTAATGGGGGAGAAACTTGGCGATGGCTCCGGTCGGGACTCCCGAGTCGGGATCCAGGTGACGGCACCTCCGGTCAGGACTCCCAAGGAAATCCGGCGGACGAGCCTCCGGTCAGGAAAAAGGCCAGTACGGGAGAAGACGCCTCCGGTCGGGACTCCCCAGATCGGGCGTGACGACTCCCGAGTCCCGACGGTAAAGGACTCCCAAGGCCAGATCCGGGCGACGACGCCTCCGGTCGGGACTCCCGCGTCCAGATCCGGGCGATGACGCCTCCGGTTTGGGACTCCTGAGTCCGGATCCGGGTGACGGCACCTCCGGTCAGGACTCCCAAGGCCAGATCCGGGCGACGACGCCTCCGGTCGAGATTCCCGAGTCCAGATCCGGGCGACGACGCCTCCAGTCGAGACTCCCGAGTCCGAATCCAGGTGACGGCACCTCCGGTCAGGACTCCCAAGGCCAGATCCGGGCGACGACGCCTCCGGTCGGGACTCCCGAGTCCAGATCCAGGCGACGACGCCTCCGGTTTGGGACTCCTGAGTCCGGATCCGGGTGGCGGCACCTCTAGTCGGGACTCTCGAGTCCAGATCTGGGTGACGACACCTCCGGTCGAGATTCCCGAGTCCAGATCCGGGCGGTGACGCCTCCGGTCGGGACTGTAAAATGAGCCGGGTGTCTTTCAGTCCCGTGTGCCGGTTCTAGGCTGTCACCTGTCTGAGGGACTTGGCCAGTCTCTGGTCCCAGTTTCTGGTCCCAGTCTCTGGTCCCAGTCTCTGGTCCCAGTCTCTGGTCCCAGTCCCAAGCCTGGATAAATGGAGATGGTTGATCTGAAGGACATCCGACAGAAGAACCTGGAAGTTCTGCTGTAACGATCCGGACTGAGAGGAAAGTGAAAAGCTCCTCGTGTTCCAGGATGATTTCAGTTCAACAGGAATGATTGTGTGGTAGAACATGAAACTGGCATCTTTTAGAAAGTGGCCTGATTTCCATTTGAAATGATTTTCTCATCTTAAATGACTGAATTGAACAGGTTTAAATGTGATGTTAGTTCATTGGGCTCTGAAGCATCTAAACTTGTATTTAAAGTAGTAAAATAGTAGTAAAATATCTAGTTGAAATCAGTGAATTATTTATCAGGATAAGGGATCTACTGATAAAATATTTTTGGTTCTCTAGAGACGGTTTGCTTTGATGAAGAACGTGGACGTGTTCAGGTCCAGAGGTCCAGACTGGACCGTCTTCAGTCTGAGACAGATAAACATCTGCTGAGATGACGTCCAGGTAAAACATGACGTTTTAGTTTAGGGCGGAGCTTTACCTGTTAAAGGAAGTTCTCATCACACGTGTCTTTGATCCCTCCATCTGTTCTGTTCACTCTCTCAGGTGAGTCTTTGAACAGGTACAATCATTTACATTTTGAATTTCAATATTACTTCTCAGTTATTTGTATTTCTAATTTTTGCTTTTGTGGTTTTTTTCCATTCACATTTTGATTAATCTGTATATTTTGTTCCTATTTTGGTCTCCTCCCATGTTGTCGTGGTAACCCCCCCCCCCCTCACCTGTATATGTCACACCTCCAGGTCAGGTGTGTTTGCTGGCTGTGTTAAAAATGATTCTGACCCGCCTCGTTAAAGTTTATCAGCTGGAGGAGAAAATGTCAGCAGGTCTGGAACCAGGTCACATTTTTCAGCTCTGTCGCTCTCCTCCTCTAACTCCATCCCTCCTTCCTCTGTCCTCCTTTCCCTCCTCTATTTATCTCTCTTACCCTTTATCTTCTCATTTCTCCCAAATCTAAAAGCACTTCCCTCATGGTCTGTTTGTTGCAGTGGTATCAGCACCTTTATTATCCTCAGTTTAATATTTACATATATGTAGTTAATTCTTCCGGTGTTGTGGACCCGGGCCTCTGTAGATCTGGACCTCCTGTCCTGTAGTGGTCCTGGTGAAGGACCTTCTGTCCCGGTGAAGGACCTCCTGTCCCGTGGTGGTCCCGGTGAAGGACCTTCTGTCCTTTGGCGGTCCTGGTGAAGGACCTCCTGTCCTGTGGTCCCCTGGTGGTCCTGGTCCTGATTGGAGGACCTCCTGTCCTGAGGTCCCGGTGAAGGACCTCCTGTCCAAGGACTGGTGGTCCTGGTGAAGGACCTCCTGTCCTGTGGTGGGTGGTCCCTGGTGGAAGGACCTCCTGTCCAGTGGTGGTGGTCCTGGTGTTGTCCCGTTGTGAAGGACCTCCTGTCCGTTGAAAAGGACCTCCTGTCCTGTGGTGGTCCCGGTGAAGGACCTCCTGTCCCAGTGGTGGTCCTGGTGAAGGACCTCCTGTCCTGTAGGGTGGTCCCGGTGAAGGACCTCCTGTCCTGGTGGTCCTGGTGAAGGACCTCCTGTCCCCTGTGGGTGGTCCTGGTGAAGGACCTCCTGTCCTGTGGTGGTCCTGGGTGAAGGACCTCCTGTCCTGTGGCGGTCCTCCTGTGGTGGTGAAGGACCTCCTGTCCCTGTGGTGGGTTCCTGTGAAGGACCTCCCCCCCCTGTCCTGGTGGTCCCTGTCCAGTGGAGGACCTCCTGTCCAAGTGGTGGTCCTTATTGGAGGACCTCCTGTCCTGTGGTCCTGGGTCCTGTCCTGTGAAGGACCTCCTGTCCTGTGTCCTGGTCCCGGTTGTGAAGGACCTCCTGTCCTGTAGCTGGTCCTGGTGGAGGACCTCCGTCCTGTGGTGGTCCTTGGTGAAGGACCTCCTGTCCTGTGGGTCCTGGTGGAGGACTCCTCCTGTCCTGTGGTGGGTCCCGGTGGAGGACCTCCTGTGGCCTGTGGGTCCTGGTGAAGGACCTCCTGTCCTGTGTGTGTCCTGGTGGAGGACCTCCTGTCCGGTGTGGTCCTGGGGAGGACCTCCTGTCCTGTGGGTGGTCCTGGGTGGAGGACCTCCTGTCCTGTGGTGGTCCCCTGGTGGAAGGACCCCTCCTGTCCTGTAGTGGTCCTGGTGGAAGGACCTCCTGTCCGGTGATGGTCCCGGTGGAGGACCTCCTGTCCCGTGGTGGTCCCGGTGGAGGACCTCCTGTCCCGTGGTGGTCCCGGTGAAGGACCTCCTGTCCTGTGGTGGTCCCGGTGGAGGACCTCCTGTCCTGTGGTGGTCCCGGTGGAGGACCTCCTGTCCCGTGGTGGTCCCGGTGAAGGACCTCCTGTCCCGTGGTGGTCCCGGTGAAGGACCTCCTGTCCCGTGGTGGTCCTGGTGAAGGACCTCCTGTCCTGTGGTGGTCCTGGTGAAGGACCTCCTGTCTCGTGGTGGTCCTGGTGGAGGACCTCCTGTCCGTGGTGGTCCCGGTGAAGGACCTCCTGTCCGTGGTGGTCCCGGTGAAGGACCTCCTGTCCCGTGGTGGTCCTGGTGGAAGGACCTCCTGTCCTGTGGTGGTCCTGGTGAAGGACCTCCTGTCCTCGTGGTGGTCCTGGTGGAGGACCTCCTGTCCCCTGTGGTGGTCCTGGTGAAGGACCTCCTGTCCTGTAGTGGTCCTGGTGAGGGACCTCCTGTCCTGTAGTGGTCCCGGTGAAGGACCTCCTGTCCTGTGGTCCTGGTGAAGGACCTGTCCCGTGGTCCTGGTGAGGGACCTCCTGTCCTGTGTGGTCCCGGTGAGGGACCTCCTGTCCTGTCCTGGTGAAGGACCTCCTGTCCTGTGGTGGTCCCGGTGGAGGACCTCCTGTCCCGTGGTGGTCCCGGTGGAGGACCTCCTGTCCTGTGGTGGTCCTGGTGAAGGACCCTCCTGTCCTGTGGTGGTCCTGGTGGAAGGACCTCCTGTCCTGTGGTGGTCCTGGTGAAGGACTTCCTGTCCTGGTGGTCCTGGTGAAGGACCTCCTGTCCTTGGTGTCCTGGTGAAGGACCTCCTGTCCTGTGGTGGTCCCGGTGAAGGACCTCCTGTCCAGTGGTGGTCCTGTGGAGGACCTCCTGTCCTGAGGTGGTGTGAAGGACCTCCTGTCCTGTGGTGTCCTGGTGGTGAAGGGACCTCCTGTCCTGTGGTGGTCCTGGTGAAGGACCTCCTGTCCAGTGGTGGTCCTTATTGGAGGACCTCCTGTCCTGAGGTCCCGGTGAAGGACCTCCTGTCCTGTGGTGGTCCCGGTGAAGGACCTCCTGTCCTGTGGTGGTCCCGGTGGAGGACCTCCTGTCCTGTGGTGGTCCTGGTGAAGGACTTCCTGTCCCGTGGTGGTCCTGGTGAAGGACCTCCTGTCCTGTGGTGGTCCTGGTGAAGGACCTCCTGTCCTGTGGTGGTCCTGGTGAAGGACCTCCTGTCCAGTGGTGGTGGTCCTGTGTGGAAGGACCTCCTGTCCTGTGGTGGTCCCGGTGAAGGACCTCCTGTCCTGTGGTGGTCCTGGTGAAGGACCTCCTGTCCTGTGGTGGTCCTGGTGAAGGACCTCCTGTCCAGTGGTGGTCCTGGTGAAGGACCTCCTGTCCTGTGGTGGTCCCGGTGAAGGACCTCCTGTCCTGTGGTGGTCCTGGTGAAGGACCTCCTGTCCTGTGGTGGTCCTGGTGAAGGACCTCCTGTCCAGTGGTGGTCCTTATTGGAGGACCTCCTGTCCTGAGGTCCCGGTGAAGGACCTCCTGTCCTGTGGTGGTCCTGGTGAAGGACCTCCTGTCCTGTGGTGGTCCTGGTGAAGGACCTCCTGTCCAGTGGTGGTCCTGTGGAAGGACCTCCTCCTGAGGTCCCGGTGAAGGACCTCCCTGTGGTGGTCCCGGTGAAGGACCTGTGCCTGTGAAGGACCTCCTGTCCTGTGGTGGGTCCTGGTGAAGGACCTCCTGTCCTGTAGTGGTCCTGGTGGAGGACCTCCTGTCCTGTGGTGGTCCCGGTGAAGGACCTCCTGTCCTGTGGTGGTCCTGGTGGAGGACCTCCTGTCCTGTGATGGTCCCGGTGGAGGACCTCCTGTCCTGTGGTGGTCCTGGTGAAGGACCTCCTGTCCTGTGGTGGTCCTGGTGGAGGACCTCCTGTCCTGTGGTGGTCCGGTGGAGGACCTCCTGTCCTGTGGTGGTCCTGGTGAAGGACCTCCTGTCCCTGTATGGTCCCGGTGAAGGACCTCCTGTCCTGTGTGGGGTCCCGGTGGGGGGACTCCTGTCCGTGGTGGTCCCGGTGAAGGACTCCTGTCCTGGGTGGTCCCGGTGGAGGACCTGGTGTCCTGGACCTCCTGTCCCTGTGGTGGTCCCGGTGGAAGGACCTCCTGTCCTGTGGTGGTCCGGTGGAGGACCTCCTGTCCTGTGGTGGTCCCGGTGGAGGACCTCCTGTCCTGTGGTGGTCCCGGTGAAGGACCTCCTGTCCCGTGGTGGTCCCGGTGAAGGACCTCCTGTCCTGTGGTGGTCCCGGTGAAGGACCTCCTGTCCCGTGGTGGTCCTGGTGAAGGACCTCCTGTCCTGTGGTGGTCCTGGTGAAGGACCTCCTGTCTCGTGGTGGTCCTGGTGGAGGACCTCCTGTCCCGTGGTGGTCCCGGTGAAGGACCTCCTGTCCCGTGGTGGTCCCGGTGAAGGACCTCCTGTCCCGTGGTGGTCCTGGTGGAGGACCTCCTGTCCTGTGGTGGTCCTGGTGAAGGACCTCCTGTCCGTGGTGGTCCTGGTGGAAGGACCTCCTGTCCTGTGGTGGTCCTGGTGAAGGACCTCCTGTCCTGTAGTGGTCCTGGTGAGGGACCTCCTGTCCTGTAGTGGTCCCGGTGAAGGACCTCCTGTCCCGTGGTGGTCCCGGTGAAGGACCTCCTGTCCCGTGGTGGTCCTGGTGGAGGACCTCCTGTCCTGTGGTGGTCCTGGTGAAGGACCTCCTGTCTCGTGGTGGTCCTGGTGGAGGACCTCCTGTCCTGTGGTGGTCCTGGTGAAGGACCTCCTGTCCTGTAGTGGTCCTGGTGAGGGACCTCCTGTCCTGTAGTGGTCCTGGTGAAGGACCTCCTGTCCTGTGGTGGTCCCGGTGGAGGACCTCCTGTCCTGTGGTGGTCCCGGTGAAGGACCTCCTGTCCTGTGGTGGTCCCTGGTGAAGGACCTCCTGTCCTGTGGTGGTCCCGGTGGAGGACCTCCTGTCCTGTGGTGGTCCTGGTGAAGGACTTCCTGTCCCGTGGTGGTCCTGGTGAAGGACCTCCTGTCCCGTGGTGGTCCTGGTGAAGGACCTCCTGTCCTGTGGTGGTCCTGGTGAAGGACCTCCTGTCCTGTGGTGGTCCCGGTGAAGGACCTCCCGTCCTGTAGTGGTCCCGGTGAAGGACCTCCCGTCCTGTGGCGGTCCCGGTGAAGGACCTCCCGTCCTGTAGTGGTCCTGGTGAAGGACCTCCTGTCCTGTGGTGGTCCTGGTGAAGGACCTCCTGTCCTGTGGTGGTCCCGGTGAAGGACCTCCTGTCCTGTGGTGGTCCCGGTGAAGGACCTCCCGTCCTGTGGTGGTCCTGGTGAAGGACCTCCTGTCCTGTGGTGGTCCTGGTGAAGGACCTCCTGTCCTGTGGTGGTCCTGGTGAAGGACCTCTGTCCTGTGGTGTCCTGGTGAAGGACCTCCTGTCCTGTGGTGGTCCTGGTGAAGGACCTCCTGTCCTGTAGTGGTCCCGGTGAAGGACCTCCCGTCCTGTGGCGGTCCCGGTGAAGGACCTCCGTCCTGTAGTGGTCCTGGTGAAGGACCTCCTGTCCTGTGGTGGTCCTGGTGAAGGACCTCCTGTCCTGTGGTGGTCCCGGTGAAGGACCTCCTGTCCTGTGGTGGTCCTGGTGAAGGACCTCCTGTCCTGTAGGTGGTCCTGGTGAAGGACCTCCTGTCCTGTGGTGGTCCTGGTGAAGGACCTCCTGTCCTGTAGTGGTCCTGGTGAAGGACCTCCTGTCCCGTGGTGGTCCTGGTGGAGGACCTCATGTCCTGTGGCGGTCCTGGTGGAGGACTTCCTGTCCTGTAGTGGTCCTGGTGAAGGACCTCCTGTCCTGTGGTGGTCCCGGTGAAGGACCTCCTGTCCTGTGGTGGTCCTGGTGAAGGACCTCCTGTCCTGTGGTGGTCCCGGTGAAGGACCTCCTGTCCTGTGGTGGTCCTGGTGGAGGACTTCCTGTCCCGTGGTGGTCCTGGTGGAGGACCTCATGTCCTGTGGTGGTCCCGGTGAAGGACCTTCTGTCCTGGTGGAGGACCTCCTGTTCCGTGGTGGTCCTTATTGGAGGACCGGTGTCTCACTGTGTTTTCGATCCTTGTTGGTGTAGAAGGAACTGGATCAATCCAGAAATGTATTGATCTCCAATACCCGGCCTAGTTTTGTTCTGGAAACTCGTCTTGGCAGAGACGCAGAAGTCAACAACCCTCCTTCCTCCCTGTTTCCTCATTTACTCGTCTCTTTACTAAACTTCCTCCAACTGTTCTCTCCTCGTTTTCAGTCGATCCCTCCTTCCTCTCGTTTTCCTCACACTGTTCTTCCTTTCCTTCCGCTGTTCTCCTCCTCTAATTAAACGATACTGCTTCTCTCTTTTCCCTGACTGCCTCTTCTTCTTTCTTCTATCGTGTCGCTGTGCTTCTTTCCTGCAGGGGTTTCCTTGTGTCCTATCTCGCTCCCTTACATCCCTCCTTACATCCTCCCTCCTCTGATCTCTAAATCTGCTCCAACTTCTTCACCTTCTCCTCTTCATCTCACCGGTCACTCCACGTCTTCCCTCCATCCGCCTCTCTCTTTCCTCCGTTCCTCCACGTACGCCTCCCGCTCTCCCTTGCTTATCGTTTTTTTTTTTTTAACTCCCTTCTTTCTCCTTCTCTCTTTTTGATTGTAATGCGATGTCTTTCTTTGTATTCAGCAGTTTTCTTCTCACTCGTTAATTAAGAGTGTGGAAGGTGAGAGAGGCAGGGGAGAGGTGTGTGTGTGTGTGTGTGTGTGTGTGTGTGTGTGTGCGCGCAACTAAACCACCGTAGGTGCAGAATGCTTTTATGGCAGCGCGTGTGTGTGTGTGTGTGTGTGTGATTGTAGCAGCAGAGGGGTCCTACTGGGCCAATCAACATTAATGAAATCAGGTGGGTCTGTGTGTGTGTGTGTGTGTGTGTGTGTGTGTGTGTGTGTGTGTGTGTGTGTGTGTGTGTTTGTGCTTGGCTTGCAGAAGAGAGGGGATCTAAAAGGGGTCTAAAGAGGAGTGAGAGCTAATTAGAGTTCGCTGTCTCACAAGTGTGTAGATCAGAACCGCACAACTGCAGGTACAGAGAGAGTGTGTGTGTGTGTGTGTGTGTGTGTGTGTGTGTGTGTGTAGATATATTCATTTATACAGTCGGAGTTTCAAGTGAAGGTTTTCAATGTCAGGGAGGATGAGCACAGCTGGTGGAGGGAGGACGGCGGACGCATGCTAACAGCTGCACATCTGTAGCGTAGCTGCGTACCTGCCAGGAGCCTCGCCGTCTCTTCATCTCAACCCCCCCCGGCGTTCAAACGTCTCCGCCGTCACACAGGGACGGGTCCGATGGCGGACTGATGCGTTCAGACTCGACTGTTCTGTTTGGTCTAAACTAGCGGTGCACGATAACTATCGGGGCGATAACAGGAAATTATGACGTCATCCCGATAAGTCCGATATCACGACGAATAGCCTCGATAACATTTATATTTCTGTCAACACAGCAGTGTCTCGCTCCCTCTGAGCCTTGAATGACCAGCAGTGAATGTTATGTTCAAGTGACGTCGGCATAATCAGAAAAACGATTACTCAATCAGGAAAATCAAGAATACCCCCTCATGCCAGAAAACAACTCGTTAACTCGTCATAATTTTAGTAGTTGCTGCTGACTTGAATTGAATATTCGCAGTATTTTCCCTCATGTTACACATAAAAAATAGAAAAAAATAGAAAAAAGGCTGAAAGAACGACTAGCAAACGAGGAAATGTTGGAATTTACGTTACACCTTGAATGCAGCCTGCAGCACAGCGCTGATCACAACAAACATGGCGGCGTGGAACTACGGTTAAAGTTTCAGAAGAAGATAGTTTGGTGGTTATTTGTGACGAATCCTCCGAGTGAATTCTACGAGGAGGGAAGCACAAGCTTTAATACGTAAAACCTGATCAGCCACCTACAACATAACAATCGCTTCCATGGAGTTTTGAAATCGCGCTAACGTGAGCTAACGGAAGCTAATGGAAGCTAATGCTAACGTGTGCAAGCCAGCAGCAGTCTCTCCTCTTTCATTCTCTCATCTAAAGCTCCCATGAAAAAAAAAAAAACAAAAAAAATGACTGAACCTCATTTACTTTCATTAAATGTATTAATTTAAAGGGAACCACAAGCCAAAATCCTTTAAATGTTAATCTTTTTTCAGTTAGTAATTCTGATGCATGTATTTCCATCAGTTCAAGGAGCCTTTATTTTTTTATATCAGCCAGTAATGAACCTTATTTAAGTTAATGTGAGATATCAAATAGGTTTGTTTGATAGCTTTATGAAAATGTTTGAGAGGCTTGACAATAGTTTTTCAATGGAAAAAATAAATATTTGTTCATTTAGTTGATGGTCAAAGGAGCATCACATTTAGGAACAAACAGGCGTTAAAATAACTCTTGGATTTTACTGATCTCTTGTGTAGCGGTAAAATGAAGCGCACTGTTAAGTGGGAACCATCCAGGAGACGACGGAGACGACGGAGACGACTTCCGTCGTCGTTTAGTAGGAAGTGACTCAGAGTCTCAGGTGCTGCTGTCATGTTCCTGGTCAGGTTGAAGCAGAGCAGTCATGTCTCTGATGTGGACGGAGCAGAAACGTGGCCCACCCACCCGTTACCAGGGGAGGGTGGTTCAAATGTGTCACCTAATGAGAGAGCTCCTCACCAGAGACTGAATAATTACAGGACAAACCCAGAACAGCTTTACTACAGTTAGTTATTTTCTTATTTTAAACTTCGTACAGCCTTGTTGCAGAAGTGTGGAAGATCTCCATCTAATTCACTTACAGCTGGCTGTTTTAGCTCATGTTAACCCGGGAGGATAACTTATATTTAGGGCTGGGCAAGATAACGCGTTAACTCATTAATTTATTAACGCCAACATTTATTTTATCACGCGTTAACGCATGTTGCTCACATGCTTTTATTTTGAAAAGTCTGTTACTGGCTGCTGCGGAAACGGAAGAGAATTGGCAGGTAAACATGCGGAAAAGCTAAAACAGACATGGAGAACGGTAAAAATCTGTCAACTTTACAGTTCCGGTTAGCAACTCAGGTAGAATATTAACAATTCTGTCTAAAAAAAAATAAAACTTTGTGGTCATTCGTCCATGTTCCATCAGATCTGCTCCATGTGTTCACTGTCCTGCTGTTCTCTAGCTGGTTACTGCAGTGCGGCTCCATCTAGTGGCACAGATGTGTAATGACAACAGAAAGTCCAGTCCTCCATTATAAAACTAATTCAGTTCTGTGGCCTGTTTTTTAAATTTCGTATTTTTGATCCAAGTCTAAAATTGATATATAAAAAAAAAAACAGGCATTTTTTTGTTCTTTTTGTGTTAGATTAAAAAACGAAAAACAAAATAAAATGTCACTTATTAATTTTTTTTATTTTTTGATTGATACACAGATTGGTAAAGTTACTGAACTTTAACATGGACATTTTTTTATTTTAACGGAGGATTCAACAGAAACAAGGTTATTTGTAACAAACTGACAAGTTGAACTCCCCGTTAAAAGTTTCTGCTGTTACCTCAGAAATTACCTGTTTTAATGTTCTGATTGTGCTGAGACACAATCATTTTGTTGGATTTTTTTTTGTAGACTTTTTTTTTTTATAAAAACAGGATGACATTAATGCCTGGCAGTGGCAATAAGCTTTATTTTATTTTACATTTTTTAAGATTAGATTTACACTAAATATGTGTTACTGACAAGTGCTGATGTTAAAAGTGTTTTAACAACAAATGTTATGGCACTTTAGTTCATATGGCAGCAGAACATTTAAATAAAAGTGACCTTTACACTACTTTTGAATTCATTATTTGATTTTGCTTATACTATGCGATTAATCGCGATTTAAAAATGTAATCATTGTCCAGCCCTACTAATATTACTTTACATTCATTTTTATCAGATTAGTCCAAACATCCACATTTCAACTACCGTTGATCCGATTCCGATACCAGTATCGGAAATTGCTCCGATACTGCAAAAAGTGCTGGTATCAGAGAGTACAGGAGCCTAGACACCAACAGATACCAAGTAATTATAATTTACTGATTAATTTACTGGTTACGTCCGTTATGCTAGCAGCAAAAAGAAACTGGGACCAAATTCACTGAATTTTGTCAAATTTTTTAGCAAAATTCATTGAAAAACTTTGAAAAAAAAAATGCAATTTTAGTTCAGTTGCATTTTGCAAAAACAGTTTTAAACTGTTCTATTTGGAAGTAAATATAGACATAAATGGCTTGAATTAGCTGTATTTAATCATGTTTTACAACAATGATAATAATACTACAGTCAGGCACGGTGCAATTTTGTTTTAATATCATATTCGGATCGATCGTCGGTATCGGCCGATACCCACAGCTCAAGAACTGGAATCAGTATCAGGAGGGAAAAAATGGTATGAAGACATCTCTAATTTCAAGCATCGCTATGGAAACATCGTCTGGACGAGCAGAGCTGTGACCCCCCCCCCCCCCCCCCCCCCCCCCCCCCCCCCCCCCCGGTTTTACTGGTTGACTCTGATACAGCAATGACATCCCAACTATAGAAATCTCCAATATTGTTTTTTATATGGATACCACGGACAAATTAGCGTCTTTTTTGGTGAATGTCATTCTGTTACTTGCTAAATATCACATCCACTGTTGCAAGTGGATCACAATGAAACCCTCTTTTTAATGTTTTTAAATAATTTCAAACTTTTTTCGGTCTCTCTGAAGAAAACAAAGTCAAGTAATTCTGCTAAAAAAATTATCAGCTGATATATCAAAATATCTTTTATTTCAACCTGTTTTATTTTAAAATTGTTGATGCCTTCTACTACCTTACTTTTATTTTTAAATTTTATGAATATTTGTTTTTCTTTTATTTTTAGTTTGTTAGTCTCTTTCATTGTTTTTGTTTTTAATTGCTATAATGCCTTATACTGTATCTCCTCTACGTGTGTTTTTTTGTACTAAAAAAACAAACTGATACAGCTGTTCAGCAGATATAGAGAGCGTTGCGACCACGTAACGATACCTCCTGATAAAATCAGACCTCAGAGCTTTTAAATGCTCGGTCCAGTTGGACCAGGTTGGATAAAAACGATTACATAATGAGCTATAAACTGCTTTCTTTGCATTTCTTAGTGAAAAACATCGATGATAATCTTCCCAGTGACTCATCATCTGTTTACTGACGGGGTAAATAAAAACCTCTCTGCTGTTACCAGTAAGACCAGTTCACAGCAGTGTCATCTTCATGAAGAGAAGTCAGGAAACTGCTCACAAACGCAGCTTCTGAAACGTGCGCTCGTGTTGACACGGAGGTATTTCACAAATAAGCCCAGTGAAATACTGGTGGACGGGTCACGTGGGTCCGTTAAGGTGCAGATCAAAGGGAGGCCACTGTGTCTGCTAAATGTCTCCACTAATCTAGACGGGGCCCCAGCGCACACATATGTGCGCCATGTGTGTGCGTCTAATAAGTGTGCCTTTGAACATGCTTGTGTACAGTGTTGTATCTGTTAATATGTGGCATGTGTGTACGGGGGGGAGGGGTTGTTGTTCGTCAGCGTATCAGCATGACTCTACATGTGTGTGTGTGTGTGTGTGTGTGTGTGTTTTCATGTACCTTGTATAGCGCCGTTGTCTTGCTGGTTTCCATTAAGTTCAGGTTTGTCCTCGGCTACGACGGCGTCTGGAATGAAACACAAAGACAAGACAGGGCCTCAGTGGGTCGGCCCGTAAAAACCAAACAAACGGCACCTTGTAGTTGCGTGCGTCAAAAATTAGCCGGATTCAGACAACAAACGAGCCACAAACAAAAACAGCGCTGTCCCGAGAATTACATGCACAAAAAAAGCCACTTAACCACACGGCTGCAGAGGAGCTGGAATCACTTAGCGACTCTGGAAACGTCTTTGTTTTCCCTCGTAGTTCGCTTTCTTTTCACACACACACAGAAAAATCCCAGCATGCCCTCTTCAGTTCCCTGAAACCAGTCGAGAACGTCCTCAGAGATGACTGGGACAGACGTGTCTGCCACTGGAAGAAAAAACCCGACCCGAGCTATTATCATAAGTCCAGGAGTCCGAACTCGAAAGGACCCGGAACCGACCCGACCCAAGTCTTTAGAACCGAACCGAGTTACCCGAATAGAACCGAGACAATCCAGCCCATAGTTGCTAACGTTAAAGTTGTCTAGCGTTGAATAAAACTTGATTTTCTTATCTAAAGTTGTCTTCTTCTACCGGTTCAGTTGCTACATAGGCTACGTGATGTAAACAACAATAAATCCACGTCGTTATTTTCTTTGTGGATACAGATGCTATTGGTAGCAACTGATAACGCTAATAGCCTACACCGGTCAGGACGTGTCGTAAATATGTTCTATGCATCCACGTTGTCATGTTGGCGATCCGTTGTGCTTTTCAGCTGATAGCCGGCAAACCGCTAATAACACGCTAATACGGCAACACAATTGTTTCATGACAAACACGCCACGTTAATGAATAATTAATTAAACTGCCCCGAGTCCTGACATTAGCTGCCACCGCTAATATCTTTACCTCTCTGGAGTAAACGCGGACCCAGCCTGTCAGAGAGCACCGACCGGACCCGAGACTAACTGTACCGATTCAGACCTGAACCTGGAGTCACGTCTTTAGAACGGACCAGAGACTGGATTCGGGTCGGGTCGGAACCTCGGGTTGTCGGGTTGTTCCGGCCTCTACTTGCAGCCTTTTAAAGGTGGGACATGCAGGGTTTTGAAAGAAGCTTAGAATATCGATACCCGTGGCTGATAAAATCGATACTCTCTGGGGAAATAAAAATATCGATATATATCGCAGAATCGATAAAATTGCTCAGCTCTAGCAGAAAAGTAGCCCGGCTGCAGCAGACGGTTGACATGGGAGAGATTACAATTCAGATAAACACGTAATTAAGTAATAAGATCATGTGTGTATTAGAGGTGTGAAAAAAAATCAATTTGGCGATAAATCGCAATTTTCCGCCACCCAATATAATATCGATTTTTTAGGAAAATTCATTCATTCAATTATATGTGCAAAAACACTAATAATAAACAATAAATAGGTTGTTTTGAAGCAAATACGTTTTGACTCAATTTGTCCTCTGAATGATCAATATCATCTGATGAACATATACAGCAACTTGATTTTTCATCTGCACTTTTAATTTAGATATTAACTGGGCAGAATATCGCAATATATTGTGACATCGCAAAATCATGATAATATAGTATTTTGACCCAAGTATCACGATACATATTGTATTGCGAGGTCTTTCCCAACACTCTGGGGCTGTTCCTGCTGATGGTCCTTCGTCATAGCCTTCAATCAAATCCTTCCTGCTTGCTACACCAACTAGCCGCCCGCTTTGATTCAGCATTGGGTGATTCATGTGCTGAAGCAGGAAAATTTGAAAATTCCCCGACTTTTTTTGGAAGCTACGCGGTCTGTAGTTGGTGATTCTCGACTAATATGAGGTACACTCACGGAACGTATTTCGAATCGTGGAAGGGTGAACAATAGGGTGGAGTATTGGCAAGGACCTCGCAATACGATATGTATCATGAGACCTGGGTCACGATGCGATATTATTGCGATATCACTATATATTGCGATATTCTACCCAGTTAATATCAAAATTAAAAGTAGAGATGAAAAATCAAGTTGCTGTATATGTTCATCAGATGATATTGATCATTCAGAGGACAAATTGAGTCAAAACAACCTATTTATTGCTTATTATTAGTGTTTTTTCACATTTAAGTAACCATTACAACATACTGACAGCATTGTAACCATTGTGAAAAATCGATATTATATTGGGCGGCCGAAAATCGCGATATATTGCCAAAACGATTTTTTCACACGCCTAGTGAACAAACAAGACTTGCAGCGAGCGTTGTTGAGCCTCCTCAGCGCTGTTGTCCACCATGGAGGACGGGGCTCCCCAACGCCGGTCCTGGAGGACCTGGACTCATCTCCACTGTCCTGCACGTCTTAGACGTCCCCCCCGCCTCGGCACACCTGACTCAGACGAACGGGTCGTTAACGGACCCGGATGACGAGTCGACGCTGATCCATTAATTTGAATCAGGTGTGTTGTGGAAATCCCCAATTTTCTTTTCGGTCACATGGCCGAACTCTACTGTTCTGTTAGAAAGAGAGAGAGAGCGGCAACTCCATCTACCTGCAGACGTCCAGGTGAGAGCGGTTCTGGCTCAGCAGAGCCCGGCAGATATGAGCCATCCATATTTAGATGTGCTGAAATGTGTTTGCTGCTGTTGTTTTTAAATTGTCAAAGCCATTAGAGGCTGCTGTGCACATGTTTGCATTTTCCCAGGCAGTCCTGTGTACTCGATGTCAATGTACCCCCCCCACCCCCCCACCCCCCCCTCCTGGCCTGCATTATTGGATTGTATTTTGGCTGCAAACACAAAGACGGCCAAGAACGAGCAGCCCGTCCTGATCCTGGGCCTGTACGTACGGTAGCGTCGGTGTTAGCGGTGTAAACTGTGCCGGTTGGACTTTACTGCAGTTGTACCACACAGACAGATTAACTGCTCGTTTACTGCTGCTGGTGATTACTCCGAATTTTATGGAAGGAAGGCAGAAAAACAGCAGCAGCTTGTAACTCCGTTTTAAGAGCTGCTCCAGTCAACAACAAACACGGGTCCAGGTAAACACCGGGCCGCGGGGCGCGCCGGCTCGTAACGGGCGCCGTGAGTGACGGCGGGGGAAAAGATACAGAATAGAAATGAAAGCTTTTACCGTTGTTGGTGGTGTTGTTGGCAGCGTGCAGCGGCTCAGGAGACGGGGAGGACGAGGACGAGTGTTTCAGAGCGTCCTCCACTCTCTCCCTCCTCTTCGACTCGAACTCTAGCGCCTCCTGCAGCTTCCTCTTGGCCTTCTTCTCCTTCTTCAGTCGCTTCTGGATGGAGGCTGGACAGAGCAGGAGAGGCGGTGAACCACAAAGTAGCTGGTCGTCCGTTACGTCTAGGGTTGGGCACCGAAAAACGATGCAGAGTAGGAATCGGTTCCTAACGTCCGGTTCTGGAATCATTCCTTTTTCGGTTCCTAAATGTCCACGCTAATTTTTTTTTTTTAACTACACTAGTTTGTTGATGTTACTCCGCCCGCCGTACTCAACTCCGCGCTAGTGGTGACGTCACGTCCGTCACCGACGGGACTTTACTTGCCACAACATGGATCCCAAAAGACGTCGCTCTCAAGTTTGGCTGCATTTCAGTCCGGGAAATGACGGCTACCTGGCGCAGTGAAACACCTGCGGGAAGCATGTTACCGCCAAAGGAGGGAGCACGACTAATATGGCAAAACACCTTCACCTGCATGGCATCAGAAAAATAAACGAGTGTACCGTATTTAATTCACTGCGTTGCTCCCGTTGCTTCTTCGACTGCAACAGAGTCCGTCTTCATCCAGAAACTCTTGCCTTCTCATCTACAGTGGTACCTCTACTTACGAACGTTACTACGTACGAAGTTTTCAGGTTACGAAACACATCAACGGGAAAATATTGCCTCTAGTTACGAAAGAAATTTCAGGATACGAAAGGCTAAAATCCAGTAGCGCTGCTACTCGCAGCTCCCAGAGTTTACCGAACGTTAACATACTTGTAGCTGCTCTGCCATTGGCTATCGGCTAGCATCTTCCTGGCATCCCATTGGCTAGGAGGGCCCCTTGTCTGTATGAGCGTAACCCAGCAACCCAGGTACACAAACAATTTTTACCTCCGCCAAAGAGGTTATGTTTTTATCTGTCTGTTCCTGAAAGAGCAGATATGGTCATCTTCCTAAACAAAAACTGCTGATTTAATTTTTTTGTTTGGTAAAATGTATTTTTGGAGGCCAACTGCCAACTGTAAGTTGTTTAACATTTAGACTATAAGTGAATTCTGTGTGTGCATATGTGCATGCTAGCATGTGTAAGAATAAAAATGGCCTGTCGTCTGTGTAAATGTGTCACAGTTTTTTTTAAATGAAAAAATTCTACTGTTAGATAAGTCGCGATCTGTTGACCCACACATCAAAGAATCGGAATCGAGAATCGCTTTGAACAGGAATTGAAACAGAGAATCGGAATCGAGAATCATTAAAATCCAAACGATGCCCAACCCTAGTTACGTCTGGAGCTCTGTTTGTTCTCCAGTTCAGCCTTCGAGCCTGTTGTTGAACGGACGTGGTCTTCGGTGACGTTTGTGATATTCGGTTTCTTCCATCTCACCTCTGCTCTGTAGCTCGGAGTTGAGCTGTCGTTCCAGACTCTCGCGCATCTCTCGTTCCCTGTAGAGCTCCATCTTCAGCTCCCTCTTCTCCGCCTGGATCTGTTTGTCCTGCGCCCGGGCGTTCTCCACGGCCACCTTCAACAGGCCCTGGAGGGTTAGTACGCACAGATCTGAGGACTTTGACACTATTCAGTATGTTTTGACATGTGAGACCACATACATGTGCAACCTGCCACAGTGTTGTAGCATTAGCATAAATGATATCACTTCTAGAGCTGCGTTCAAGATCATCGCAGTTTTAAAAAGTGTGTTCATGGATCAAGAGAGGCAGGACCACAGTTCCTCTGCACGTCTTGGTTGTTCCTCAGAAACATCATTTCCACCAGTCTTCTACTGGATCCAGGTCCAGGACTGGTCTGGTCTCTCCGTAACGTTTGGTCTGGTTGGTCTGGAACCAGGATGCTGCTGCTGACTGGACTGTTTGGGGTCCTTGTCTCGATGAAACACCCATTTAAGAACATTTCCTCTTCAGCATCAGACAACGTGACCTCTTCAAGTATCCTGATGTCTCCAGACTGATCCAGACTAGTGCTGGGCAATATGACGATACATATCGTGGGGACAATATAAAAGTGTGTATCGTGCCATTTCTCTTCTATCGTTTCTAACCTAATTTTATCAATTATTAGAGCAAATATGTAATTAAATAACCTGCAATGATAAATTTGATAGAAACATATCTACTTCTACAAAGTAGCCTTTTATGTTTGCACTTTTATTCATGGTTAATGCCTTAAACAGAGTTCTCTTCAACCCTGATGTTTACTTTAGACACTTTATATTGGTTTGCAAACTTTGCACTACAAGGTTACAGATTTCAGAAAGTTGAAAAATAATTTGTGTTTATTTTTTATAACTGAACTTCAGTGCAAAAATGTGTTTTTCCTCTCAGAAACTGTTGTGCACTTTAAAAAAATGTGAAAGCTACTGTACCTCTGTACCTACCTGTTTTTGCTGCACTAAAATGTATGTTTGTGACAGTTCAGCTAAATGTCCTTTCAAAATAAAGTTGAAAAGTAAGCAATGAAATTTTTGTCAAACTTTTCAGAGAATAACTGAAAACATACTTTATTATGGTATATCGTGATATATATCGTTATCGTGATATGAAATAGTCCATATCGTGATATATGATTTTTTCCATATCGCCCAGCACTAATCCAGACCATCCCCATATCATGATGCTTGCTCCGCCGTGCTTCACTGTCTTCAGGGTTTGGGGGTCTGTGGTTCCTGGACCCAGAAAGACCCAGTGGGACTTTGTGGGGTCTTCTTGCTGATATCTTGTCTTCACAGAGACGTCCTCTGATCGTTCCAGTCCCCACAGGTCCCTTTAGATCTTCTTTTATTTGATCTGATTTATCTCTCTGCTGAAATCTTTATTTGTTTTGGTTTTGACTACAATAGTTGATGAACCCATTAGAACTAATACATTTTTGTTAAACGAACAAAGACACCGTTTTTAAACAATCTCTTGAACTGTTTCACATCAGGCTCTACGTCTCCCTCATTGGCTCGTTGAGGTTCGTCATCATCAAGCACATTAAAATACTGCTTTTCCAATTTCAGCAGAGCTTCAAAGGACGCTGGAATTGTGGGAAATTGTCTTTCTCGCACCTCTAATGTGTATCTGTTGGTGCGCTGGTGTGATGTCGTACATGTCTAACATACAAACGTAACGCCGTGAGAAGAGGCGGCAGAAATACCTGTATGTTGGTGAGCAGCGTCTCCACTGACGACAGACCGTCGGCGAACAGGAACGGAGCAGGAAATCCAGGCGGCAGAGTTTGACCCAGCGGAGACTCTTCTGCATTTAACACATAATACAACCTTATTTTATTTTCTGTATTTTACCCGTCTATGTTCTGAAATAACGTGTCACAAGTTGCTTTCCCTGCTTTAATAACCTCCTGACCCTCAATAATCACATGACCCCTGGCAGATATTCCCATCCATGTCTGAAACTAACGTACGTATAACCACGTGTCTGTCCTTACTTTAAAAAGACAGAAATGAGGATTAAAAAGCCTCTTCTGTGTTAAGTTTTATACAAAAGTTTAAGGATTAACATTGAGATCTGCATCAGGGTGATTATCTGCTGGTTCTGTCTGAACTGGAGCTATTTAGTACGGAGACCCAGAGATGCCCAAAATAAAAACATTAACATCAATAATTAAATCTAAAAAACATAGCAAGACATTAAAGAGAGCCAATGGTAGTAATGCAGATATAACCACTGATAGTAATGTACCAATGAAAGTTCATACTGTTGAAAGCAAGTGAAAAGTATGACTGAAAATCAAAATGTAAAAAAAAAAACAAAACAATGATTCGCCACTTTGTCCCATTAGGACTGGAATATACTTGATGTTTATAACTCTTATGCAAAGACATCATGGCTGTCACGCATATCTTGCGTTCGTTTGCACGTCCTCGAAATAATGCGGCACGCGTACGTGAGATGCAGTATTCACTTGACCTGGGGCGCTAGCGTCGGACAGTGCAGCGGCTGATCGTAAACGAGCGGTCAGGAAGCTCTGCTACAGTCCGCAGTCCGGTCGTGGTGGTTGTCAAACTAGGACGGCAGTCGGACGTGGCTAGTTGTCAAACGTCGGGGACGACGTACTAAAATACTGTCCTGTTTTCTTATCAGTTTACCTCCATCAGTAAAACAAGCAGAACGAGCTCTTGTCCTTCATGTATAACGGTTGTATTTTTGACTCTGGCTCCATTTTCTGTCCCCTAGTGGAGACCTCCGGTATCGCACGTTCTGTCCACGTAGTACAGAAGAAATGTTCACAACGCTGCTGGCAGCGCATGCTAACGACATGAACCCATTGTCAACAGCTGGGGCTATTAGAACTGAGTCTCCAACATGAAGGGATGTTACGCTTTTATTTTGAAAATACCAGGTGTATGGGGGTACGTTTGTTTGTTGAATAAAAAAATTAGTTTTGCAAGCAGAGCGCTTGAGTTGCATCTTTTATATTTTAACACTGGCAGAAGAGGAAGGTTAACAACTACATAATAAGGGGTGTGAAAAAAAATCGATTTGGCAATTAATCGCGATTTTCGGCCGCCCAATATAATATCGATTTTTCAACTCCTAATATCAATTTTTTTTCGATTTTTTTCAAAAACACTAATAATAAACAATAAATAGATTGTTTTGAAACAAATAATTTTGACTAAATTTGTCCTCTGAATGATCAATATCATCTGTTGACCATATACAGCAACTTGATTTTTCATCTCTACTTTTAATTTTGATATTAACTGGGTAGAATATCGCAATATATCGTGATAATATCGTATCGTGACCCAAGTATGATGATACATATCGTATTGCGAGGTCCTTGCCAATAGACAGTTTTCACGGCGCATCATCAGCGTGCCATCCACCCGGAAGTCGCCATCTTGGAGGCACGCGGCAACGTAAACAAAGCGCACACACTGGAGTAAATCGGACGTCTTCATTGAAAATGGTAAAATATTGCCGTGTTTTCTGCAATATTTATCGCAATATATCGTGATAATATTGTATCGTGACCCAAGCATCATGATACATATCGTATTGTGAGGTCCCTGCCAATACTCACCCCTATACATAACACTACTGACCTTTGACAGAGAAAAGCCCCGTGAAAACCGGAGAATGAAGTCACCACTTATGTTACGTTGCTGGAAAGAAGAGAGCGGGCACCTGCCGGCGCTGTCAGGAAGGTCTAGAGAAACGGCTCATACCAGTAGAAGATCACTGGTATGGACACGTTGCTTGTAAAACTTGATGAGACGTTCCTCAAAGAAGAAAAAGACCAGCGTCCATGAGGCTTATTCACGTTTTGACCAGGGCCATCAGTGTTCCTATGACGGCTTATGAGCAGCTACCTGATGCAGTTTTAGCTTTCGAACCGCTGGACACGGCATGCCTGGAGGCTAAAGATCGTCAGTTACCTCTGACAGCACGCTCAGATTTGGCCTTCGCCTCTATGAAATCGGCCCTGAAGAGTATTTTTGGAGGGAAGTGTTGCCTCCACAGTTGGAGTAAATCAGTAAACTGTATAGGTGACGAGGCTAGGGATGCGCGCGATTAGTCGTCTAAACGATTAAACGTCCGCCCACTTACTAGTCAGCACCAGAAATATTAGTCATTTAAACCAATTTGTGTTTTATTCATGTACAAGGCCGCTTAACTGTCATACAGCCGCCCGCCACTAGTCGGGGCTACAGAGCCGTCAGACAGCAGTTCCCCTCCCCACGGAAATGCTCGAGTAGACTGGAGTTTTAAAACGGCACGGTGGGAAGATGGTCTCGCAAAACCAGCGCAGTTTGGTGGTACTTTAATCTAGAAAATGAAAACAAGGTAGTATGTAGACTGTGCCAGAAACAACTGGCATACAATCACTCGACTGGAGCAATGCGCAACCACATTCGACTCAAGCATTTGGATGTTAATCTGCACGAGACGACGGCTGCTGATGCTAGCGGTGCTAGCCACACTCAGGCCGATTTGACATTGTTTGCCCCGAGACGTGTTCTCCCGTCCGGTCTGAGAGGATAACGCAGCTCTTTTTTTAGACTAGTCTTAATTAAAATTTTCCTTTAGTTGACAGGGAAATTAGTCACCAGGAACATCCCTAGACGAGGCCCCAAAGTGGGCATCAGAAGACACCTTGACTTGGCAGCAACCCTCCAGACAAGTATGGACGCATACACACAACTGGACCGAAGACTGTCCCCAGAGAGGTGAGCAAGTTACACCGTCAAAGACTGTAGGACAGAGGAGACACAGGAATGCAACAATACCCTGGACACCAACGAGTCGCCCGCTGAAGCAGAAATATTTATGACAGAGTGTTTTGGCTCGGCAGTGACAGTTACTGCTTGTTCACCGACGGTTTGGTCAAGACGACTCGACGGGGACACGACTAAATTAAACTGCAGCGAAGTACAAAGCAGAGAGGACACAAGAAAAGTAGCAGACCGTTCCAGTCCGGTGACGAGAAGGTGGTCTACTCCAAAATAATGTTAAAAAGTTCCTGCAAAGATTCCTGTAAAGCTGGACTCAACAAGCTCTGGCCCTTACTGGGTCAACATCATGGACTCAGATGATTTCTGGATGATGAAATACTGGCAGTCACAGAAGAGCATCGATGCTGCAGTCTTAGCTAGAACAGACAATAATGAACCTGGACGTCGTGTTATTTTACACAAATAGAGCACTTAGTGCAGTGGGGCAAGGAACTAATGTTCATCCGAAACCAGGTTCTGAAGTACAGAGACTGGGAATCTGCACACAGCAGCCGTACTGGGACGAACTGGTAAGGTCCCAGCAGAACACAGAACCTGGTACGATCTCTACTGAGCCACCTCGTGTTCCTGCCGACGAAGATGCCGTCGATGCATCATAATTGGAGATCATCCGGATCATCCGGATGGAACCAACCAATCCCAGTTCCTCTGAACAAGCAGAACGAGATGAAATAAAGAGCTGGAGAGAGTTGAAGTAGTTCAAGATGATAAAATAAAAATACATCTCCACCAGGTGGGTTTTCTCTCTCAAGGAAACCGTCTCTGGAATTGTACCAAAAGCTCGACTTGTGTCCGGAGGATTTGAGAAATTAGATGTAGCGAGTCGCGACAAACAAAAGGTCGGACTGGCTAAAAAGACGAGGGTGTGTTTGTTCGTTGATTAAAAAGCACTCTGGGTGTATCTTTTATATTTTTAACTGAGCTGACACAGACTTTCTTTATGCTGCCCCCATGTGGCCAGACGTGGTATTACTACATAGCGTGGCTTTAATTTTGGGAATACAGTGATCCCTTATTTTTCGCGGTTAATATGGACCTGTGCACGAAAATCAAAATCCGCGAACTGGAGCCGGACCCCCCCGAGCCTCAATAACGTGTTTAAAATATGTTTAAATACCGCTAAAAAAGTAGCGAGGTACTGCAGCGAAACAAGACAAAGGCTCAACTGTGGTCTTTCTTTTTCCTTCACAGCCTCTGGTCTCTGAACCGTAGTAAACAAACTGCTGCTATTGTGCTATTTTTGGCTCGTAATTAGCAGCTAACATGCTAACAACAACAAAAGGCTCCTGTCAGTTAACATAGAATGTAAATCTATACACGCTGGGCTGCTGTTGATGCTCACTACACTTTACATCTAACCCCGTTTTCATTCTGCCATCCCACGACACACACACTACATTACCCATAAGGCCACCTTCTTAAAGGGACCAGGCTGGCTCACAACATTTCTTCACTGTGAAAGAACGCGCACAACATCCTGTGATGTTCCCGTGATTTTTTCTTGATTTTTTATTATATTATATATTTCTGAAAAATCCACAAAGAACTAAAACCGCGGAACTTAAAGCGCGAATTGGCAAGGGATCATTGTAGTTGTTTTGAGGCTTTGGTGGTGGTGTTCTCAGGGCTGCTGGGAAATTAGCGTCGAACAGAAATCGTTTCCTGTTAGAGAATAAATAGTTTCACGTTTAATGAAAGAAAAAGCCTAATCAGGAGTGGACTGACTGCACTTCTGTCAAAAACCCTAAAATCAGTTGTTAAACACTCTAAAATGAATGCGCTAGAGACGGAGGGGAGGTTTGAACTTTATGAAACGTCGGTGTTTACTAAGGTATAAAAGTCAGCAAAGCAGCATTAGAAATCAATTACAGCAACACACACAGGTCGTTAGTATTCAGACAATCACGCGGGGTGCTAATTGGCAGGGATTAAAGACATCCTTGATTTGTGCGCGCGTGTTCATTGTGGGTGCGTCACAGTGTCTGCTCAGCCCTTAAAGCCTAACACACCGACAACTGGGTTAACTCTGCTGTGAAATTAACGCTGATTAAGATGCACTCGAACACACACACACACACACACACACACACACACACACACACACTATTCCCTATCTGTCACTTCATCCATACCTCCTTCAACTCCACCTTTCTGCTTCCCCATATCTTTCTCAGTCTGTTTTCCCTCTACATCAACTCAACCAAGTCTTTCTTTTAAAGGCTTCTTCTGTTCACTGTTTTTCATTTCAATCTCAACTTCTCTCTCTCTTTTTTTTTAATAACCTGTTCCTTCACTTCCCTTTTCCTTCTCATAAATTTGGTGCCAACAAGAACAAAAAAAAAAAGTTATTTCAATATTTTGCCCGACTTTTAAGAAGAAAGTCAAGGTTGTCCAGCCTTCCAATAAGCAGAAAATGAAGAAATAAAAACAGGAAGGGTGAAAACTGTCCTTTAGTTTTATTTAGAAAAGAAAATATCCAGATATTCTTCTTGTTTTGGATCTGAATCTGGGGTCAGTTTTGGGAGCGTAATGAAAGGAAGTTCACCAGAAACTGACCCACAGTGCGTCAACACGAGCTGGAGCCGCTCTGAGGAAACGCAGAGAAGCAGCCAAGGATTCGGCGCAGCGCCGGGTCATTTTTGATCGCTGCTTTAGTTTATTACGTCCGCCGCAGTAATCGCTGCTATATACCGTCCAGATGGAGGGAGGCCACACACAACAGTTTGTTGTCCCCTGAGAAGGGCAGTAACACTTTGTGTCTTCTGTTGCGTTTTAAAGTCTAGAGGGCCTCCATTAGTTACAACGGTGCAAAAATGAAAACGTCAGCCGTGCTCCCGTAATGTTTCTCTGCTGCTCCGGGTCGACTGCGTCTTCTTCTGTGGTGGTGGAGGAGTTGCCAGGGTGAAGCAAAGCTCGCAAAGCACTACTCTGGTAGTGCTGGGCGGTATGACCAAAAAATTATATCACGGTATTTTTCAAAATTATATCGGTTTCACGGTATATCAAGGTTTTTTTTTTTGAAGGCACAACTGGGTGTTAACCACATTTTCTAATCATTTAGAGGAATTGCTGCAGTAAATTGGCTTAGAATGACCTATTCTACTGTCACGAGGAGTGAATATTGTAGAAAAACATTCATATCTACACTAGTATTAATACAGGTTTGCATGGCCTCACAAAATGATACTATTTACAAAGACGTGGCACTCGTTATTCTGATTAAGTGAAGGAATCAGAATGAATGATAGTTGCAGTTAAAATACAGAACCCTTTTATTTTTCAAATTTTGCAAACAACTTGAAAAAACATATTTTGTTAAAAAATCAACATTGACTACACAATGTAAACAACGTTCTCGAGATATTTCAACTAATAAATAGTAAACAAAGTATGCATCTTGCAAGCTTGATATTTCAATCCACTGTTTACTTTTTTATCATAGGCAGTGCTCCTAGCAAACGCGTCTTTAATTGTCATCTGACTTCACTTTTCTACAGTAGGCATTTGCCGATTGTGCTAGTAAAAGTGGTTTATTATGCTAGTGGCAGTGCTCGTTTTTTGCCCAAATTATGCTCAAATTATGCTCGTTTTTCAAAATTATGCAACTTTTTAAAAAAAATTATTCTGTGCACAAACTTCACAACTCACAAGACAAGTTTGAAAATGTATTTTATTAACCCTGGCCTGACGTTCTGGGCCCGGTTGTTCAAAACCTGGGTAACTTTATCCGGTGGTTAGGCCTATACGGCGGATAAATCTGCTATCCAGCGGATAGTTATCCAGCGAACAAAAATAGGTTGCACAAAGCCTGGATAGTGTGGTGGATAACTATCCGCGGATAGCTTGCTAACCATCGCGTGTAGCAAGCGTGACACAGTTTGCGCAAGGTTTTGCACTCAAATGGCCTCCAGTTACCATGGTAAAGTATGCAAATTTCGAGTAAACGACGAACTGTGCGCGCGCTAGCAGCTGGGTTTCAAAGCAAATAAAAACAAATACAGTGAAAACTAAAACATGCAGTTTCTGACAAAGCCCTGGATAACAAATTTAACATTGAATAATCTCTTCGTTTTCTTGAATTATTCTAAAATTGTGCTATTAAGACAAGAAAATATACAGATTATGCTAGCAGTGCTACTTTTGGAAAAAGGGCAAAAATTATGCTCAATTCCTCAGATTATGCCAAAAATTATTATAGCACAATCAGCAAGAGCCTCTTCTACAGCAGTAAAGTTACTAGCGTTAGCCGCAGAGGACGCAGACCTCAGCTTCATGCATTCCTTGTATTCTAACAAATGTTTGCGGCTTAGGTGGTGTAGCAGATTGCTGGTGTAGCCTCCCGCAGTTACAACTTTAGCTCGGCAACATTTGCAGATTATTGTCGTTTGTTGGACGTTGTCTTTTTTAAATCCAAAGAACTTCCACGCGACAGACACGACTCCTCGTTCAGGAAGAAGTTCCTCAGTCTCATGTTGCTGTTCTGGAGCTTCCACTTCGGGACTTTCTCTGTTAGCATCCATCACCATTTAGCCAGAAACTAGTAGCGTATTGCGCCTCCAGTGCAACTGCAAAACAGTCCCCTGTCAAACAATGTTCTGCGGCACTTACGTTCCGCCGCACGGCGTTCCCGCCGCACGGCGTTCCGCCGCACGGCGTTCCCAACGTTGTGTACGCTACAGTACATACTCACCGGTATTATGGTATATGAAAAATTCATATCATAAGAAAAATAAACACCGGTATTCGGTATGAACCGGTATACCGCCCAGCACTAGACTCTGGTTTACTAAATAAATGAATAAAAGTTGCGAAGTTTCTTGAGCTGCGTCTTTCTACAACCTGCACATCTGGACATCGTATAACGGGAGATGTTATAATCTTATACGTAGAGGAGCACTCCTCCCCTTTTATGAATGTTTTTTATTGTCCTAATGCTGATTGTTGGAAAGATGTCGCCAACTGAGCGATACTCTGGCTTCCAGACGAACATACATTTTAAAGACAGACAACCTTTCGTATGAGTCATAAAGTCAATCTCAACTAGTCTGATTTAAAACTGCTTTAACGGCGTGCAATCCATCACTCTTTAAGAGGTACACGGCTAATTAGCAGAACGGTTGTGAAGTGGTGTTTTACAGCTACGGAGGTTGCTGTCAGCTCTGGAAGTGTTTTTGAAACACATCTTGGTGGTTTTGACTTTACTGTCAGAATCAGACCTGGCTCCGTCGTCGTTACACCAAGTACCATGAATCTTTGTGGCGAATGGGAGGGCGGATCCACGGTACTGGTCTGAAACCAGGCGCTGATTCGCCGCGTCTTGATTGGATGCCTGACGTGGAGGGGTGTGGCTCGTTACGGTTTAATGGAGCTTTGACCAGCAGAGCGACGGTCTAATTACAGCCTGAAGGTGCTTCTCTGAGGACGTCTCAGTCCTGATGGACTCAGCCAGCTCCTGTTTTCCAACCCTAGCTCACCGGTGGAGAGGTCACATGACCCCGACACCTCCACTACCAGGGCAGTCTGAAACCATAAGACTACCAGGCCGGTCTCTGAGACCATCAGACTACCAGGGCAGTCTCCGAGACCATGAGACTACCAGGCCAGTCTCTGAGACCACCAGACTACCAGTGCAGTCTGAAACCATCAGACTACCAGGGCAGTCTGAAACCATCAGACTACCAGGCTAGTCTCCGAAACCATCAGACTACCAGGCTGGTCTCCGAAACCATCAGACTACCAGGCCGGTCTCTGAGACCATCAGACTATCAGGCCGGTCTTTGAGACCATCAGACTATCAGGCCGGTCTCTGAGACCATCAGACTACCAGGGCAGTCTCTGAGACCATCAGACTACCAGGCCGGTCTCTGAGACCATCAGACTACCAGGCCGGTCTCTGAGACCATCAGACTATCAGGGCGGTCTCTGAGACCACCAGACTACCAGGGCAGTCTCTGAGACCATCAGACTACCAGGGCAGGATCTGAGACCATCAGACTACCGGGGCAGTCTCTGAGACCATCAGACTACCGGGGAAGTCTCTGAGACCATCAGACTACCGGGGCAGTCTCTGAGACCATCAGACTACCAGGGCAGTCTCTGAGACCACCAGACAACCAGGGCAGTCTCTGAGACCATCAGACTACCAGGGCAGGATCTGAGACCATCAGACTATCAGTGCAGGATCTGAGACCATCAGACTACCAGGGTAGTCTCTGAGACCATCAGACTACCAGGGCAGTCTCTGAGACCATCAGACTACCAGGGCAGTCTCTGAGACCATCAGACTACCAGGGCAGGATCTGAGACCATCAGACTACCAGGGCAGTCTCTGAGACCACCAGACCACCGGGGCAGGATCTGAGACCATCAGACTACCAGGGCAGTCTCTGAGACCATCAGACTACCAGGGCAGTCTCTGAGACCATCAGACTACCAGGGCAGGATCTGAGACCATCAGACTACCAGGGCAGGATCTGAGACCATCAGACTACCAGGGCAGTCTCTGAGACCACCAGACCACCGGGGCAGGATCTGAGACCATCAGACTACCAGGGCAGTCTCTGAGACCATCAGACTACCAGGGCAGTCTCTGAGACCACCAGACCACCGGGGCAGGATCTGAGACCATCAGACTACCAGGCCAGTCTCTGAGACCATCAGACTACCAGGGCAGTCTCTGAGACCATCAGACTACCAGGGCAGGATCTGAGACCATCAGACTACCAGGGCAGTCTCTGAGACCACCAGACTATCAGGGCAGTCTCTGAGACCATCAGACTACCAGGGCAGTCTCCGAGACCATGAGACTACCAGGGCAGTCTAGGAGACCATCAGACTACCAGGGCAGGATCTGGGACCATCAGACTACCAGGGCAGGATCTGAGACCATCAGACTACCAGGGCAGTCTCTGAGACCACCAGACTATCAGGGCAGTCTCTGAGACCATCAGACTACCAGGGCAGTCTCTGAGACCATCAGACTACCGGGGCAGTCTCTGAGACCACCAGACTACCAGGGCAGTCTCTGAGACCATCAGACTACCCGGGCAGTCTCCGAGACCACCAGACTACCAGGGGAGTCTCTTAGACCACCAGACTACAAGGGCAGGATCTGAGACCATCAGACTACCCGGGCAGTCTCTGAGACCACCAGACTACCAGGGCAGTCTCTGAGACCATCAGACTACCCGGGCAGTCTCTGAGACCATCAGACTACCAGGGCAGTCTCTTAGACCACCAGACTACCAGGGCAGTCTCTTAGACCACCAGACTACCAGGGGAGTCTCTTAGACCACCAGACTACAAGGGCAGGATCTGAGACCACCAGACTACCAGGGCAGGATCTGAGACCACCAGACTACAAGGGCAGGATCTGAGACCACCAGACTACCAGGGCAGGATCTGAGACCACCAGACTACAAGGGCAGGATCTGAGACCACCAGACTACCAGGGCAGGATCTGAGACCACCAGACTATCAGGGCAGTCTCTGAGACCACCAGACTACCAGGGCAGGATCTGAGACCACCAGACTACAAGGGCAGGATCTGAGACCATCAGACTACCAGGGCAGTCTCTTAGACCATCAGACTATCAGGGCAGGATCTGAAAGGAAGTGTTCTTCCCTCTGCTGACGTTCGCGCCGACACTTTTACGAAGAGTGAACGCCGGAGAGAGAATTAAAAAAATAAATAAATGAGATCACCAGAATGTGTTAGAAGAATGGAAAACTCAGATGGGTGGAAAGAGTGTGACGGAGGGAGGAGAGGCCCCCACATGCTTTTAGTGTGTGACCTCTTGACCCCTTTTAGCCTCCTTCCCTCTCTCCCCCTCCCCCCCTCCTCCTCCTCAGATCTATCCATCCATCTCTCGTTCCTCTGATTGATGGCTCAGCGACAGGTGATCAATGGGAGGAGCAGCACATCCTGATGCTTCTGTTTCTCTGTTTGTGCATCTTCCTCTGTGTGTGTGTGACGCAGTAGATGAGGGAAAAACTGTCCTGAGTGAGGACAATTTGTCAGTTGTCACAAGGAAATGGGTGACGGTTTAGATTAAGGTGGATAATGGAGGACCCTCACTCGTGGACGTATATGTGCGTCTGTGTGTGGTCCAACCTTTGTCCTTTGTTATTTTCTTGATGGGCGCAGCGGAGTTGGTCAGCGCAACATCAGCATCAGCCGACACCAGTCCTGTCGGGGGGGAGAGCACAGGCGTCTGAGTACCGACGCAATATTTAAAAATGTGTGTGTGTCTGAGTGTGTTTGAGTGTGTTGAGAGTACCCAGTCGTTCAGGCGAGCTGGAGGCCGAGCTGCTGGGCTGCGACTGCAGAGGAGTGTTGTTGTCATCGACAGATGGAGACAGAGAGGGACTGTCACAAACTCTCTCCTGACGGGACGGACAAGAGCAGTCGCAGAGTCAGTCACGCCCCTTTTTCTGTCTAAAATCAGCTTTAAAGATTCCTCAAAGTAATTTCAACCACGTGAGTTAGTTGAGTAGGTCTGACAATATCGTGCAGTTATCTCAAAACTAGGGCTGGGAAACAATTAAAATTTTTAATCGCGATTAATCAGGGATATCATGCAATTAAACGCGATTAAAAATTTTAATCTAAATTTAATGTAAGGTAATACTGGTAGGGCTGGGCAAAGATTAAAATTTTTAATCGCGATTAATCAGGGAAATCATGCGATTAATCGTGATTAAAAATGTATTCTAAATTTAATGTAAAGTACTATTAGTAGGGCTGGGCAACGATTAAAATTTTTAATCGTGATTTTTTAGGGAAATCATGCGATTAATCGTGATTAAAAATTTTAATCTAAATTTAATGTAAAGGATTATTAGTAGGGCTGCGCAATGATTAAAATGTTTAATGGCGATTAATCAAGGAAATCATGCGATTAATCGTGATTAAAAAATGTATTCTAAATTTAATGTAAAGTACTATTAGTAGGGCTGGGCAACAATAAAAATTTTTAATTGAAATTAAATCAGGGAAATCATGCGATTAATCGAGATTAAAAATTTTAATCTAAATTTAATGTAAAGTAATATTAGTAGGGCTGGGCAACAATTAAAATTTTTAATCGTGATTATTTAGGGAAATCATGCGATTAATCGTGATTAAAAATTTTAATCTAAATTTAATGTAAAGTAATATTAGTAGGGCTGAGCAATGATTAAAATGTTTAATGGCGATTAATCAGGGAGATCATGCGATTAATCGTGATTAAAATTTTTTATCTAAATTTAATGTAAAGTAATATTAGAAGGGCTAGGCAACGATTAAAATTTTTAATCGTGATTAATGAGCAAAATCATGCGATTAATTTTTTAAAATTTTAATCTAAATTTAATGTAAAGTAATATTAGTAGGGTTGGGCAATTAATAAAATTTTTAATCGCGATTAATCAGGGAAATCATGCAATTAATCGTGATTAAAACATTTAATCTAAATTTAATGTAAGGTTATATTAGTAGGGCTGGGCAACGATTAAAAATTTTAATCGTGATTTATGATCGAAATCATGCGATTAATTATTAAAAATTTAAATCTAAATTTAATGTAAAGTAATATTAGTAGGGCTGGGCAACGATTAAAATTTTTAATCGTGATTAATCAGGAAAATCATGCTATTAATCACGATTAAAAAATTTAATCTAAATTTAATGTAAAGTAATAGTAGGGATGGGCAACGATTCAAATTTTTAATCGTGATTAATCAGGGAAATCATGCGATTAATCGTGAATAAAAATTTTAATCTAAATTTAATGTAAAGTAATTTTAGTAGGGCTGGGCAACAATTAAAATTTTTAATCGTGATTTATCAGGAAAATCATGCTATTAATCACGAATAAAAATTTTAATCTAAATTTAATGTAAAGTAATTTTAGTAAGGCTGGGCAACGATTAAAATTTTTAATCGTGATTAATCAGGGAAATTACGCCATTAATCGTGATTAAAAATTTTAATCTAAATTTAATGCAAAGTAATATTAGTAGGGCTGGGCAACGATTAAACTTTTTAATCGCGATTATTTAGGGAAATCATGCAATTAATCGTGATTATAAATTTTAATCTAAATTTATTGTAGGGCTGGGCAACGATTAAAATGTTTAATCACGATTAATCACATGATTTCCCTGATTAATCACGATTAATCACATTGTATATGCAGAATCAAATAATGAATTCAACAGTAGTGTAAAGGTCACTTTTATTTAAATGCCCACCCTCCACCTCTCTGCTCTAAGTTTAAGACCAAACATCGTAACGAAGCACTTCCTCCTGACATCAACACCAGACTCTTATCGCAGGGTTCGGCCCGCGTGGCCCGAGTCGTTACCTTGATGACGGGCGCACGGTGCACGTGCGTGTGTATCTGCTGGGCCGCGGCGGCCATGTTGGCGATGGTGCTGAGGTGGTTCATCTGGGACATGGCCATGGCAACGGACGCAGGCGGCAAACCCATGGGCAGCAGGGGGTGGGGCATCATCATGAAGGGGAGGTCCAACCCTGAGGGGAGCAGCGAGAGGGGCGGGTCAGCGGAGCAGAGCGACCAGAGCAACACCTGACCAACCTGCTGGTACTGTCTGTTAAAAGCTTTCTGTCTTCCTTCCTTCCTTCCTTCACTGCATTTCCCCCTTCAAAGGAAACTTTCCAAACACGTCTGTTTCTTACTCGTTTTGCTAGCTGGGTTACATTTTGGCGCTCAAGTGACTAAGATGTAACTGAGAGAATACGGTCATTTTTCAAAATAAAAGATTTTTCAAAATAAAAGCTCATTCAGACTCAGATAATAAATAAAACTTAAATAACAAATTTTTTCCGCGGCCCGGAGGTTGGAGACCACTGATGTAACTTAGTGGAAACATGTTGCAACCTTTTTGGAAATGTGTATTTATTTTATTTTTAATATTTCAGGTATTTTAACGTAGCAGTGTCCCTCTTTCTTTCCTCCTTCATTTTAACCTGTTTTTTTAATTTTTTTTTTTTTAATTTTGCCCTCCTCCTCTTCCACAAAGGTCCTGACTAGCGAGGACGCTCCGTTAGCTGGTGTCATCCTCCGACCCCAGACCCCGACAGAGTGACCTCTGACCCCCGACCTCGCTGAACCACACGTTAAAGAGAAACCGTAGCTGTCACACACACACACACGCACACACTCACAGAAAAACGTCTGCTTTCATTCCAATGAAACAATAACACTGATTGCTGTTGTCGTGACGACTGAAGTGATGGAATAATCAATGTGAGTGTTTGCAGCTTCCACTGTGAGTGTTCAAATACATTAGTTCAGGAGTAAGAAACAGAGCGAGTATCTGTTTGTCTGTGTGTCTGTGCATGTGTGTGTGTGTGTGTGTGTGTGTGTGTGTGTGTGTGTGTGTGTGTGTGTGTGGTGTTGATGAATTGAGTCATTTAGTAGAGTGTGCGCTGATTAATCCAGCCGGAGTGTTAATACAGGAGATGGCAACAGATTAGATGGCGTACATTAACAAATATTGCCGTCCTTTAAACACACAGCCCGAGTGTGTGTGAGTGTGTGTGTGTGTGCACATGTAGAGTTTCCGTGTGTGTGCACGTGAGCGCTCACTGTTAGCCAGTAGCTGCTGCTGCTGAAGCTGCTGCTGATTGACAGCTCCCAGGGCGGGACCCCTCCCAGGACCTCCAGCTGCACCTCCACCTCCTCCTGCACCTGCTCCGGCTCCGCCCCCCACCACCGGAGCTCCTCCCCCTCCTCCTGGTCCTCCTGGTCCTCCACTGTGGGCTCCGGCGGGGGGGCTGGTCAGACGCTCCTTATCCCAGGAACACTCGCTGCCTCCTGGGTAGAGATGCAGACATTTGTGTCAGTTAAAAACATAAAACCCTAAAAGTGACTTATTGGGGGTCATAATGAAGAGATTTTAGGAAGACAAAGAAGTTCTTCGTGTCTTGGACATCAGAGACGGTTATTATCAGTCCGTCACCGTAAATCATGTCCTTAACATCACCTACTGAGCTCCGCGGCTGTAGTTGATAAATGACAAAGATACTTTCTCATCAGCTTCCACTTAACTATGACACCGAAGTAGAACATTTATATCGGACCGCGCCGTTTTACTGCTCTTATTATTCTGTTTTTATGCTTTATACTGTCTTTAATTGTCTTATTGAGCTTTTATTGTAAAATGTGAGTGATTGTGAAGCACATCGGTCAACTTTGTCGTCCTTAATTGTGATCTTTACATAAATTTGACTCTTTACCTTCAGAGCAGTTTGACGTTTCTTTTTGACGGCTCTATAAAGAAATTTAAGATGTTTCTCACAGACGCCTGACTGGTGGAGAGCTGCCGCCTGAGTCGCTCTACCGCCTGAGTCGCTCTACCGTCTGAGTCGCTCTACCACCTGAGCCGCTCTACTGCCTGAGTCGCTCTACCGTCTGAGTAGCTCTCCTGCCTGAGTCGCTCTACCGTCTGAGTCGCTCTAATGCCTGAGTAGCTCTACCGTCTGAGTTGCTCTACTGCCCGAGTAGCTCTACCGCCTGAGCCGCTCTACCACCTGAGCCGCTCTACTGCCTGAGTCGCTCTACCGTCTGAGTAGCTCTCCTGCCTGAGTCGCTCTACCGTCTGAGTCGCTCTAATGCCTGAGTAGCTCTACCGTCTGAGTTGCTCTACTGCCCGAGTAGCTCTACCGCCTGAGTCGCTCTACCGCCCGAGTAGCTCTACCGTCTGAGTTGCTCTACTGCCCGAGTAGCTCTACCGTCTGAGTCGCTCTACCGCCTGAGCCGCTCTACTGCCTGAGTCGCTCTACCGTCTGAGTAGCTCTACTGCCTGAGTAGCTCTACCGTCTGAGTCGCTCTACTGCCTGAGTCGCTCTACCGTCCGAGTTGCTCTACCGCCTGAGCCGCTCTACCACCTGAGCCGCTCTACTGCCTGAGTCGCTCTACCGTCTGAGTAGCTCTCCTGCCTGAGTCGCTCTACCGTCTGAGTCGCTCTAATGCCTGAGTAGCTCTACCGTCTGAGTTGCTCTACTGCCCGAGTAGCTCTACCGCCTGAGTCGCTCTACCGCCCGAGTAGCTCTACCGTCTGAGTTGCTCTACTGCCCGAGTAGCTCTACCGTCTGAGTCGCTCTACCGCCTGAGCCGCTCTACTGCCTGAGTCGCTCTACCGTCTGAGTAGCTCTACTGCCTGAGTAGCTCTACCGTCTGAGTCGCTCTACTGCCTGAGTCGCTCTACCGTCCGAGTTGCTCTACCGCCTGAGCCGCTCTACCACCTGAGCCGCTCTACTGCCTAAGTCGCTCTACCGTCTGAGTAGCTCTCCTGCCTGAGTCGCTCTACCGTCTGAGTCGCTCTAATGCCTGAGTCGCTCTACCATCTGAGCCGCTCTGCCATCTGAGTCTCAATCCAGAATCTAACCACACCGTTGGAGACTTTGGAGACGGATGATCTCTGAAAATAAAGACGGTTCATAGACGATTCCACTTTCCTTTCAGGTCTGATTTCAACTCCAGCTCTACTCTGTTTTCCTTTCTCACTCCGTCTTTATTTCTAAACTCTTTCTTCATTTTTAAACTTTGTCTTAATTTCTAAACTCCATCTTTAGTTTTAAACTCCGTCTTCATTTCTAAACTCCGTCATCAACGGTTGCAGTAACAGTCAGGGGAACGATGGTCCAGGATGGAGGTTGGTGATCTGAGCGTTGGAGATGATGCTCTTTAATCTTGGATGAACTTGTCGTCCCAAACATTGTGGTTCCTTTTCCTCCTGGTCTACTTCAGAAATCCCATCTACCATTTGTAAATATTTCATCCATCACAATTAAGAGGTAATTAAGAGACAGTGTGCTCTCTCAGGTGGTGTAATCTAAGCATTAACTCGTTAGCTATCTGGAGGTGACGTTGGTCCAGGGTAGACCAGAGGAGACCTCTACTTCAGCATCAGCCTCTGCACTCTTCAGCTAAATCGTTAAGTCTCCATTTTCTCAAACGTTTTCTCCAGAGAGAAAAGGGAGATCTTTTTCTGCGATTCATCATGTAAACGAAACGCCACGTGGTGCAGACTGGCTACCAGCTTCACCTCAGGACGAGTCGCCACCGTCCACCACGTCCATCCCAACTGGCTCACGGGTGAACCTGAAACAACTGATCCTGATCGCTTCAGGGAACTAGTTAACGGTCCCTTTACGAGTACGAGTTTACACATTCAGACACCAAAGAGTGTTCCCGTTTTCTTTGAAAAAGAAGAAAGTAAAGTCAGTAAGCCAGCAGGTCAACATCCTGGACAGCTGGAACCAATCAGAGTTTACAGGTTCAGCTGTAGTTGTTGAAGTAGACCTTCAGGGGAAGGGCTGTCCACTGAAGTACTGCTACTGCTACTTCTAAAGCACGAATACTTCAGCCACTTCATCAGGTCCACCTTAGTAGTAGTGGGTTGGAGGCTCTTCCTCCTTCAGAACCGCCACAGATCCAACAAGTTGTTAGAAACGTTCCTCAGAGATTCTGGTCCACGCTGACATGACGGCATCACCATGATGAGAACCTCCAGTTCCTCCACATCCCAAACCCTAACCCTAACGAGACTGAGATCTGGAGACTGTGGAGACCACTGGAGGACACTCGAGGACAGTGGACTCATTGATCATGTTCTAGAAACCAGTAGAGATGATCCTGGTGCATCATCCAGCTGGAAGTGTCCATCAGAAGATTGCTGCTGGGTGATTGGCTCGTTGTGTCAACAACCAACTGAACAGGTGGACAAACAAAAAAACCTTGACTCTGGATGTTCAGCTCATCCAGAGTGGAACGAACAAATACAGAAAGAGCTGTTGAACTCTGGGTCAGAGTGCCGCTGACCAATGACAACACTAATGGTTGTCACATGACTTGTGGTGCAGTGAAAACATGATGTGAATGATGTTTCCATGTTTCTCTTCATACTAAAGAACATTTGAGCACGTTTCATAATCTTATACAGTCAAATATATCTGGTTATATGTCACTCATTTCCCTCCTGGATCATTAATGTTCTTGTGCTGAATCTGTCCTGACTGGTGGAGGTCCATCCTTGACTGGTGGAGGTCCATCCCTGACTGGTCGAGGTCCATCCCTGACTGATGGAGGTCCGTCCCTGACTGGTGGAGGTCCGTCCCTGACTGGTGGAGGTCCATCCCTGACTGATGGAGGTCCGTCCCTGACTGGTGGAGGTCCATCCCTGACTGGTGGAGGTCCGTCCCTGACTGGTGGAGGTCCATCCCTGACTGGTGGAGGTCCATCGCTGACTGGTGGAGGTCCATCCCTGACTGGTGAAGGTCCATCCCTGACTGGTGGAGGTCCATCCCTGACTGGTGGAGGTCCATCCCTGACTGGTGAAGGTCCATCCCCGACTGGTGAAGGTCCGTCCCCGACTGGTGAAGGTCCATCCCTGACTGGTGGAGGTCCATCCCTGACTGACGGAGGTCCATTCCTGACTGGCGGAGGTCCATCCCTGACTGGTGGAGGTCCATTCCTGACTGGTGGAGGTCCATTCCTGACTGGTGGAGGTCCGTCCCTGACTGGTGGAAGTCCATCCCTGACTGGTGGAGGTCCATCCCTGACTGGTGGAGGTCCATCCCTGCTGCTTCAGAGCCCTGAGTTGATCGTTTTCTCCTCGTTCCTGCGGTTTTTCAGGACTGACCACAGGTTCTGGGTGGCACTGAGATCTGGGGAGTTTCCTGGCCACAGATCCACATTTCAGTGCCAAGATCTCTCAACCACTTTATTGTCAATTTGACTTGTGACACTGCACTTCATCATGCTGTAAAAATGCCTGATTTACGTCCAAAATCCTCCTGGATGGTTGGGAGAAGGTACTCTGGAGGACACTGAAAATATTCTACATTCATGGTGCATTCGTGATGCGGGATTCATGGAAGGACGATTGATTCTTCCAGAGTTCCCAAGCAGCTGGACGGAGGCTTCGTCTCGTACCGTCCAGTTTCTGTATTTCCAGAATCCCAGTCGGTCCCAGGTGTCTTTCTTGAGGAGAAGCGGCGTCTTTGCCGCCGTTCTCGACACCATCTGCCTCGCCGTGCATCGCTGGGTCGGCCCCGCGCCGGCGGTGAGTCCTGAGCCGAATCCTCACCAGGAAACGCTTCTGCCGGTTACTGGACACTGTTGGATGTCGTTGAACATCCTAGTTTTCCCAGGTCACCTCTGTGCTGAAGTTATGCTAGTTGGTCATGTTGGGCCAGAACCAATAAAAATGTATTTTTCTGATATATTTTTAAGCCTCTGAAGCTCTTTGCAGTATATTTTAGTACAACTTCTGACCGTAGATCACGATCCAGATCAGGGGTGTCGGACTCATTTCCACTGAGGGCCACATCAGCATCATGGTTGGCCTCGAAGGGCCAGATTGACAGCAGGAACGTAACAAAATGTAATTTAAATCCAAGTAAATTAAACTACACCTTATTATACTGTTAAATAACGGTTTCTATATTATTATGGATTCAAATTTCAAATATTTACCTCATTACATCACTGAGAGTATCCATTAGCTTGGTTTGAGAAGCGGAAATGGTTTTTTTGTTTTTCTTGTAGGCTAAATTTAGCATACTTAGCTCCATGTTTGCTGTCAAAATGCCGACAAAGATTATACTCTTTCATGACTGACATTCCCTGATAACGCAAAAGACACACTGTTATTCCACCTTGAGGTGCAAACTTGTATTCGCTTTCCCATTGTTCATAAAAACTTCCTTCCTTGTGCATCAGTTCCTCTTTTCTTGGACATGTTGGGGTTAGTTTGTAGAGCTTTTGCTCATGGTGAGATACCATTATCGTTGTGGGTAATGACAAAATGCATTATGGGAGATGTAGTTTATTGTCAACGCGCTTTAAAGCAGCGTAAACTTATTTTAAGTCTTAAAATATTGGTTTAAGTTTTAAGCCAATAATGCACAAGCTCTCGAGGGGCCACATAAAATGAGGTGGCGGGCCACATTTGGCCCACGGGCCTTGTGTTTGACGCAGGAAAATTTGTGTTCCTGCCAGAACCGTTGGCCCAGACTGTCCATCCTGGACTTGTTTGTGTGAAATTCCATCCATCAATCAATTTTCTGGACCCGCTTCAACCTGATCCCAGCTGTCACCGGGCGAGAGGCGGGGTACGCCCCGAACAGACCGCCGGTCCATCACAGGGCCACACACCATCAATCCACCACCCAAAATCAGGCTGAAACTCCTGGTTCTGGACTGAGGGAGGAGGTCGGGGTACCTGGAGAAGAACGTTCAACACCTGACGCAGAAATGATGTCGGTGTGAGGCGGCACCAGGACGATCCAGCTTCAGACATGACAGATCAGTTTCATGCACTGTAAATTATTTGGTTCTTACCAAAAAAAATAAGAAATTACATTTAGAAACGTTAGATATTTTTTCTCTTTTAATAATTACTTTCTTATTTTAAGTCTTCAATTTATCAGTATAATCTTATATCAAGTAAAATTTTTACTTTTTTGTCTCAAACAGGCAGGGAATCCTAAAATGAGACAATCAACATTTAAAATAAGATGTATTACGTTTTTCCTCCTCCTTATCGAAATAAATCTTGTTTTAAGATTCAATAACAAATTATACCTTTCTTAAATCTAGAAACAAGTGTTCCTACAATCTTAATTTAAGAAATCTTACCAGGAGAAATGATCTTGCTGCATGTTTTAAGTACCTTTTTCCTTAGTTGTAGTTCTTTTATCTTGTTTTTTGCAGTGTGCTGAGGCCTTTCTGTGTTTAAACTGACAGAAATAAATCTGCTTATTAAAAAAAACCAGCCTTGTGAATAATGTTAGTTGTAAAATACATTTCTCTCTCTCCTCTGTGCAGAGCTGCCTCTCTCTCTCCCTCCACTCTTCCTCTGCTCCCCCGTTCCCCCTCTCATCCATCTTCATCTCCCTCCATTAGTTTGAATTAGCAACCGTCTCTCTCTATTATTGCCTACTGAATTCCCCGCGCCGCGCGTGTGTCTGCGTGTGTGCGTGAGCGCGACAGCTGGGCCTCATCCCCTCTGCCATTTACACCGGGGAAGAGAAGAAGAATAAACAGATGGGCAGATGTTCCCTCTCCTTCTCCATCTCTCCTCTCATTTTTTCCTTGGCCTTGTCCTCTTTTTCCCCTTCCCTTTTCCTCTCTGTCACTTTTATTAGCCTTTTCACGTTTCCGTTTCCATCGCTTTTCTTTCCGCGACTCACAACCTCAGGACACCTGAGTCGGATTCAGCTTCAGCTGCTGAACATTTAAAAGACACGTTTGTCCTTTTCTGTCTTCTGTAATCATTTCTTTCTGTTCACACTGTTTGGATGTTAAGAAATCCCCTCTTAACTTGCTTTTAGTCTAAGTGATGAGGGACAAAATCCACAGCGGAAACTCTTCTGTGACCAGCGGTAAAGCTCTTATCTGCCTCAGTAATGGTCTCTGCAGCACCGGACTCAGCTTTTTACTCTCCGCTGCACCTGAAAACTGGGAAAAAACACGGCCGGGAAGTTTCTGGAAACCCTCCGAAGACACCAGCTTCAGTCACAAACACTTGTTTACTGGCGGGATAAACCAGATCAGTTATTACAGCAAATAAACGTTTCTGTTCTACACCTGAGGAACAAAAAAAAAACAGGTTGGAAAGTTTGTTTCCTCTTAGTTAGACCTGCCGGAACAATTATGGTAATTTATAACAGCTGAAAATAACTAATTAAATGACAAAGAGCCGTTTCATTCACAACTACAAAAATGAATACTAATTAAATTAGTCAAATGTAAATTCTTCAATGAGCTACTTATTTATTTACGATGGAGTATTAGGGCCACACTGAGAAAAAAAATTGTGGGCAATTATTTGTTTTTCATTCCTCACTTACGAGAAGAAAGTTGAAATGTCAAGAATAAAGTCGAAATGCAGTTTCCACAATAAAGTCATCTTAAAGATTTATTCAAACCAGCTTTACGCTACCGACATAATGTCTGTGTCTATGTGCTTTTATCACATAGTATTATAATAATACAGTATTATAATGAGTATTCGTACTTTGAAGAGATTGTGTCAGAAATTGCGCCTATTCAGAAACAGAAACTACTGATTCTGGAATTCTGGAAACTACATTTTGACTTTATTCTCGACATTTTGTCTTTATTTTCAACATTTCGATTTTATTCTCGACATTTCGACTTTATTCTTGACATTTCGACTTTATTCTTGACATTTCGACTTTATTCTCGACATTTCGTCTTTATTCTCGACATTTCGACTTTATTCTCGACATTTCGACTTTATTCTCGACATTTCGACTTTATTCTCGACATTTCGACTTTATTCTCGACATTTCGACTTTATTCTCGACATTTCGTCTTTATTCTCGACATTTCAACTTTATTCTCGACATTTCGACTTTATTCTCGACATTTCGACTTTATTCTTGTAAGTGAGGAATAAAAAAAAAAAAATTGCCCACATTTTTTTTTCTCAGTGTGGCCCTGATACTAATTTCATGACCGTTTTATTTCAGGATGCTATATTTATTTAAATCATAACGATGATGAAATAGTCCAGTTTCGCTCTTCTTTCATATCATTTCTCTACAGCCTGAGTGCACCTGCACACCTGCCCACCAACATTAGATCCACTCAGGTGCACTGAGCGGTGACAATCACAAAAATGATGCCGTCGGGGAATTTCTTTAATCTTTTGTCTAAAGCTCGTATTCAGTCTTGTGATCTGAATGACACGTGTGCGTCAGAGTGACTCCAGGGTGATTCCCAGGTGAGATCGGGGTCGCACTGGTGGATTCTGGGAGATTATCTGAGCGGCGTTTCAATCAGTTTTATTTCCACTGACATTTAAGATCTTTTTTTTTTTTTTTTTAAACGATGCAACAAGCTTTAAAAGTTGGAGGGAAAATGTTTAAACTAGTTGTGATTTCAAAGTTGATTCTGATTATTATATTATTATTATTATTATTATTATTATTATTATTATTATTATCATAACTGAGCAAAGCCGCAGGCCATTAACATCTGCTAACATCTAACATTTATAATGTTTTCTAATTATTTTACGCCTCTGTCTTTATTCCTAAACTCCGTCTTTATTCCTAAACTCCATCTTTATTTCTCAACTCCGACTTTATTTCTAAACTCCCATTTTTATTTTCTAAACTCCGTCTTTATTCCTAAACTCCGTCTTTATTCCCTAAACTCCGTCTTTATTCCTAAACTCCCTTTATTTCAAACTCCGTCTTTATTTCTAAACTCCGTCTTTATTCCTAAACTCCGTCTTTATCCTAAACTCCGTCTTATTTCTAAACTCCGTATCTTTATTCCTAAACTCCGTCTTTATTTCTAAACTCGTCTTTATTTCTAAACTCCGTCTTTATTCTAAACTCCGTCTTTATTTCTAAACTTCGTCTTTATTTCTAAACTTCGTCTTTATTTCTAAACTCCGTCTTTATTCCTAAACTCCTCCGTCTTTATTTCTAAACTCCGTCTTTATTCCTAAACTCCGTCTTTATTCCTAAACTCCGTCTTTATTTCTCTAAACTCCGTCTTTATTTCTAAACTCCGTCTTTATTCCTAAACTCCGTCTTTATTTCTAAACTCCGTCTTTATTTTAAACTCAAACTCCGTCTTTTTCTAAACTCCGTCTTTATTCCTAAACTCCGTCTTTATTTCTGTCTTAACTAACTCCGTCTTTATTCCTAAACTTCGTCTTAAAACTTTCTTATTTCTAAACTCCGTCTTTATTTTCTAAACTCCGTCTTTATTCCTAAACTCCGTCTTTATTTCTAAACTCCGTCTTATTTCTCCGTCTTTATTTCTAAACTCCGTCTTTAATTTCTAAACTCCGTCTTTATTTCTAAACTCCGTCTTTAAACTCCGTCTTCCGTCTTTATTCCTAAACTCCGTCTTTATTCCTAAACTCCGTCTTTATTCCTAAACTCCGTCTTTATTCCTAAACTCCGTCTTTATTTCTAAACTCCGTCTTTATTCCTAAACTCCGTCTTTATTCCTAAACTCCGTCTTTATTCCTAAACTCCGTCTTTATTTCTAAACTCTATCTTTATTCCTAAACTCCGTCTTTATTTCTAAACTTCGTCTTTATTTCTAAACTCCGTCTTTATTTCCTAACTCCGTCTTTATTTTCTAAACTCCGTCTTTATTTCTAAACTCGTCTTTAAAATCCGTCTAAAACTCCGTCTTTATTTCTAAACTCCGTCTTTATTCCTAAACTCCGTCTTTAAAACTCCGTCTTTTTCTTTCTAAACTCCGTCTTTATTCTAACTCTCTCCGTCTTTATTTTCCTAAACTCCGTCTTTATTCCTAAACTCCGTCTTTATTCCTAAACTCCGTCTTTATTTCTAAAACTCCGTCTTTATTTCCTAAACTCCGTCTTTATTTCTAAACTCCGTCTTTATTTCTAAACTCCGTCTTATTTCTAAACTAAACTCCGTCTTTATTTCTAAACTTCCGTCTTTATTTCTAACTCCGTCTTTATTCCTAAACTCCGTCTTTTTCAAACTTCTTTATTCTAAACTCCGTCTTTATTCCTAAACTCCGTCTTTATTTTCTAAACTCCGTCTTTATTTTCCTAAAACTCCGTCTTATTTCTAAACTCCGTCTTTATTTCTAAAAACTCCGTCTTTATTTTCTAAACTCCGTCTTTATTTCTAAACTCCGTCTTTATTTCTAAACTCCGTCTTTATTCTAAACTCCGTCTTTATTTCTAAACTCCGTCTTTATTTCTAAACTCCGTCTTTATTTCTAAACTCCGTCTTTATTCCTAAACTCCGTCTTTATTCCTAAACTCCGTCTTATTCTAAACTCCGTCTTTATTCTAAAACTCCGTCTTTATTCTAAACTCCGTCTTTATTTCCTAAACTCCGTCTTTATTTTTCTTAAACTCCGTCTTTATTTCTAAACTCCGTCTTTATTCCTAAACTCCGTCTTTATTTCTAAAATTTCTCCGTCTTTATTTCTAAACTCCGTCTTTATTTCTAAACTCCGTCTTTTTTCCTAAACTCCGTCTTTATTTCTAAACTCCGTCTTTATTCTCTAAACTCCGTCTTTATTTCTCCCGTCTTTATTCCTAACTCCGTCTTTATTTCTCTCGTCTTTAAAACTCCGTCTTTATTTAAACTCCGTCTTTATTTCTAAACTCCGTCTTTATTTAAAACTCCGTCTTTATTTCTAAACTCCGTCTTTATTCTAAACTCCGTCTTTATTTCTTAAACTCCGTCTTTATTCCTAAACTAAAACTCCGTCTTTATTTCTAAACTCCGTCTTTTTTCCTAAACTCCGTCTTTATTTTCTTTTCTAAACTCCGTCTTTATTCCTAAAAAACTCCGTCTTTATTTCTAAACTCCGTCTTTATTCCTAAAACTCCGTCTTTATTTCTAAACTCCGTCTTTATTTCTCTAAACTCCGTCTTTATTTCTAAACTCCGTCTTTATTCCTAAACTCCGTCTTTATTTCTAAACTCCGTCTTTATTTCTAAACTCCGTCTTTATTCCTAAACTCCGTCTTTATTCCTAAACTCCGTCTTTATTCTAAACTCCGTCTTTATTTCTAAACTCCGTCTTTATTCTAAACTCCGTCTTTATTCCTAAACTCCGTCTTTTTCTAACCTCTCTCCGTCTTTATTCCTAAACTCCGTCTTTATTTCTAAACTCCGTCTTTATTTCTAAACTCCGTCTTTATTCCTAAACTCCGTCTTTATTTCTAAACTCCGTCTTTATTCTTAAACTCCGTCTTTATTCCTAAACTCCGTCTTTATTTCTAAACTCCATCTTTATTCCTAAACTCCGTCTTTATTTCTAAACTCCGTCTTTATTTCTAAACTCTGTCTTTCTCGTCTCCTGACTGACAGAACACGGTTTCCCTTGAAACAAATCCATCCCTCTCTTTTTCCATGACTCCTCTTTCATCCCTCGTTCAAATCTGTTTTTCGCATTTTCATCACGACGTTAGAAAAAAACTAAAAACTAAAATCTTGACCGTCACACAGAGCCGAGTGTCGTCTTTCACCAGCCGAACACCAGGACATCTTTTCCTTTTCTTCTCTCCTCCTCTCGTCCTACATAGCCCTTTCTGTCATCCCTCCTTCTGTCCTGCGTCGCTCCTATTTTCTTTTTCATCCCATCCAGCCGTTCGGCCGCTCCATTGTTTCCTGCAGTTTCCCAGGCCGGTGTGAGCGTCCCTCACAAAGAAAACAAGGTCGGACAATGAAAGACGGATCTCTGCGAACGTGCAGAACCAAATCAGGAGCAGGAGGGAATAAATAAAAAACCACTCGCTGAAAGAGAATAAAAAGACAGAAGAGAGGGAGAGTGACTGTGAGCCCATTAGCCGGGTCATCCGGAGAAGAAGAGGAGGAGGAGGAGAAGCCACTGCTCCCACCTTTCTTCTCCTTCTGCTTTTTGTTTTCTGGCTCTTTAATAATTCAGAGAAGATTGAGTGCAGCGGAAAGTAAGAGTGAGCGTTTTATAGGTGACACGTAAAAACAATGTTGGGACGACGCATGACATTAAAACGCTCCGTCCTGCACACTTTTCTCCTCAGAAGAAGAGCTTCAGGGAGGCGGAGCTTCCTGTGATCCGTCTGGTAAAAGTCGTCCGGCGAGTGACTCGAGGAAAAAAAAAAGAAAGTATTTCAAAGTTTGTCATTTCCTGACAAACAATAAAAACGTTGATAACTCGGCTGCTCTGCAGAATTAGAGACAGTATCACTCCGGATAAAACACCCGGGGCTAACGGGCACTATCAGAGGAGACGCCCACGTTTTTTAAAATGTGTGATGTGAATAGGGTTGTGAAAAAAAATCGATTTGGCAATATATCGCGATTTTCGGCCGTCCTATATAATATTAATCTTTCAGCTCCTAATTTTCGCATTTAAATAGTTTAAAATTTAAATGTGCAAAAACACTAATAAAAAAGAATAAATAAGTTGTTTTGAAGCAAATAGTTTTTACTCAATTTGTCCTCTGAATGATCAATATCATCTGATGAACATATACAGCAACTTGATTTTTCATCTCTACTTTTAACTTTCATATTAACTGGGTAGAATATCGCAATATATCGTGATATTGTGATAATATCGCATCGTGACCCAAGTATCATGATGCATATCGTATTGTGAGGTCCTTGCCAATAATAAGCCCTAGATGTGAAGCAACTGTCTGCCCCCCTGAACCTGAACCCCCCCTCCATCCCTGTCCTGAGCAGGCCCGGCCCGCCGGCGTTTCCGTGGTCGTGGAGGACGGCGGGAAGACGACAGAGAGCTCCAGTGGATCCAGAGCTAATACAGGCCTCTTAACTGGACAAAAAACTGAAGAAAAGGAACCTCTTCTGTCATTTCTGGACCTTTTTCAGACGTATAAAGTCAAAAGGTTCCCGTCGTCTCACACAAATCCAGGTTTTTTTTTGTTTTATTATTGTTTTCAGAGCTAGAAAATATTTGACCTTTCCAATCAAACTGTTTATTTACCATAAACATACCTAAATTAATTATCCTTTTCCTAATCTTTGGGCCATAATTTGACCATTTCAATCATTGTATAAAGTATAAAACAAGCTCAACGGGTGAATCATTTAGAGAAGAAGACGTTATAAAAGCCTGAGGATTATTATTCGCTCCGGACTTTTTCTGTCATTTCTGAAGCTGCTCAACCGGCCGGTTCTGTTTGTTCTGCTGATGTTAACAGAAACCAGCGGTTCTGACAGAACTTTCTGGAGTCTTTATACACCACAGTGAGAACAAACGGGCTCCAGCAGCTCTGCTCGTCCCAGGACCTCCAGAAACCGTCAGCGTCTACGCGGAGCAGAGCTAATCCATGTTTGAGATGCGTTCAGAGACGCTGCAGGTGTTTCTGCAGGTGTTTCTGCAGGTGTGCTGCACCTGTGTTGGAGTGCAGGTCGTCGTTGTCGGACTCGTTGCCGTTCTGGAGGCTCATCATCATCTTCATCTTCTGCAGCTTCTGGAGCTCGGCCATGGCTGCTGCTGTGAGGCCTGCAACACACACACACACACACACACACACGAACACACACACACACACCTCCGTTAGCGTCATCTTCGTTATGACGAACATCTCCAGCAACACGTCGTCGTCGCTGTCCGTCAGCGTTTGAATCAATACCATCAGCTGCGCTGAAACCCATCAAGTCACATCTCTCTCAAAGTTAAACCGGCCTCGGCTCTCGTTAGCACCTCACGGAGCCTCACAGGTGCTCCCCGGCTGTACCCACGATGCTTTGCGGCCAGTCGTGACACACATTACTGACAGCGCAGCTCGGCTGTCAACGCCAGACCCCCCCCCCCCCCCTTTTTTTTTTTCATCCCGAGTGTTTGTCTGAAATGTTGAGGTGTAGATTCACTGATATGGACATGCACAAAAACTAGACACGCACACACACACATGCACACACACACATGCACAGTCAGTCTTTTGTGTGGACTGAGATCTCTGGCTCTGAGCGCTGACCTGGAACTGACTTCTATACACAACAACCAGCAGAGTGAGAGCGATGACCCTCTGTGTGTGTGCGTCTGTGCAAATCCACTGTTATGTGTGGGAGCGTGCACGTTGGCTTTTCATTGTGCTGAGTGTGTCTGTACAGTACGACCGCGCACGTGTGTGAGGGTGTGCACGCATGCTTTCAAGTGTGTGTGTGCGCAGGTCAGTTGGTTTTTGCCCCGGTCACGCTTGACGGCCTTTCAGGAATGTCCATTACACACTGTACAGTTGTCTGTGAGCTACGAAGAAAGGAGGGTGGAGGGATGGGAGGGGGAGGGGGGGTGGAAATTTTAATTTAAAGAAGAATGGATGGATGAGGGAGGTGTAGAGGACACAAACTGGTATGGAGGTTATACTAAACCGGCAGGTCAAATACTAGGGGTGAGTATTGGCAAGAACCTTGCAATACGATATGTATCATGATACTTGGGTCATAATGTATTTTTTATCGCGATATCACGATATATTGCGATATTCTGCCCAGTAAATATCAAAATTAAAAGTAGAGATGAAAAATCAAGTTGCTATATATGTTCATCAGATGATATTGATTATTCAGAAGACAAATTGAGTCAAAACTATTTGCTTCAAAACAACCTATTTATTGTTTATTATTAGTGTTTTTGCACATTTAAGTAACCTATTTAGCGATATATTGCGATTTTCGGCTGCCCAATATAATATTGATTTTTCACTTCCTAATATCAATTTTTTTTTTACATTGCTGTCAGTATGTTGTTATGGTTACTTAAATGTGCAAAAACACTAATGGGTAGAATATCACAATATATCGCGATATCGAGATACCGTGATATCGTGATAATATTGTATCGTGAGCCAAGTATCATGATACATATCATATTGCGATATGTCAATATGCCAATAGAAGGTTTTCACGGCGTGTCATCAGCGCGTCATCCAATCGGAAGTCGCCATCTTGGAGGCACGCGGCAACGTAAACAAAGCGCACACACTGGAGTAAATCGGACATCTTTATTGAAAATGGTAAATTATTGCCGTGTTTTCGGCTGTACCAACCGGACAGACCGCGAGAGACACTTGGAGTTTTATAGACTTCCAAAGGTTATTAAAAATCAGCGAGAACAATGCCAGAAGTTGTCAGAGGAAAGGAGGCGCTTGTGGTTAGCAAAGCTAAACCAAGACCTGCGTGGCAAAAATCTGGACAACATCCGCATTTGTTCGGCCCATTTCGTGTCAGGTAAGTTAAGTGAAATGTTGTTAGCTCTTAATTTCACACATGAACAATTATCAAGTAAAAAAGCTTTTAATTTCTAGTCTAATGAGAATATCAAGCTATCACCTAGCTACACTAGCAACACAGTTCTTAAAATGTAGAGCTACAATGTGCTCTATTTCTCATTGTATTCCAGGTAAAAGGTCTGACCTTTATCAAAAGGATGACCCAGATTGGGTCCATCTGTAGGAATGACGGGTAGAAACCAGGTAGTTTACGATGTCGGGGTATCCAATCGAAGGGAGGCTCTCCGGCTCGTCGCTGCTCCAAGACGAGGGAGCTAACTCGTACGGATCGGCACCATCCTTTATCTATCCTTCTATTCTACCGATCTATCCTTTATCCACGGTCGTTTGCATTGATCCAGTGGTGTGTTTACATCCGAGTACCTCCAAGATGGCCGCCCATCCGGGTCACTGACCAAAAACGTGACGTAGGTGGAAACCCTCTATACTCACTTCTAGTTTTTGGTGGAGCTTTTTGGTACTCGATGGTATCAAAGTGGTATGATTGATACCGGAAAGTTGTCGATTTTTGATACTAAGGGTGAAAGGAAGGAAACGAGTGGGAAGAATATTCAAAGAGCCTTTGACCAGTATGACCAGTAAGTATGAAGACGGGCCAAAACTAAGAGCTCTTCATTTCCACACAGCAGAGGCTCCTCACAAACACTTCAAAGCAAATGATGTCAGTTTGTGTTTTTATATTGTTGGAAAATATTTTTCTAAAATATATGAAATTAGAAGACAACAGAGGAAATCTGGAGATAAGGAAGAAAAAACAAACATGAGAAGAACGAGAGCAGAAGCCAAGAGAAGCAACAGGCTGAGAAAGTGAAGTATGGATGGATGGATGCAGGAACGAAGGAGGTAACGATGAGGAGGGAAAACACGCCGACCAGTGTTTCCGCTAGAAAAAATTGGCACCGGACAATGTGACCGGCAGGTTTTCAATTTACCGGACAAATGTTTGAAATTCCGGTCACATAGGCTATATGAATTTACTGAGGTTAAAAATAAATCATATGCAGTAGTACGATATCAATGCAAGTCATTTAATAGTGTTTTTATTGAAAAACAGGCTATTTCAAATAAAATAAGTCCCGTCAATTGACTCACGAGCGTAACTTAAAAAAATAAATAAATAAATATTGTAGAAGCTTGCGCTCTTCTGACTCCGCTGCGCTGTTTTAATTTCAGTTCTGCAGAGAGAAACCCTCTCTGCTGGCACACTGGAGACAGGGATCAGCAGGCTATCTGGGCCAGTTGAGCCCACTCGGGGTAGATTTCACTGAAATCCCCGATGAGAACTTCACAGGCCGTTGAGAAGTTCAAGCCTCCATAACCGCGGAGCGCTGTCATTACGGAGATGCGTCTCTGCGCGCAGCTGTGGCGTCAATGAGTGGAGCTGTGGCTGGAGCCGACTCGTCCTCACACACAAAAAAGGACATGTTTTTTCATAAAATCCATCCATCCATCCATCCATCCATCCATTAGCTTCCGCTTATCCGAAGTCGGGTCGTGGGGGCAGCGGCTTCAGCAGAGACCTCCCTCCCCCCGGCCGCTTCCACCAGCTCCTCTGGGAGAATCCCGAGGCGTTTTTCATCAAATGATGTGGAAATAACCCATTTTATTACAACTGAAATTGTGCTTGGGAGGAGTATTTTCACCGGACATTTTGACCGGAGAGATTATAAAAATCCCGGACTTCCGCATATTTTACCGGACAAAGTCCGGCAATTACCAGACAACGGAAACCCTGACGCCGACAGAACTGGTTTGTTACAAACAGACAGTTATTAGATTAGAATAAAGTCCTGCATGTTTCCCACAGGACAGAAGCTAATGACGTGGACGAACCGCTGACTGTTCCTCAGCTGTAACACTGGCAGGACGTTTTAACTTTCTAGTTAACAGTAATTAGATAGAAGTGCCATTAAACTACACAGATGTTAACGTTCCCCTGAGGACGACTCCTGAAGACCTTCACTTCTGATTCGAAACAAAATCCTGTTTCCTTCACTAACGACAGTTGATTAAGACGCAGAGATCAGAACGCTACTGATTCTAACGGTGTATAAATCACCACGAGGCAACAGCTGAAACCAATCAAACAAAAACAAACAAACTTCACTTTCTTTATTTCTGAATTCATTCTCACCTTTACTGTTTCACCATCATAAATCATGTTCTAGAGCAAAACTCCTCTCAGATCATCTCATTACTAGTCCAAACGGACTTCTGTAGTGTCAGATTTTTATTTTTTATATTTTGGCTACTGTCAGGAAGGAACAAACGCTGCAGTACAGATAACTATCGTGAGCAGATGTACAATCTTTTCTTCATTCTGATTGGATGATGTCTGAGGTTACATAAATTTCTTAACTAACTGTTTACTAAAGGCTGATTTGGAAAATCATAAAATTTCTCTTCAAAAGCCTCTTTAAAAGGTCTAGAACAGCACAGATGAATCAATCTGGCAGATATAAACGATGAGATGTTGTAGAACGTATTTCTAAATGCTTAAGGTGGTCACTATAGTCTGAATTACCTTTATTATTTTTAGGGATGCACGATAACTGTTTTTTAAAACTGATATCGATAACCAATAACACACACATAAGATCATTACATCAATACTATGAACAAAACCAAAAACAGTTTTGACTCTTTAAATGAACAGATATTTATTTTTTCCAACAACAATCTACTGTCAAGCCTCTCAAACATTTTTGTAAAGCTATCAAACAAACCTATTTGATACTTACTGATATAAAAAATAAAGGCTCCTTGAACTGACATATATCTGCATCAGAATTACTAACTAAAAAAGTGCATAACAGAGGTTTACAAAAAGTAAATATACATAGAAAATTAATCCACTGACACAAGTTAGATGTGTTTAAGTCCCGGTAAATTCTCTGCTGCTGACTTGCTCATGTTAGCGTTAGCTCACGTTAGCGTGATTTAAAAACTTTCAAAAGTGATGGTTATGTTTCAGGTGGCTGATCGGGTTTGACGTATTAAAGCTTGTGTTATTTTTCCCTCCTTCACTTGGAGCATTTGTCACAAATAACCAGCGAACTATCTTCTTCTGAAACTTTAACGAAGTTTCATACAATCGCCGCCATATTGTTTGTTTTCATCAGCGTGCTGTGCTGCAGGCTGCATTCAAGGTGTAACGTAAATTCTTCCGTTCCTTCGTTTGCTAGTCGTTCTTTCGGCCTTTTCTATTTTTTCTATTTTTTTATGTGTAACATGTGGGAAAATACTGTGAATATCAATTTAAGTCAGCAACTACTAAAATGATGACCGAGTTAACGAGTTGTTTTCTGGTTGAAAGTGTTCATCCAGTCTTCTTGTTAGTAGTTTCTGCTTCCTACATATTATCTTTTAATTAAATTGCATATAAATACTAGATGGTTTGGCTAGATGATGGCACTAACCATGAATGTAAATGAAGACAAAAAAAAAGAAAAAAAAAGTTTTCTGCCTGAGGGGGTATTTTTGATTTTCCTTATTGAGTAATCGTTTTTCTGATTATGCCGACGTCACTTGAACATAACATTCACTGCTGGTCATTCAAGGCTCAGAGAGAGCGAGGTACTGCTGTGTTGACAGAAATATAAATGTTATCATCTCGTGATATCGGACTTATCGGGATGATGTCATAATTTCCTGTTATCAGCTCGATAATTATCGTGACGATAATTATCGGCCCAATAATTATCGTGCAGCCCTATACATTTTGATTGCACATCTATTCTGATAAACTTTGTAGATGCTGTGATATAGTCATTTTAAATTAGTCCTGCCATTTTTGAGCAGAAATCTAAAATGTGACCTTGTCAGGATGAAGTTACCTGTTTCACCAGCTCACCATTTTAAATTTAACAAAACTTTCAGTTTAGGAACAAAATAGATTTGTTTTCCCGCCTCATCTGCAGCTAACACTCAGTTAACAAATAGTTATGATCCAAAGAGCATCATCATAGAATGATTAAACACTCGTTCAGACCAACATGAGCTCAGTTAACGGAGCAGCAGTAACGACTTCAGGTGAAACGTACCTGACATTTGTCCGTACGGCTTAAAAAGATTTAAAAATAAAGATGTAAGCAGAGGCCTTCCTTCCTTCTGTGGGGTCACATCGATTACTGGACTGGAGGAAACCCTGGTACACTTTCACCCACATGGAGGGAAACAGGAAACACACACACACATGTACAGATGTGTGTGTGTGTGTGTGTGTGTGCGTGCGCTCGGACAGTCAGGACGACCGCTTCGCCTCAGTGCAACTAGAAGTCGATCAATATTGAGGGCAGAGCCACAATACAGTCCTCCATCATGACCATCAGACACACACACACACACACACACACACACACACACACACACACACACACACGCCGCGCTGCCGCTCCCTCAGATCGATGGCTGTCCGCTGTGTCCACGGTTACCGAGCATCGACCCCCGTCGCTAATGGCGACCACGCAACCTTGGGAATTAGTGTGTGATTGATTGACAGGCCGCTTCAAAGACATGCGCACCGTATAGAGAGCGCACGTGTGTGTGCGCGCGCACGCCCGCGTGTAACGGAGAGAGAGAGAGAGAGATAGAGAGAGAGAGGGAGAGAGAGAGAGAATATACATTTACCCCTGTGTTCATGTCGTTTACTCATCTCTTTCTCTCTTCCCGATCATCATAATGCTGTCTGATGGAGGGATGAAGGATGGAGGGAAGGAGAAGGAGGGATGGAGTGATGGAGGGATGGATGGAGGGAAGGAGAAGGAGGGATGGAGTGATGGAGGGAAGGAGATGGAGGGATGGAGGGATGGAGGATGGAGGGATGGAGAGATGGAGGGAAGGAGGAAGGAGGGATGGAGTGAGGAGGGAAGGAGGAAGGAGGATGGGAGGATGAGGGAAGGAGAAGGAGGGATGGAGTGATGGGGATGGGGGAAGGAGGGATGGAGTGAAGGAGGGAAGAACGGATGGAGGGAAGGAGTGATGGAGGGAAGGAGGGAAGGAGGGAAGGATGGATGGATGGAGCGATGGAGGAAAGGAAGGAGGCAAGGAGGGAAGAATGAATGGAGGAAGGAGGGAAGGATGGATGGAGGGAAGGAGGGATGAAGGGAAGGAGGCAAGGAGGGAAGGATGAATGGAGGAAAGGAGGCAAGGATGGATGGTGGGAAGGGAAGGAGGGAAGGACAAGGATGGATGGGAAGGGAAGGACAGATGGAGAAGGAGTGAAGGAGGGGAGGGAGGAGGAGGAAGGAGGGAAGGAGGGATGGACTGATGGAGGGATGGAGGAGGAGTGAAACTACATTTCCAAATAAAAACAGACTCATCAGGTAAAATTAAAACTTTTCTTTAAGTGACTTAAATCTTTAATCACTTTGTTTTTGATGTAAAACTCTTCCGGCTACTTTAAAACTTTTCATCCTTGATTAAATGAATGAATAAAATAAAGACCTAAAGTTATAATAAATATGTAATATGTATAATAAAGGTGGGAGTTCTAGAAGATTCCAGGTAACAACAACAACACAGATGTTTGGAGGAAACAGACTCACCTGAGCAGGTGAACAAACCTCCACTCAGAACAAACCTGCAGGTGTTTTCCAGATGTTCACATCCAGAAACCTTCCAACCACGTTGGGTTGTTTTATTTCTTTCTAAAGCCAGAACCGGTACCATGAACCAATACAACCACAGCAGGTGTGTTTTCCTTCCGTCTGTCACCTGATTAAAAAAAAAAAACGCTGTCGTGTCTTTAACTGTCGCTGTTTTCTCTTCTGATTATGTTTTTAAATCACTACGTTTGTTTCTGCGAGGAGTCGATCAGACAGAACCTTTGATCCGTTGATGGTCCGATGGTTCTGATCCAACGTCTCCTGCTGTCGTTTAGACCAACAACCGTTGGGAAGCTTTTATTGCAGGTATTTGTGAACCTGTTTAACCTCCACCTGAACAGAACCTGTCTGGTTCTGGTTCTGTTTATGGACCAAGTTAAATCTCTAACTGGGCTAAAACAGGGGTTCCTGGCCCGGTACCGGTCCATGGGTCATCTGGTACCAGGCCCCAGAGAAAAACTAATAACTTCTGTTATTACCGTTTGATTTATTATCTGAGTCTAAATGATGTTTTATTTTAAAGACGACGTGATTTATTTTAAAGACGACCCGTCTGGGTCACATGACACATTTAAACCCTCAAACTGGAAAAATGAGTAAAAAACAAACGTCTTCTGAAAGTGTCTTTACGTGGATGTTACAGATGTTCTGTTGTTACGAGGACGCTTCCAATAAAGTTTCACATGAACACAGCGGATTTATGTTTATTATGATATACAGAAAATACCACCGTTTTAATGCCGGTGGTATCGTTTTATTTTTTTGTATTTATCTGCAGCACATTTTTCAGGTCGGTCTGTGAAAATATTCCCTGAAATTAAACCGGTCCGTGGCACAAAAAAGGTTGTAAACCACTAGGCTAAAGTATAACAGTTATAATTTAAAAAAACAACAACAACAACAACAACAGTGATGAAAAGTTATTACCACTCAGTTCAAGAAGTAAAAGCTCAAATATCTAGAAAAATATTGTTAAGAGAGTTAAGAGAATGAACACAACTTGATGTTTTTCCACTTCTTAAACTCAAACAACACCGTTATAAATATCTGTTTTGGATGAAGCTGCGACAACGTAACATCCAGAAGGTCAGTAAGGACGTTCATTTGTTCTACGGTTATTCAGAGCAGCAACGCTTTTAACTCTGCTAACGTTGCCTGAAGTTGTTTATCTCCAATTGTTACGTAGCAACACGGCCATGAATGTCAAAAAAACTGGCTGGCTAGCGCTAACATTAGCAATTTCCACAAATTTTCTTCAGATAATGGAGCTACCAAGCAGTAGACCCAGAGTTACAACTTTAGGGGCTCGATCTTCCACCAGATCTGCTAAAGCCGCTATTAAGGGATAGCGGGTAGCGGGAGGGGCGTTCCCCCGCAAAGAACGCAATCTTCCACCTTGCTAAACCCGCTATCCCACCTGCGCTACCCGCTACATTGTGTATAGGAGTGGTTAGGGCGTTCCACCTGTTAAACCAATCAGTGCGTCAGTAGCCATTGCCTTTAAGAGCAGGTTGCGCTAGCCGCTAGCCGCTAACCGCTACCCAGCTCGTCTGGGAATGTGCTGTAGAGCTTCCTCCTCTTCCTTCCTCCTCCTCCTCTGCACTGATATATACGTATAAATATTTTTTCACAGATAATTCCTATCGTCTACCTGAAAGTCCCAGATAGTTGGTCTCCTCCCAGTAAACACACTCTGGTCGTCTATGGTTTAACTGGCGAGGAAGCCATTTAAGATGATCTCTGCTATTTTCTCAGGGGTCCAACTGAGGCCAAATCACACTTTTTATACAAGAGTTAATTCCAGAGGTGGAGCCGTTTGTGCACGTCCACATGTGACCAGGTGGACGCACATTGATGCCATTTGGACGCGCTCTTGTACGCGCCGACATGCGGGTAGCGGGTAGCAGGTGGTCTGACCACCCGCTACGCGCGATCGCAAGATACCGAGTTTGCAGAAAAGGACAAAAGACACGCCCATTGCCACACCTACAAAGCGAGTAAGGGAGTCGGCACAATGGGTAGCAGCTTTAGTGAGTGGAAGTTTGCATTAGCGGTTAGCGGAGGTTCCTATACCCGCTCTTTGCGGATAGCGGCTATTGTTAACGGGTAAGGGGAAGGGTACGATCGGGGCCCAGATCTAGTGCTCAGTCTCCAGTAGCAGTAGTTGCAGACGGGTCACTGCAGCTAATGAACTGGTCTTCAGTTAAGGTGTTTAGCTTTAATCACATTTCCTGCGGTCTGCATCGACGTGAACGCGTAGTTACATTTAGTGAGTGAACACCTGCCACTTATTACTTACTCACGCCACCACTGATCGTGATTAGTGCTGGGCGATATGGAAAAAATTTTGACAAAAATTTCATTGCTTACTTTTCAACTTTATTTTGAAAGGACATTTAGCTGAACTGTCACAAACATACATTTTAGTGCAGCAAAAACAGGTAGGTACAGAGGTACAGTAGCTTTCACATTTTTTTTAAAGTGCACAACAGTTTCTGAGAGGAAAAATACATTTTTGCACTGAAGTTCAGCTATAAAAAATAAACAAATTATTTTTCAACTTTCTGAAATCTGTAACCTTGTAGTGCAAAGTTTGCAAACCAATATAAAGTGTCTAAAGTAAACATCAGGGTTGAAGAGAACTCTGTTTAAGGCATTGACCATGAATAAAAGTGCAAACATAAAAGGCTACTTTGTAGAAGTAGATATGATTCTATCAAATTTATCGTTGCAGGTTATTTAATTACATATTTGCTGTAATAATTGATAAAATTAGGTTAGAAACGATAGAAACGATAGAAGAGAAATGGCACAATACACACTTTTATATTGTCCCCACGATATATATCGTCATATTGCCCAGCACTAATCGTGATATTCATTTGTATTGCTAAAATGTATTTTCATCATATTGTCATAATGGAAAATGAATTCAACAACAGGAAGTTGTGTCCATAACTCACAGAACTGGGAATAAAATAGATGTATTGTGAAATTAGTAACCATGTGGCATAAAAAAAAAAAAAAAAGTAGCTTCTAAGTAATTTGGTAAAATGAAGCTTTCGTCAAGCAACTTGCATGTTTATGGTACTTTTCTTGTCTTGATACTTCCCTTGATAAAGGTTTTTGGTAAAAACGTTTCCACAGCGATTCTTGTCTACCGTTTAAACCAGACATTACAACGGCTAGTTCACGCATCATCTATTACCACGAACATGTACATCTCCTGTGAGACCAGCACACAGCAGGTGGTCTCTAACTGAGACCTTCAGGGTCGTCCAGACCCGTTGGTCTTTAGCAGCTTCAGGTTCGCTGTTAGAGACCGTTGGAGTTCTGCGCCCCCCCGTCCAGCACTCGCGTGAAACCCACCCCATTTGGTTTGGGTCTTAAATATTTAATCGGCTGCACCTACATCTCTGAAGGAGTGCTCTTAAAGATGGAGTGACACTTTGAATAAAACAAACAGGGAAACAGAGGAATTGCTCTTTGTGTTCTGAATTTAGAAACGCACTGTTCCAACCTTTTTTTTTTTTTTGTTTGTTTCGCTTCCTTTTCTTCCTATGAGCACTCCAGAGTGCCAATTTACAAATGCAGTCAATTGCTCTTGTGCTGAGTCAAATAGATTTCAGCTCAGCGCTCCGGCACTTAGGACGCCCATCTTTAGCTTTCACCGACTGTCCAAGACCCCCATTTGCAGCCGGTTTGCAACAGCCATTTTGTGCCGCTTCTAATAGATTCAGACAGTGGCTTTAAAGTAATTGTTCCTGCGCCGTTTTTAACTTTAAGACGTTTGTGAGTGTATCTGCAGCTCGACTCAAAGTCATTGCGTGTGCGACCAATCACAACAGTACGTCCGTCTCTACAGACGTTACATGGAAACTTGAAAAAAAAAAACAATTTGGCAATATATTGCGATTTTTGGCCGCCCAATATATCGATTTTTCAGCTCCTAATATCGATGTTTTTGATTTTTTCAAAAACACTAATAATAAACAATAAATAGGTTGTTTTGAAGCAAATCATCTCTACTTTTAATTTTGATATTTACTGGGTAGAATATCGCAATATCGTGATATTATCATATGGTGACCCAAGTATCATCGTATTGCGAGGTCCCCTACTATTCAAGTCAACAGTTTGTAGCGATGATGCTAATACAAAATAACTGAAATAAACCAGTGGTTGTAGATGGTATTGCTGGAGTAATGCTGGAGATCTGTTCTCCATTTTCACTGACTGCTGGTGCTTCTACTGCCTGAAAAATGTAATTAAGGACCTTTGTTTTTGGCTTTTTAAACCAAATTGTAACAAAACAAATGGTGAATTCTAGCTTCTGGTTAAAAATGTTAAAGATGTAGATTTTTGGTGAATTCCAGTTCCTCCCTCAACCCTCAGTCTCTGAAATGTTCACTCCTGTGAAGTCCGACTGCTGTCCCAATTCTTAGAAAGTCAAGTTGAGGGACAAGTTTGAGTCCTGTATCGCCCTCAATATTGAGATTGTCCGGCACCACCCTTGGAAGTAAGGGCTACCCAGAAGGCACTGCATGTTTTCGCCAAAAGATCTTCGAAAAGGCTGGCGCCGAAAAAAGCGAGCTACTAATGGAAGTATTTTCGTTGTTAATTAATTACATAAACGTTACGAAACTAGCTTATTGTCTTCGTTATATACAAAAATATATTATTCTACTTCTACGTCGTCGTTTTCTTAACAGACTGGACGTAGCTTTGGCGTAAGGTCGCCCCCCACAGTCTGAATACGTAACTGCACTCATGGGGTGTTCCCTATCTCAGTCACAAGACACTAAGGCGCACTAGGCTAAAAATGCATAATTAGATTAAAAAAAAAACATACATAAGTTGCACTGGAGTATAAGTCGCATTTTTGCGGGTAGTTTATTTTACAAACTACTTGATCAAAAACAGACATTACGTCATCTTGGAAGGCAGGTTTAAACATTAATAAAAGAATAGAGAACAGTCTTAAAAGGTGTTAGATATGCTAACACAATGAAGATTATTCAGCTACATGAAAAATGAACATGAACAGAAAAGGTGTCCAGTGTTTATGTTTTACGTAACTATAGACTAAAGAACAAAACAAATGTGCCTTTACTGTAATTAATAACAAGCAATCTCACTCAACATCACTAAACCCGTTGAAATCTTCGTCCTCGGTGTCACTTCTGAATAACTCCGGCAACTCCGGAGGAAGACGAAGCGGAGCTTCCTCTTCTGCGTGGCCATCTTCAGACTCAGAATCAGTTCCAGTTCCAGTTCCAGTTCCAGTTCCAGTTCCAGTTCCAGTTCCAGTTCCTTCCAGTTCTGAATCCAGACAGGATGGTCTCGGTTTGTTACTGAAGACCACGCTTGGTCGATCCATCCATAGCCTGGAGAAAAGTTACGTGGCGCATCCTCCCGGTTGCTGCGAACTCATTCTCTAGCTGTGGCCACCTAGCTTTGAGCCCGCAATTAGCTTTTTTTGTTTTTTTCATCACACTAAAACTAGCCTCTGCTTTAGCTAGTCCCTAACAAGTTTATCACTTCAAACTTTCTCTCTGCTGCTCGATTACTGTTTTCAGCTGCAAATTTCACGACTTGCAGCTTGTAGTCTGTAGAATCTCATTTTCTTTTGTGGGTCATTTGTGTTCGTTCTCAGTTGTCTTTGTAAGCTAACGTTTACTGTTTAAAATTTTAATTGTTAAGGAGTAAGATATATTGGTGAGTAAGTCTAGAGTGCCCTCTTGTGACTGTGAAATTATTTTTTTTTTTTCATACAAAAGTCGCTTCGCAGTATAAGTCGCAGGAACAGTCAACCTATGAAAAAAAGTGCAACTTATAGTCCGAAAAAAATACAGTAAATGTTACGAAACCATCTTATTGTCTTCGTTATATATAAAAATATATTCTTCTTCTTCTACTTCTTCCTCTCCTTCTTCGTTGTTGTTTTCTTGACAGACTGGATGTAGCTTTGGCTCATCAGAACATGGAACTTGTGCCTCGGAAGATGTTATGGGTTGAAAATCAGCCTCGTGTTGAAAGAGTTTTAGTTTGTTGATAATTGTGTTCCGAGGCCTCCAGTTCATCCCAGAGACGAATAAGAATCAAAGAATAAACCTCCACCAACTGTATCCAGAGCTTTAATGGCCCGTGACTTTAAAAGCAACGTCTCAGGTCCAAGGTACAGGGTAGATTAAGCACATCAAGTACGCTGAAGTGTGCAAATATGTGACAAATATGTCAAAGCTGCACATTTTTACAGGTTTTTGGCTGTTTTTAGCTTGTGTTTTATTTGTGGCCTTTTTATTTTCCCCTCTCTCTCCTCGTTCACTGCAGAAGCCACTTGACCACCTGTGTCTTCAAATTATTGAAGCTGCATGAGTTTAAATGTGTTTACGAACAATAAAAACTTTCCTTGCAGTACAACCTGGTGGATTTTTAGATGTGATACACCTGAGAAACGTTAGGGAAAAGACTTCTTTAACACCCCAGTTCCTGGAAGGTTCCTGGCGGTTGAAGTCCTGCCTTATGTACATACGAGCGTACTTACGTACATGAGATGAATGACGAGACTCTGGGCCCGATTCTCCACTAGATCTGCTAAAGCTGCTATTAAGGGATAGCGGGTAGCGGGAGGGGCGTTCCCCTGCAAAGAACGCAATCTTGCTAAACCCGCTATCCCACCTGCGCTACCCGCTACATTATCCATAGGAGTGGTTAGGACGTTCCACCTGTTAAACCAATCAGTGCGTCAGTAGCTGTTGCCTTCAAGAGCAGGTTACATGTGACCAGGTGGACGCACATTGATGGCATTTGGACGCACTCTTGTACGCGCCGACATGCAGGTTGCGGGTAGCGGGTGGTCAGACCACCCACAACCCTAAACCCGCGATCGCAAGATACCGAGTTTGCAGAAAGGGCAAAAGACACGCCCATTGCTACACCTACAATGTGAGTAAGGGAGTCGGCATAACGGGTAGCGGCTTTAAGGAGCGGAAGATTGTATTAGCGGTTAGCGGAGGTTCCTAAACACGCAATTTGTTTTAGTTTTTATTTAGTTTTTAGGTTAGTTTTTCAAATTCAGTTTCATTTTAATTCATTTTAAGATAAGCTTTGCTAGTTTTTAGTTTTTTGAAATGCTTAGTTTTAGTTTAGTTTTTATTAGTTTCAGTGTTAGTTTTAGTTTTATTTTGTAAATTAGGGTTGTAATTTTGGTTCCAGTGAAGCACTGAACTTTTTGAAGGCTATAGAATCACATAGTCGTGTTTACATTCTGGTCTCAATAAACATATTTATCAATGCGTCTTCCCTCTTGTGGTGTTCCTGCGTATTTACTGACCAGCAGCTATCTGGTCTCCATGGAAACAGTCCATTATAGTTGCTGTTTTCTCCCGTTCCTTCCCAACGCTGACTGGCCTGCAGCTGTAGCTTCTTTCCAGGGGGCTAGCTTAGGCTAGCTTATCCAGCTAGTCTTGGTTAGCTTCTTTCCAGTGGGCTAGCTTAGACCAGCTTATCCAGCTAGTCTTGGTTAGCCTTCTTTCCAGGGGGCTAGCTTAGGCTAGCTTATCCAGCTAGTCTTGGTTAGCCTTCTTTCCAGGAGGCTAGCTTAGGCTAGCTTATCCAGCTAGTCTTGGTTAGCCTTCTTACCAGGGGGCCAACTTAGGCTAGCTTATCCAGCTAGTCTTGGTTAGCCTTCTTACCAGGGGGCTAGCATAGGCTAGCTTATCCAGCTAGTCTTGGTTAGCCTTCTTGTGTGAGCTTTTCAAATGGACTTTCAGATTCGTGGGTTTTTTTCTCCTTCAGAAGTATTCCACACATTGTATCACCTGCTTCTACAACAAGACACTTATTTTTATCGTTAACACAGTCATAGTCAAAGAAATCCCAAATAGGACTGAGACGCTTTCTACCAACTTTTGCCGCAGCATCACTGCTGATGACTTTTTTTTTTTTTTTTTGCTGTTGTTGTACAGCGGAGCGAAGTTAATAGATTTCATGTAAATCCCAAAACGTTTATGTGAAAATATTTACAAATACGAAAACAAAGGACGTTCTTGATATTATTATAGTTAATTTTAGTTCGTTTTATAAACACACATTTTTTAAACTTTATTTCAGTTAACGGAAATGTTTTTTCCAATTCTAGTTTTTGTTATTTTGTTTGTTTTCATTAAAGATAATAACCTTGCTTACCCAATCAGAGTCAAGTACACTCAGCAGTTTTTGGCAGCCATGTTGAAATATCTAACCAAAGTCAGGGACGTGTTTTGGCCCCATAAACCGACACCAGACTCCTCCTCATGGAAACCCATCTTCCAGTTCTTGCTCTGGTGTTTTTTTTCCCAGTTTTATAAAGAAGGTGGATTCAGAGTCCTGTTGGAGGATGCTGAATGTTCAGGTGTTGTTACGCGTCGGCGTAACAACCTGAACGCCCAGAAGACCGGACTGGTGCATCACCTGTGAGCGAATTTAATCTGGCGGTTTGACATGGAGCTAAATATTTTCACAAGAGAACATTTCTGGAAGGTAAACTGTTAAAGATTTCACCGCTTCAATGTTTGGGTTGAAAAACTGGCAGAAAGTGATGCAGACGGATGAAAAAGCTCGTCTGGACGTCCGCAGGTGCGCGTGAGGGTCCTCAGACGAGCCCCCGTCTTTTCAGGACGAGACTGAAAGCACTTCATCTGTTTTAAACGGCGCCCGTTTGTGCCGATGCGCCAGATGTGTTTATGTTTATCACTTCAGAATGAGAGCGCGAGCGTCGGCCAAATAAACGGCGTGCTGCGGCGGCGCTGCACGGATGTGTGTGTGTGTGTGTGTGTGTGTGCGGTTATGAAGTGTGTGTTGAAGACAAGGCGAACCATTGAGCTGTTTTTGAAGTGAATTAACAAGTCAAATGAGCGCCGCAGCTCCCTGCATCGGTTCGGACGCACCCACCAACACTCCCACGCTCTTCATCACAGCGTCTTTGTTGGAGAAGATGAGGCCAATTAAACCAGTATCACTCTCTCGCTGTCGTTTAAGCCGCTCGCTCTCTCTTTCCTCTCATCCCTGGATTTTATCTGCTTTTTTCATCCCTCTCTTCAACTCAAACACGTTCTTCCTCTTCCTTCTTTCTAATTAATATCACGTCTTCATTCAGCAGCTTGTCGTTCGCTTCATCTTCTCTCATCTTCCCACAATTTTCCAAAAAATCTCTCCGTCCTCCCAGTGAGATAAATGTCCATCTGTGATTGGCCGGTGGCCCCCCCATCGTCGTGGCGCCCGTGAGGTCGTAAACAACGGCCCGTCTCCCCCAGCAACGTCGCGTCTCCATGGACGCGGGGCCGCTAAGACGACCGGCTCTGCGTGTGTGCAGCCGAGGCGGGAACGCGCCACCCGGGCGCTGCCAAGTGTGTTGTGTATGTTTGTGTGTGTTTGTGTGTGCGTTCGTGTGTGTGTTTGTGTGTGTGTTTGTGTGTGTGCGCGAGGACTAATGAGCGATCATAAGTCAGCAAATGTTTTCTCTGGATCCACTAATGTTCAACAAACACGGGAACGCACGCACACACACGTGCACACACACACGTGCACACACGTCAGGTGTGTGTGTGTGTGCGCGTCATTAGTATGCCACAATGAGCCGAGTCCATATGTCACTAAACACAAGCATGTTTTATTTATCCTGGGGGGGGGGGGGGCAACAGTCACTGTCAAGGGGATGGAGGGAAGGAGGGAAGGAGGGAAGGAGGGAGGGTTAAAAAAGAAAGAGAGGAGGGGTAAAGATTAGAGAGGTGAGAAGCTGGAGGAGGGATGAGGAAGGATGAGAGGAAGTTTGGAGAGGTTCACAATGAAAGGAGGATGAAAAGGAGGGCAGGAAGGAGAGATGCAGGGTCGAATATAAGATGAGCAGGATGGAGGGAGGGATGAAGATGAGAGGGAAAGAAACGGAAGAAGAAAAACTGGAGAGGTGAGTAGAGAGGAAGATGGAAGGTGGCAATCAAGGAGGCGAGGAGGATAAAAAGGAAACACAGAGGACTGAGAGAAATGGAAGAACATCACTCAAGAAAACGACAAGAATGAAGGAGGGATGAAAGAATGAGACAAACTAGAGGGGAAGATGCACAGCGAGAAAGAGGGATGAGTGAGGAAGAAGAGGAAACAATCAAGGAGGCAAAAGAGATAAAAACGTAAAAGATGGAGAGATGTTTAAATATGAAGAAGGAAAAGGAGGTAGGGAAGGAAATAAGGAGGGATAGGAGGACGTTTGGAACAACAGAAGAGTAAAATAAAGTGTTGAGAAAAGAGATGAAGACATGATGGAAAGACTGCAGAAAAAAAGAAAGAAAAATGACTCGAGATGTAAAAGACAAAATAAAACCGAGACTGAAGTAAAGAAGGATGAAGAGAAAGAGGAGATGAAAAACATGAAAGATGATGAAGTGGGGAGGAAAAATGAAAGTTAAAGGAGAGAAAAAAGGAGAGAAGGAATAACTAAGAGCAGAAGAGAGAGAGAGAGGGAAATGAGGGAGGAAGGAAAGGGAAAAGTAGAGGGACGTGAGGAGGGAAAGAGGAGGGAGGGATGGACAGATGGAGGAGTGGGACCCCAGAGACGTGTCATTCATCACACCATCATGCAATCTGCACTCCTTCACCCTCTCTCTCTCTCTCTCTCTTATCTTTGTCTTCCTCCCATCATCCATCCTTTCATTTTTTTCATTCCTCATGCTTTTATCGCTGTCACACTTCTACTGTCTTCCTGCGTCCATCCCTTCGTTTCCTGCCTTCCTTCCCTCCCACCATCTTTCGCTCAGCACTTTGGCACTCGTTTTTAGGTTTCAGTATTTCTTCTGGCGACATCCCTCCTTTTTTCTCTCCATTTTCCCCTCCATCTCTCGCTCTTGCCATTTTTCCCCCCTCACTTTCTTTCTTTGGCAACAGGAGAAGAAAAATATCTTTTCCTAGAAAGAAAGATGTGAATGGAGGGATGGACGGAAGGAGGGGTGAACCAAAAAAAAACAAAAACAGGAGTCAGGAAAACAGGAAGAAAGCTGCCAAGAAAAAAACGGAGTGAAATGGTAGAAGAAGTAAAAAAGACTGGTTTATAACAACAACAAAAAATGACATGAAGCAGGTATGAAGGATAGAGGGATGAAGGGGGGGGGGGCAGGATAAAATGGCACAGGGGAGGAAAAACAGAATTATAACAAAATAAAAAGAAAAAGAGGAAGAATGAGAGGAAGAAATGAAGGGATGAGACGACAGGAGATGCTACAGTCACAATGAGGTTAGCAACATTTTTCTAGACGGGAAAGAAAAGGTTCTGTTTACGGGAAAAATTTAAAAACTTCTGGTCCATATCTATATATCTATATATATATATCTATATATCTATATATCTATATATATATATATATATATATATCTATATATATATATATATATATATATATATATATATATATATATATATATATATATAGTGCTGGGCAATATGACGATACATATCGTGGGGACAATATAAAAGTGTGTATCGTGCCATTTCTCTTCTATCGTTTCTATCGTTTCTAACCTAATTTTATTAATTATTACAGCAAATATGTAATTAAATAACCTGCAACGATAAATTTGATAGAATCATATCTACTTCTACAAAGTAGCCTTTTATGTTTGCACTTTTATCATGGTTAATGCCTTAAACAGAGTTCTCTTCAACCCTGATGTTTACTTTAGACACTTTATATTGGTTTGCAAACTTTGCACTACAAGGTTACAGATTTCAGAAAGTTGAAAAATAATTTGTGTTTATTTTTTATAGCTGAACTTCAGTGCAAAAATGTGTTTTTCCTCTCAGAAACTGTTGTGCACTTTAAAAAAATGTGAAAGCTACTGTACCTCTGTACCTACCTGTTTTTGCTGCACTAAAATGTATGTTTGTGACAGTTCAGCTAAATGTCCTTTCAAAATAAAGTTGAAAAGTAAGCAATTAAATTTTTTGTCAAACTTTTCAGAGAATAACTGAAAACATACTTTATTATGGTATATCGTGATATATATCGTTATCGTGATATAAAATAGTCCATATCGTGATATATGATTTTTTCCATATAGTCCAGCACTATATATATATATATATTATATATATATATATATATATATATATATATAAACATATATATGTATATATATATATACATATATATGTTTATATATATATATGTATATATACAAATACATACATATATATATATATATATATATATATATATAGATATATATATATATATCTATATATATATATATATATATATATATATATATAGGCATTAAAATGAACCAGAAACTGAAGAAAACAAGGGTGGTCTGATAATTTTTTCCATGACTGTATATATATAATATATATATATATATATATATATATATATATATAGATATATAGATATATATATATATATATATATATATATAATATATATATATATATATATATATATATATACATATATTTATATATATATATATATATTATAATATATATATATATACACATATATATACGCTTCACCAAAAAACCAAGACCATCTAACCCTAACCCTTACCCTGGGTGAGATATTTGCTGAGATATTTGGTAAAATGCATGCTGGGATATGTGGTGAGATATTTGGTGAGATGTGTTCTGAGTCGCGGCTACAGAGACGGACGGTCCTTCATCTCTTCTTCTTCATCTGTCCTTCATACTCGTCCACCCTCCAAACGTCTGCAGACTGTCCTCCACTCCGTCTCCATCATCTTCAACCAGGCAGCTCTGAACGCAGCCTGAGACCCGACGTCCAGATCTCGATGAGATAACTTCAGTTACAGCTGAACATAAGATTTTAGCGTTTATATCTGTGATAAAGACACAAACGTACGTTTTCTGTCCATGAGGAGCTTCTGCTGATGTGAAGGACACCTCGCACTGAGATCTCTGATCAGAAGCTGATCAGTTAACGGACGTTCTCAGCCACACAACTACAGACACCAGCTGCAGGAGCCGAAGCACAACAACCTTAAATGAGTTTTATCCTCCGTTGTTTCAGCGCAACACCTCCAACAGACGTCTGAAGACCAGAGCGGATCACTGCTGAACAGCCTCGAGCAGTTATTGGTGATCAGATTCTCACATTGATCCCCTTCAGCTGTACTAGCACCAGGTGACTAGCCCAGGTGACTAGCCCAGGTGACTAGCCCAGGTGATCCACGGGTCACGGCAGGATGACCCTCAACACCTGTTTCTGTTATTTATGAGCTAATAAAAACCTGCTTTGCTAACATGAATGTTTCCAGTGTCAACGTGAGCTTTGAAGATCCAGATTCGTTCTAAATGACTGGAGACGACTAGAGGAACTCGTGAAGCTGCAGACGCATCGAGTCTGAATGAGAAGAGGAGTAAAATGTGGGGGTGTCGGTGAGCCTCACCTGTGTGGGACAGCAGGTTGGGGGACAGCAGGCCCGGGAGGCCCGGGTGCAGCAGCCTGGGGCTTTCCTGGATCCCTGCCCCAGAACAACGCTTGGGAGGACGGCCCGGACGAGAGCTGCAGGGAGAGACACAGAGGGACATTTCATTTCCACGACAGGGTCAGATCAGACCGCCGAGCAGAGAAACGAAGGCACGGCGCCGCCCCGTTGGCACGGCGCCGCCCCGTTGGCGGTCACATGACCCTTCACGACGCAGCAGCTACAAATATAACCCTCATTTCAGTCCTGAATCAGAAATCACCTACAGTTTAAACGTAGGGGTGAGTATTGGCAATACGATATGTATCATGATACTTGGGTCACGATGCGATATTATCATGATATCACGATATATTGCGATATTCTACCCAGTTTATATCAAAACTAAAAGTAGAGATGAAAAATCAAGTTGCTGTATATGTTCATCAGATGATATTGATCATTCAGAGGACAAATTGAGTCAAAACTATTTGCCTCAAAACAACCTATTTATTGTTTATTATTAGTGTTTTTGAAAAAAATAAAAAAAAATCGATATCATATTGGGCGGATATTATAAATCGCGATATATTGCCAAATAGATTTTTTTTACACTCCTAGTTGGTGGTCTTACAACTTACTAAGAAAACAACAGAAACCAGTGATGAAATGAATAATATTAATAAAACATTCTCATAAAAAGCCGTTAACTTCCTCACTGAGCTGCTCTCAAACCGGAGACGACATCCTGCTTCAAAGACCGACGACACCTCAGGATCATGGAGCATTTGGTCCTTTGCTTCGATTCTTTTAAAGTTGTGCAACAACTGCACACGAGGTATAAATACTAGGGATGTTACGATATGGAAAACTTGTTATCTCGATTATCGTGACCAAATTATCACGGTTTACGATATTATCGCAGTATTCTTCATTGCTGTACAAATGTCTAAAAAACACATACATTTAAATAATTTCACCAAATCTTGTGATTTTCTTGACAAACTAAAACATCAGAAGCCAAAATCTTATCAAAATTAAACTTTCACATTAAACGGGCAAACAACTGACACAGAAAGATGTTTAATTTTAAATGAACAAAATAAATAACAGGAACGAAGCTTATTTGTCTGCTGAAAATTTAAATAAACACTTTAACAATCATAGTAGGTCAAAATATGAAATAAAAATGTCAGGAACAAAAATTATAGTGCAAGTTCAAATGAAATAAACTTTATAAATATGTTGTTCTGAATTGTAGTTCACTCTGTGTGTCTGTGGGTGTCGCTGTGTTGTTACCTGAGGGTCAGGTATAAAGGTAGCTGCCTGTTATTGGTTAGCTGTTAGGTGACCGCTGTGGCGCTAACTGCCGGCGTTCTGGTTGTCGGATCAGTTAATAGAATAAATTAATATTTTAACTGCATCAGAAGAACATCGTTACGGTCATTTTTCGATCAACACGCAACGGTAACGTTTACGAAATGTGAGTTAGCGAAGCGCGTCGACCAGGTTACTCTTGGTCAAACATGTCAGTAGCTTGAAGCATTAGCCTTAGCTCCTTCAAGTTGCTTCTACAAATTACAATAAAATGTAAACAAGTGCTCTGCAGACAGATAACTGTCCTCCACCAGTTGTCCCTCTGCATTCTTAAAATAAAAAACAAAATATGTCCAGACCTCGGACTTCGTCCTTTTAGTGGGTTGGTAAATGTCCTGCGTGCTATCACCACTTTCCGTCATGCTAATGTTACGATGCCGATGTTACAAGCTACATATTCACGCGAGACACAGTCGCGAGTCGCTAACAGACTTTAATGAGGCTGATATTACATATCCCGGTAATCGACCGCGATAATGACACGAAGTCAAACATAAACAGTAATCGTACACTTAAATACACTTAAAATCAAACATCTGGTTTGTCCTTCTTGTGTTCACCACTCCAGCGAACGAGGACTCAGAGCCACCGTACTTTCCTTTAACTTGGTCGACACTAGCGCTGTAGCGATACACTAATCTCGTGATACCATACACGATATTCGGCTCACGGTACGATATACAGTGGAACCTCTACTTACGAAATTAATTGGTTCTGGAAGTAGTTTCGTAACCTCAAACCTTCGTAAGTAGAGGTACCACTGTATATCAATATTCATCTTACAATACATTTACATCATTTTCTGAAAGATTTTAAAGGGACAAAGTGATTTTGGTGACATCTTGTGAGTGTTCCAATGACTTTGTTTGAATTAATTGAACTGAAAGCATCAATTACACATTATATGGCTGACAGGCAGCTTGCAAATGCTGGACAAAATGAATAAAAGATGTGTTGAGAAAAATAGTTTCATTTATTTAAACAGTGCTAATTGTTGCTTGCAAGCTTTTAAAGGTGAGATACGAGAGTTTTGAAAGAAGCTTAGAATATCGATACCCACGGCTAAAAAATCGATACTTGATACTCGATGAAATAATGATATATATCGCAGAATCAATAAAATCGCTGATCTCTAGTCGACGCATGTATAGGTTTCCCTCCAGTTTCATTCTCGACAAGACTTCTCAGAAGTTGGGCAGCGCATCGTCATCGCCGACGGTATCATTGGTTCGTCTTCACTTTGCAGACAAGTCCAGCCTCGACGGTCCAGCCAACACGCCGTTGAACAGGTGCGCTAACGCCGCCCAGCCAGAGCACCTCCAGCGTTACTGGTGAGGTAATGCTGAACCCCAAATACAACAAAAGCCCGGTTTGATTCTGATCTGCAACTAAAAGAAGGAACAGCAGGTCATTGACTGGTTGATGCTAAATCTTATTTGATGCATTCACATCGGTTGATCTTCACGCCCTTATTTACGCCCCATCCTTTAAACCGAAGGTGCTGCAGGACGGAAGATAAAGATTTCAGGCAGGTGTTCGCAGAAGATTTTGGAAACGTGAGAAAATTGTTAGATTACGTTGGGGGAATCAGAGCTAATCGTGCTAACGCTCGTCAGAAACAGCAACAGAATACATATTCTACACATGCAGTAAAACACTCAACGTACTCCAGCATCTCATCACCGCCGCGCGCACGTAACCCGCTCTATTATGCGTGTGCACGCAGGCATAAATAACCACACTCAAAAGACAAGAATACAGTAACTGCACACAAGCAATTTAACATACAGCCAGCTACACACACACACACACACACACACTGAGGAGGTGCACATGCAGGCCAACTCTCTGCAGGGAGGCTCGCTAACAGATGGCCGTCCAAAGTCATTTACACCTAGAGAGAGAAAAAATAAAACCTGTATATGACAAACACCACAGTGTCACCGCATGAGAACAGAAGAGAAAAGAGGAAACCTGAAAACGTATGTGAGCCGCTTAAATGAGGGCATAAAAACTGAAATACACGGACCAGAGACGCTACGTCCAAGTTTACCCGAACTAAATGAAGCCAAGCTAAAGTCGCCGTGTAGCAGTTTATCTGACTGAGATGTTTTAATCTGAAATAAAATCATCCTTTCAGTGTCTTCTCTTCTCTGTACGAGTCTTTTTAATCTACTATTACTGTGAAAGGTGCTCTATAAATAAATGTTACTTACTTAAATTCACTGTCTTAATAATAAATAAATACATTTTAAGACTAGAAAAGCAGTCTGAGAGCGCAGACCTCCGCCAACTGCAACAATTCACCCATATAGCGATTTACAGATTGCTATAAAATCCGGGTTCTAGATCAGATCCAGATCAGCCTTTGAAACTTGATAGATTGTCAATCCCTGAGTCAAATTTCATGAGTTTTGGGCAATAATTAACGGAGATATTGAGTAACAACATTTTCGGCCCCATTGACCGCAATGTTATCGAAAACATTTGAAAAATGAAGAAACTGAAAAAAGGAAGAACTTTAACTTTAATTTTGGGTGTGATCCAGAAGAAATCCTGGATTCTGGATCACTTTGAAATTTTCGATAATTGTTGCGCTCGGTGGAGGTCTGCGCTCTCTGAGTGGTTTTTATGTCATTTAATCTATTATTTATAATTTATAATTAAAATTATGTTTGAATTTTGGGCGGTTTGGAACGGATTAGAGCATTTACATGGAAAACCGTTTCTACTTATGAAATTTTCAGGTTACGAAACTACTTCCAGAACCAAATCATTTCGTAAGTAGAGGTACCACTGTATTACGAACTAAAATAAATTTTCTTTGAAGTCGTTTTATGACATCTTAAAACTTAACAGTCAGTCAGCTTTATTCACTTTACATTTCCTCCCACTTTAGTGGGAAAACTGCGAAAATTCGTTTAATGATAATTCAAAGCGATAATTCGCTTGATGGCGTCAAAGAATGCAGTGAAACTTCGAGGGCTTGAAACAAAAGAACAAATTTTTGACAAAAATTCGAGGGCAGCAATTTTTTAAAGTTTTTTTATACGGAATCCGCAGAAATTTGACGAAATTCTGGGAATTTTATCCCAGTTTCCTTTTTCTGGGAGCGTAACGGAAGTAACCAGTAAATAAATCATTAAATATAAATTAGTTGGTATCGGTTGGTGCCTGGACTCCAGAACTCGTCGATACCGATACCAGCATCTTCGTCAGTATCGGAGCAATTTCCGATATTGGTATCAGAATCAGAACAACACTGGACAAACCAGGGAAGAATATCAATAATCTGATATTATAACTATGATCCCAGATGAGCAGTGATTTATGTGTTTCTACTGGAAGAACTGGAGGAAGCCACTGGGAGATCCAGATGCCCCCAGACAGACTGGACTCAGGTTGCTCCTATTACAGAGTCATTAATTTAGTTTCATTATATTTTTCTCTCCTCATTGACCACTAACGAGATTTTTGCTGCAAATAAGCTCAACTATGAAACTTATGTTTTTCTGATGAAAGTACAAACTGATTTTCAAAACAGGTGAAAGGAAATTAACTGTATGTGGTTATTCATCGGATACAAAAAAATATAGAAATAATCCACATGGGTGAAATTATGTTAGTTCTGATTAGCTTTCAATCAACTCCTCGTGGATCCTCACTGGCCTCGCGTGATCACATACGATACCGAGCTAGTTCGCACAAACATGACCGACGTCAGATGAGCGAAGTTATTTATTAAATCGTATGAAACTGACTGAGAAACTTAAGTGGGCTGGATGGAAAGTCATTTTTTACGCCAGTGGAAAAAAAAAAGTTATATCCTAGAAATAAATGTAACGATGAAGGAGATTAAACAGCAACAACGAACTGAACCATCACAGGTGACGAACGGCAGCGAGTGAGAGCGCCGGGTCGGGCTGCTAGCTTTGAGCAAAAGAAACGAACGAAACTGAAAACCGAAGGAAGATCCAGATGTGTCTAGTACTCAGATCCAGCTCTGGTTCCTGGATCTTTGGTTCAACTCCAACTGTTCTTCGTCCTCCTCCTGTCGCTGGTATCATCCTGGACACGTCCAAAACATTCATGTGACGGCGTATGAGGAAGACGCACATTTGACGTGTTGGACCAGTGATGATCCAGTTTAAGCAGTTTCTGATCAGACCATCACTGAAACTGGCTACGCAGAAAAAAAAATTTAAAAATAAAAAGGGATTTAGGTAACTGTTCGTGTACCATTCCCAAAAAATGAAATCATTTTAATAAAAGTATTTCAAATTAAATTAAATTAAATAAAGGCAATCATAGTTTCTGATCAGACCATCACTAAAGCTGGCTATGCAAAAAAAATAAATGAAAAAATAAATAAATAAAAAGGGTTTTAGCTGTAACTGTTCCTGTACCATTCCCAAAAAATGAAATCATTTTAATAAAAGTATTTAAAATTAAATTAAGTTAAATAAAACCAATCATAGTTTCTGATCAGACCATCACTAAAGCTGGCTATGCAAAAAAAAAATAAATGAAAAAATAAATAAATAAAAAGGGTTTTAGCTGTAACTGTTCATGTACCATTCCCAAAAAATTAAATAATTTTAATACAAGTATTTAAAATTAAATTAAGTTAAATAAAGCCAATAAAGCCAGAAAAAAAAAAATCAACATCTCTACTTTTTACTCAATAATCATTTAAATGACTCAACAGCGTCTAAGCACATTTGTGTTTTTGGTGATTTTCCTCAAGTACATTTTACATTCGTGCGACATTTAGATGCAACGTCACCGAACAGTAACTGTCAACGCGCACACGTAGCTACGGTAACGCCAGGGGGCGGGGCCTCGGGAAGAGTTACTACGGCACCAGACGTGACAGGAGAGGATGTCGGTGTTTCCAGGAACATGTTGAGTAAATCGGTCGGATCCCGCCGGGACCGGTGGAGAGTGTTGGGGGGGGGGGGGGGGGGGTGGGGGGGGGGGGGTGCTAAGAGACGTGAAGAGAAAACGACTGCAAATGTTTTTGGGTGTGATCTGGATGTGAGAAGAAAAAAAGAAGAGATACCCGGAAAGACGGAGAGAAGCAGAGGAGCATGAAGAAATTAAGACACGAACCCTCACTTTTCCTCTGAACTCTACTTCACCTCCTCCTCCTTCAATCACACTCTCACACACACACACACACACACATATCTGTAACAAACACACCGTTTTCCCACTGCACTCACACACACACACACAGGTGTTTGCTTTCAAACCTGAAAGTCTTTCCATCAACAGTCTCCTGCTACCTTTCAGCTGCTGCTGAAACACAATGGATACATGTTACAGTACCAGGTGTGTGTGTGTGTGTGTGTGTGTGTGTGTGTGTGTGTCCATCCATGTGTAAGCAACATTAAGGTGTGTATCCACGTGAATCTGTGTGTGTATGTGTGTAACAGTAAAGGACACATGATATTGCCTTCTCATTAGCCGTACAGTTCTTTGTTCAGAGTAATGACTGCAGTGTGTGTGTGTGTGTGTGTGTGTGTGTGTGTGTGTGTGTGTGTGCGCGTCCCGTAGGGTTGCCATATGTCGGGCATTAATCCTCGTCAACGGTCCAGTCTCCTCACCGCACCGAGCTCAGGAACAAAAGAACAGGTCACATCCACATCACACACCGTTCACATACGCAGCGCTCACCTACGCAAATAAAACAGAAACGCGTACGCTCACATGCTACACACATGTAACCACAAGCCTGGCCGCACGCACGCGACCCTCGCCGCTAGCCCGCGACCCTCGCCGTTAGCCCGCTGACCTACATTCACGCGTTAACCTCTCAACCTTGACTGGACTCAAACGCACAAAAAGGAACAAATCCGTTTGTCGTCCGGTGGTTTGTCCGCTACATGAGGACGGGTAAACCGGGTAAACCGGGTAAACCGGTGACCGAACATCCCACCTCCTCCTCTACCCGCCGTCGTACCGGGGGGGGGGGATCACGGTGGACCACTGAGGTCCGGTTGGACCGTTCAAGCGTGACATGACTCCTTGTCTCTGGTACCGCTGGGAGTGTCCTGCTCTGGGACAGTTTACGGGACTAATCATGTTTATTTGGGCTCTTGCACCTGTATAACCTGTAAACCAGTCGGTTCCAGGACGAACCCTCACTGGCAGCTGTGAGCATCACCCACAGCGCCGCGTCACCGGGCTTGTTTTGGTTGCAAATACGACCAAAACCCATCTTGAAACAGGACAGCAGTCATTCGCCGTCCCGTACGCCGCCGAGCGACTCACGCCGCTGACATTTGGTCTATTCAGCCGAACGCACGGCTATGGATTCAACAGACCAGTTTCCTGAAGACTTCTACCTCCACGAGGGTGTAAGTTCAATATTAATCCCTGATGCAGGCAGTGGTTCAGCCCGTCTCAGATCTACCCTCGACAGTGACCAGTACGGAGCAGCTGGACGTAGCTGGACCTCCACGCAGCCGAACTTCAGCTTCTGTTTCTTCATCTTGGATGATACGAAGCCCAGCTGGTACTGGGAGACGATTGGAGGGACACGATTGATGACCAGGAGAGACACGGTTGACGACCAGGAGAGACACGGTTGATGACCAGGTGAGACACGATTGACGACCAAGAGAGACACGATTGACAACCAAGAGAGACACGATTGACGACCAGGAGAGACACGGTTGACGACCAGGAGAGACACGGTTGATGACCAGGAGAGACACGATTGACGACCAGGAGAGACACGATTGACGACCAAGAGAGACACGATTGACGACCAGGAGAGACACGATTGACGACCAGGAGAGACACGGTTGACGACCAGGAGAGACACGGTTGATGACCAGGAGAGACACGGTTGATGACCATTAGAGATATGGTTGACGACCAGGAGAGACACAGTTGACGACCAGGAGAGACACGGTTGACGATCAGGAGGGACACGGTTGATGACCAGGAGAGACCCGATTGACGACCAGGAGGGACACGGTTGATGACCAGGAGGGACACGACTGACGACCAAGAGAGACAAGATTGACGACCAGGAGAGACACAACTGACGACCAAGAGAGACACAACTGACGACCAGGAGAGACACGGTTGACGACCAGGAGAGACACGGTTGACGACCAGGAGAGACACGATGACACAGACGGGACGACCAAGAGACACGACCGAGACAAGTTGACGACCAGGAGAGACACGGTTGACGACCAGGAGACCGGTTGACGAGAGAGACACGGTTGACGACCAGGAGAGACGGTTGACGACCAGAGAGACACGATGACGACCAGGAGAGACAAAGATTGACGAGACACGTTGACGACCAGGAGAGACACGGTGACGACCAGGAGAGACACGGTTGACGACCAGGAGAGACACGATGACCACCAGGAGACAGTTGACGACCAGGAGAGACACATGACGACCAAGGAGAGACCATTGACGACCAGGAGAGACACGGTTGACGAGAGAGACACGGTTGACGACCAGGAGAGACATTGAGACAGGAGAGACACGGTTGACGACCAGGAGAGACAACACGACTGACGACGAGATACCATGACGACCAGGAGAGACACTGACGACCAGGAGAGACACGGTTGACGACCAGGAGAGACACGACTGACCACCAGGAGAGACAAGATTGACAACCAGGAGAGACACGGTTGACGACCAGGAGAGACACGGTTGACGACCAGGAGAGACACGACTGACCACCAGGAGAGACAAGATTGACGACCAGGAGAGACACGGTTGACGACCAGGAGAGACAAGATTGACGACCAGGAGAGACACAACTGACGACCAAGAGAGACACAACTGACGACCAAGAGGACACAACTGACGACCAGGAGAGACAGACTGAGACCAGGAGAGACACGGTGACGACAGGAGAGACACGACTGACGACCAGGAGAGACAAGATTGACGACCAGGAGGACACGGAGAGACAAGATTGACGACCAGGGAGAGACCCTGACGACGAGAGACAAGATTGACGACCAGAGAGACGAGAGACAAACTGACGACCAGGAGAACACGGTTGACGACCAGGAGAGACATGGTTGACGACCAGGAGAGACACGGTTGACGACCATTAGAGACACGGTTGACGACATTAGAGACACGGTTGACGACATTAGAGACACGATTGACGACCATTAGAGACACGGTTGACGAGACATTAGAGACACGGTTGACGACCATTAGAGACCGGATTGAGGACCATTAGAGACACGGTTGACGACCATTAGAGACACAGTTGACGACCATTAGAGACACGGTTGACGACCATTAGAGACACGGTTGACGACCATTAGAGACACGGTTGACGACCATTAGAGACACGTTGACGACCATTAGAGACACGGTGACGACCATTAGAGACACGGTTGACATTAGAGACACGGTTGACGACCATTAGAGACACGACATTAGACACCATTAGACACGGTTGACGACCATTAGACACAGACGACCAATTGAGACACGGTTGACCCATTAGAGACACGGTGACGACATTAGAGACACACGGTTGACGACCATTAGAGACACGGTTGACGACCATTTGACGACATTAGAGACACGGTTGAGGACATAGAGACACGGTGACGACCATTAGAGACACATTGACGACCATTGACACGACACGGTTGACGACCATTAGAGACACGGTTGACGACCATTAGAGACACGGTTGACGACCATTAGAGACACGGTTGACGACCATTGAGAGACGACCATTAGAGACAGGTTGACGACCATTAGAGACAGGACACGGTTGACGACCAGGTTGACCATTAGACACGGTTGACGATCATTAGAGACACGATTGACGACCATTAGAGACACGATTGACGACCAGGAGAGATACGGTTGACGATCATTAGCGACACGGTTGATGACCAGGAGAGACACGACTGACGACCAAGAGAGACACGGTTGACGACATTGAGACACAGTTGACGACCATTAGAGACACGGTTGACGACCATTAGAGACCACATTAGACACACGACCATTAGAGACACAGTTGACGACCATTAGAGACACGGTTGAGACATGGTGAGGACCATTAGAGACACGTTGAGACCATTAGAGACATGGTTGAGGACCATTAGAGACACGGTTGACGACCATTAGAGACACAGTTGATGACCATTAGAGACACGGTTGACGACCATTAGAGACACAGTTGATGACCATTAGAGACACAGTTGACGACCATTAGAGACACGGTTGACGACCATTAGAGACACAGTTGACGACCATTAGAGACACGGTTGACGACCATTAGAGACACGGTTGACGACCATTAGAGACACAGTTGACGACCATTAGAGACACAGTTGACGACCATTAGAGACACTGTTGACGACCATTAGAGACACGGTTGAGACCATTAGAGACACGGTTGACGACCATTAGAGACACAGTTGACGACCATTAGAGACACAGTTGACGACCATTAGAGACACTGGTTGACGACCATTAGAGACACGGTTGATGACCATTAGAGACACGGTTGACGACCATTAGAGACACAGTTGACGACCATTAGAGACACAGTTGACGACCAGGAGAGACAAGTTAACTGGCCGTTAAATGACCACCAGCAACATCAGTGGAAGTTAAAACACCTTCCCAGTAAAGTCGAACCGTCTCTGAGGTTTTGATTGGACACCAACATCCAGAGTTGCATCTTCAACATTCACCTGAACCTTCTCACCTGCTGAGGTCACACAGGTCATTACTGACACGACGGCTTCACCCAAGTATCTAACGGTTTAAAGGTAACATCTATGTATGTATGATCTAACGTTTGGCCCCATTGTGTCCCCAAATATCAGTTATCAGGTATCAACAGGTAATAACAGGACAGGTAATAATCCAGGTGAGGTGATTAAACTTAAATGTTCCCTCTGATATATTTGTGCGTCTTGATGACTTAAAACCAGGTAGAAAACCGACGGCTGACATTTCACACTCGCTCTGATGCGCCACCTTGAAGTAAGTCTTCCCCCCCGACACACACGCCCCCTCGCCTGTCTTCCCAAACGGCCGTAACTATGGCGACGGAGCCTTGATCAATACCCCGTCATTGGCTGTGATGGCCGGTCAGGGTCAGCCGCACACGCACACACCAACAGGCGTGGTGGCGAATAAGCACGGACTCGATAACACGTTTGACAGATTGATTTGGATCCGAACGTGCAGAGGTCACACACATGCACATGCACACGCACACACACACACACACACACTCACGGTGTAGTTTATCAAAGCCTGATGTGGTCAGCGCTGGCGGGTGGAGCCAGGGGTCAACCTCCTTTTAACTAAAACCTTTCATCTTCTCCTTCCTTTCTTTCATCTCTCCATCAGCCTGCTGATCCCTTCACCTCCTTATTTTATTTTATTTTTTTCACCTCTCCTCTTCTTCGTTGGTTCGTTTCCTGTTTCAGTCCCATCAATCTTGACATTCATTTTTTTCCCTCCATTATATTATCTCATGTTTGTCTTTAGTTTCCTGATTATTATTTATTTATCACTTATTTTTGGATTCCATATGCATGTAATTAAGCATAATCACCTATAAATTATCAATATATTTTAGTTTACACTCAGTTTCCGATGGAACAAATGTTCCTTTGTCATTTTCTTTTAAGTAAAATATCTACTTTTTTTTTTAAGAGTATTCAGTTTGATTACCTTTAAAGGTAGGGTAAGAGATTTCTGAATGACATCTGTTGTCATTCAAACATCAACAAAACACGTTGGGCTAGCTCCGCCTCCAGCGCTCCCTGAGAAAACACGCCCCCTGGTGATTAATTCACCGGCATCATCTTTGCTCTGGACCTAAAGACCTAAAGGTGTTCTGGGCGGAGTTATAGAATCACCTACCGTCCCTTTAACGGTACCAAAGATTCAGACGCAGTCATGTACAGGTAATAAACAAGTCGGGTGTGTTTTTAATTGTTTTCCAGAGGCTGTATAATATCTATCATCAGAAAAACGATTACTCAATAAGGAAAATCAAGAATACCCCCTCATGCCAGAAAACAACTCGTTAACTCAGTCATTATTTTAGTAGTTGCTAACTTGAATTGATATTCGCAGTATTTCAGTATTTCCAACATGTTACACATAAAAAAAAGAAAAAAAAAAATAGAAAAGGCTGAAAGAACGACTAGCAAACGAGGGAACGTGGGGAATTTACGTTACACCTTGAATGCAGCCTGCAGCACAGCGCTGATCACAACAAACATGGCGGCGTGGAACTTCGTTAAAGTTTCAGAAGAAGATAGTTTAGTGGTTATTTGTGACAAATCCTCCGAAGTGAATTCTAGGAGGGAAAAATATCACAAGCTTTAATACGTAAAACCTGATCAGCCACCTGAAACATGAACATCGCTTTGGAAAGGTTTGAAATCGCGCTAACGTGAGCTAACGGAAGCTAATGCTAACGTGCGCAAGCCAGCAGCAGTCTCTCCTCTCCTTCATCTCTCATCTAAAGCTTCCATGAGATAAAAAAAAAAAACAAAAAATAAAAATACTGAACCTAATTCATACTTTAATTAAAGGTATTAATTTAAATGGAACCACAAGCCAAAATCCTTTAAATGTTAATCTTTTTCAGTTAGTAATTCTGATGCATGTATTTCCATCAGTTCAAGGAGCCTTTATTTTTTATATCAGTCAGTAATGAACCTTATTTAAGTTAATGTGAGATATCAAATAGGTTTGTTTGATAGCTTTATGAAAATGTTTGAGAGGTTTGACAATAGTTTTTCAATGGAAAAAATAAAAATCTGTTCATTTAAAAAGTCAAAACTATTTTTGATTTTGTTCATAGTATTAATGTAATGATCTTAGGTATATGTGTGTGTTATCGGTCATTTTAGGAGCTGAAAGGTTATTGGGTTATCGGTTTTTTAAAAAACAGTTATCGTCCTTCCCTATCTTAAACTTAAACGTTTTTGTCACAGGATGCATTTAAAGTACATTTTAAACAGCTCTCACGTGCTTCTAGGAAATTCTCTTCCAGCACAGATCAACAGCAGCATTTTCTTCTGGTAAAGGAGCGCTCACTAATGTTTTTATTAAAAAGTACAGGACTTCTCTTTGAAAGGTTCAGATCCAGAGTGAAGATGAGTTTTGGAGAAAGACTGTGTTTCTGATTAGACATTAATAAAGTCGACACACTGAAGTCACATCTGACACTTTCAATATTTAACCAAAGTCCGTGACTTGTCTGAAAGAAAACAGTAAAAAGGTTAATCGTGCTGTAGTCGTCTCAACCTTCTTTCATCGGTTCTAATCAATCTTGTCCATCTTGCAGACAGTTTTTCAGTTATGTTGCCGTCGTAGCAGCAGCGCTAACAAACAGGGAAGTCTAATGGTTTTATTGTTGTTGTTTTTCTCAGATGAGGACTGTTGGTTCGAAGTTAATGCTAAAAATCTGAACATTAAACACTAACTGCAGAAACCAAACGGGGAAACAAATGAGACACTGGTTGAATGATCGGGGACTTAAAGGCAGGGTAAGCAGTTTCTGGACGACTGTCTCCTGAATAGCAAGCTAGTGCTCCCAGAGAAGACACGCCCCCCCTGTCAGTGATTAGCTGGAACAGTTTTTTTGTTCTGGTTTGGGGAGGGGGGGCTCTTAGCATTAGCCGCTAGCCAACCTAGCTAGACACAAGCTCAACTATGAAAGGTTTAAAACTGAAATGTTCCCTGGAATAAAGAATAATAACATCTGGAACAAGTTTGGCCGCCAGACAGAATTAAACTGCTAATATTTTAGTGTTTAAGTGACCACACAAGCTAACATTTCCGACCCGACCCGAATCGAGTCTCGGGTCCATTCAAAAGACGTGACTCCGGGTTCTGGTCTGAACCGGTACAGTTAGTCTCGGTCCGGTCGGTGCTCTCTGACGGGCTGGGTCCACGTTTACTCCAGAGAGGTAAAGATGTTAGCGGTGGCAGCTAATGTCAGGACTCGGGGCAGTTTAATTAATTATTCATTAACGTGGCGTGTTTGTCATGAAACAATCGTGTTGCCATAGCGTGTTATTAGCGTGTTATTAGCGGTTTGCCCGGCAGCTGTAAAGCACTACGGATCACCAACATGACAACGCTGGATGAGAGAACATATTTATGACACGTCCTGACCGGTGTAGGCTATTAGCGTTAGCAGTTGCTACCAATAGCATCTGTATCCACAAAGAAAATAACGACGTGGATTTATTGTTGTTTACATCACGTAGCCTATGTAGCAACTGAACCGGTAGAAGAAGACAACTTTAGGTAAGAAAATCAAGTTTTATTCAACGCTAGACAACTTTAACATGAGCAACTATGGGCTGGATTGTCTCGGTTCTATTCAGGTAACTCGGTTCGGTTCATGGTCAAAACTAAAGATTCGGGTCGGGTCGGTTCCGGGTCCAAATATTGTGGGTCCATTCAGGTTCGGACTCCCCGGACTTATGATAATAGCTCGGGTCGGGTCGGGTTCGGGTCCATGAAAGTGGACCCGTGAAGACGTCTAATCTGGGCTGGAGTTCGTTTAACTGAAGCGTGTGATTCCTTTATGATTAATCTACTGCTCCGTCCATCCATCCATCCATCCATCCATCCATCCTTTTGTTTTCCTCTGACTCCATCGTTCCCCTCCTGTCCTCCCAACCTTGAGGAAAATGATGTCGTAACCTCTGCCAGCTGATTACCTTCCTTCTTTTCTATCAGAACCGCTCCTGGTTGGTGGACGTTTATATATCTCCGTCTCTCCATCCATCTCTCCTTCTTCTCCTTCCTCTCCCCCACATCTCTGTTTTCTGTCTCCCGGCCGTCATAAATTGTGTCAGCGTCTCATATCCTCCCTCCCTGTGTGTCTTTACTCTTTGTTTGTTGCAGGAGAACAATCTATTCTTTTTAAAGAGACACCAGAGAAATGGGATATATGTCGCTGGCATCATAATCATGGAGGCTCACGGACTCACCAGAACCAAGACGAGAGGAGAGATGGATGTTTACTTTCCTCCGGCTTCCGCCTCTTTGATTGGACAGATGAATGACTTCATTGTGTGTGTGTGTGTGTGTGTGTGTGTCCTCCTCTTTCTTTTTCTGTCTTTCTTTTCAACGTTGCGAGGGGAGAGGTAGAGAATAAAGAAAGACAGAGAGACAGGGGTAGGGTGAGGTAAGCAATAATAAGTATTGATTGATAAGGGAAGTAGAGCGAGAGTATTAGAGGAGGAAAAAAATCACCTTAAAACACAGAATGGAGGAAAACAGCGAAACTGTATTGATTAACTGGTGACACTCTTCTCCCTCCGTTCATCCCTTCTTCTTCTCTCTATCTATTACTGCTTAGCTCCACCATCCACCACTTATTTTCTCACTTCTGCTTAAACTGCAGCTCGATATCTTCTTCTTTCCATGTACTTATTTTCCATCCGTCTCTTCGTTTAGCAGAATATCCCCCCACCCTTCCTCTTTTATCATCCATCTATCTGTCCATTTACTCTCCCTCCATCTATTCATCGTTCAGTAACGCGTTCACCCATCCGTCACTCATCCATCCTGTATCACCGTGAACCTCTATTCATGTCTTTTTATCCACCCTTCCTTTGACCTTTCATGCTTTTTTTATCCTTTTATTATTTTTTTATTTTTAACCATCCATCCATCCATCCATCCATCCCGTCACTAACCACATCTAACCTGCTGATAATCTATTCATCAATAGGGGTGAGTATTGGCAAGGACCTCGCAATACGATATGTATCATGATATTTGAGTCCCGATACGATATTATCATGATACCGCGAAATATCGCGATATTCTACCAAGTTAATATCAAAATTAAAAGTAGAGATGAAAAATCAAGTTGCTGCATATGTTCATCAGATGATATTGATCATCACTATTTGCTTCAAAACCTATTTATTGTTTATTATAAGTGTTTTTGCACATTTAAGTAACCATTACAACATACTGACAGCATTGTAAAAAAAAAAAAAAAAATCAATATTAGGAGCTAAAAAAAATCGATATTATATTGGGCGGCCGAAAATCGCGATATATTGCAATTTATCGATTTTTTTTTCACACCCCATTCATCCATTTACTAATTTTTTCTATTCCAGTTTCTCCACCAATGGAAAGTTTTCTTTATTTTACAGCTTCAGCCTCCTTTAATTTATCAAAAAAAAAACAAAAGTAAAATGAAAAAAAAAAGCCCACTGATTTAAATATCTCATTATCTTGAGTATCAAGGTCCTCCATACACCTGGTATTAAAACCCACCCTGAGTGATGCGATCACAGGTGTTGGGCTCTGAACACATCTGTTCACACCTGGAACTGACATGCGTCTCCAGATGTGACTCAAGTAGCCGTTTGTAGATGGATGTCGCTCTGGATGTAAATGATCAAGTTTCCTGTCTGCAAACACCAAGAGCATCAAATGTTTGTAGTTTTTTACCTGCAGCAGCGCAAAACAAGATGAACACGCTAAGACTTTCCAGCTTTATTCCACAGATGAACGACAACGAAGGCAGCGAGAAAACAGGAACCTGGACCAGAACTGAGAGCTTTAGGAAAAACAGAGAAGATCTGCAGGAAAGTGTAGAAACTGGAACTAAGGTGACACCACAGATGAGCTTGTTTACTTACAGGTAACTATGACAACGTCGTTGTGTCAACGAGAAGGTTTCAGGCTTCCACATGAACAGAAGACTTCAGTCTTATACTCCGCCCTTCAACGTGGCCCAGGATGCATTGCGTTTACACTGTGAAAACAACCTGGCCACCTGTGGGCCAGACCACCTCCACCTGTGGCCTGGTACAAATAATGGATGGATGGAGGGATGGATGGATGGATGGATGGATGAATGGATGGATGAATGGATGGATGAGTTGATGGATGGATGGATGGATGGATGGATGGATGGATGGAGGAGTGGATGGATGGAGGAGTGGATGATGGATGGATGGAGGAGTGGATGATGGATGGATGAGTTGATGAATGGATGGATGGATGGATGGATGAGTGGATGGATGGATGGATGGATGGATGGATGGATGGATGGATGGATGGAGGGATGGATGGAGGGATGGGTGAGTTGATGGATGGATCGATAGATGGATGGATGGATGGATGGATGGATGGATGAGTTGATGGATGGATGGATGGATGGAGGGATGGAGGGATGGAGGGATGGATGGATGGAGGGATGGCTGGAGGGATGGGTGATTGAGGATGGATGATAGATGGATGGATGGATGGATGGATGGATGGATGGATGGGTGGATGATGGATGGATGGATGAGTTGGATGGATGGATGGATGGATGGATGGATGAATGGATGGATGGAGGGATGATGGATGGATGGATGGCTGATGTTGGATGGATGGATGGATGGATGGATGGATAGATGATGGATGAATGAGTTGATGGATGGATGGATGGATGGATGGATGGAAGGATGAATGGATGGATGAATGAGTGTGATGGATGGATGGGGATGGATGGATGGATGGATGGATGGCTGGATGGATTGGAGTTGGATGGATGGATGGATGATGGATGGATGGATGTGGCTGGATGGCTGGATGGCTGGATGGATGGATGGATGGATGGATAGAGGGATGGATGGATGAATGAGTTGATGGATGGATGGATGGATGGATAGATGAATGAATGAGTTGATGGCTGGGTGGATGGATGGATGAATGGAGGGAAGGATGGAGGGAAGGATAAATGGATGGATGAGTTGATGGATGGATGGATGGATGATGGATGGATGGATGGCTGGATGGATGGATGGATGGATGGATGGATGGATGGATGGATGATGTTGGATGGATGGATGGATGGATGGATGGATGGATGGATGGATGGATGGGATGGATGATGGATGGATGGATGGATGGATGGATGGATGGATGGATGGATGGATGGATGATACCAGTGAACCCTAATTAAGAACTTAAAAGTGTTGAAAGGCTGCAGCATCTTTGCTTCGTTTCTGGTCTAAATTAATTAGAGTTCATCACTGACGAGAACCTTCGGAACAACGAGGAACTTTCCATCCCGTCCATCTACACCTCCTCTACATTATCTATCCATCCACCACCAGCCCCTCCCCCCTCCCCCCTCCACAGAGGAACAGGTGTGCTACGGGACATGAGACAAAAACACTCCTGCATTTTTAACCAGCATCCATTAAATATTAAACACTGCACACACACACACACTCACACACACACACACACACACACACACACTCACACAATCGCTGACGAGACAAGTTATACAGGTCGATGGGCTAACGCGTGTCTGCGCTAGCGTGTGCGTGTGCGAGTGTGTGATGGCTTTAAGCATCATTACCTTACTTCCTTGGCATGTGGATAAACACACGCATGCACACGCACACATATGCACACGGAGGCAGGGATAATTCATACAAGCATACACGGTTCTGTCACATGTTAGCATTTAAGAGGTAAAACTATAACAGACTCCATGTTTCCCCCCCCCCCCCCCCCCCCCCCCCCCCCCCCCCCCCCCCCCCCCCAGCTCTTTGAAGTGCTCCATAACAAACTATAACAACAGGAAGTTTTCAATGCGCCACATTGAGCAGGAATGTCACATATGGTACGAGCGAGGGAGGGACGGAGGACCGGAGGGAGTTAGGGAGGATTAAAGTGGAGATAAAGGGGCTTTCGTTTTGGTTTTATGTCCGTAGAGATGGAGTCAAACGTTCTGCTTTACTGAGATGAAAATTACATTTTTAATAGTTCCAGAAAAAAGAATCCGTCCATTCCCTGTTTGATGGAAGTAATGGAGCGATTCTGGACTGGACTTCGTTTATACCGGGCTCTTCTGGTCTAACGGCGGCTTTCAGCCACACGCTAACGCTAACGCTAACGCAGGACTTCTCAGTCTGTATAGATGCTTCTGCCGAGTCCATGTGGTCTTAAAGTCCACCAGCTCCAGACAGGTATCATGAACCTGCGCAGCTACGTGAATCAGCGTTTGGACTCGTGGAACACAGAGTTTAAGATGCAGATTAGGGATGGAACGGTTACCGGTATTACGGTAAAGCGCGGTAAAATTTTACGCAATAACGGTTGTCGCTTACCAGGATGTGTGACCAGCCTCATTCAAGTCTGCGAGCGACTCGCGACTGTGTCTCGCGTGAATATGTAGCTTGTAACATCGGCATCGTAACGTTAGCATGGCGGAAAGTGGTGATAGCACGCAGGACATTGAAAAATGACGTTACTGTTGCGTGTTGATCGAATAAAAGCCGGAACGATGTTCTTCTGATGCAGTTAAAATATTAATTTATTCCATTAACTGATCCGACAACCATAACGCCGGCAGTTAGCGCCACAGCGGTCACCTAACAGCTAACCAATAACAGGCAGCTACCTTTATACCTGACCCTCAGGTAACAACACAGCGACACCCACAGACACACAGAGTGAACTACAATTCAGAACAACATATTTGGCTCCTAAACAACTGTTTCTTTATTTACACATTTATACGTATTTAAGGTTAAAGTCCAAAGTTTATTTCATTTGAACTTCACTATAATTTTTGTTCCTCGTAATTGTTTTCATATTTTGACCTACTATGGTTGTTAAAGTGTTTATTTAAATTTGAACCAGACAAATAAGCTTTGTTCCTGTTATTTATTTTGTTTATTTAAAATAAAACCTCTTTCTGTGCCAGTTGTTTGCCCTTTTAATGTGAAAGTTTCATTTTGATAAAATTTTGGCTTCTGATGTTTCAATATGACAAGAAAATCATAAGATTTTGTGAAATTATTAAAATGTATGTTGTTTTTTAGACATTTGTACAGCAATTAAGAATATCACGATAATATCGTAAACTGTGATAACTTGGTCACTATAATCCAGATATCAGATTTTTCATATCGTTACATCCCTAGTCCAGATACGAGTCCACCAGGCGGTCGGTTCCGGCTCGGCGGGTCACTCGGCGGTTCCTCCAGTTAACCATCATGTCCTCAGACACATACAGCTGAGTCCAGATGTTTACTGGCACCGCGGAAACAGACACAAAACACTTTTCCTGTTTGATGTCAGTCAGGATAAACAATTATTTCTATTTGCTAAATGCCAGAAAAAGAGGGGTTTTATTTTTTTACTATGATGTTCTTCAGAGTCAGAAGTCTCCATCATCTCCTCAGTATCTGCTATCGTCGTCTCTAAACTGTCTGTCTCGGCTCAGTCGTTCTGGTTTCCTTCCAGAAGCTTCTCTCAGTAGTTTTCTGGATTCTGGTCCGGTTCCAGACAGAACTGGAGGAACTGGGTCAGGTTTGTTCTCCAGAACATGGACTCTGTGGTCCTGAAGCCTCTCAGTAAATAATCTGGTGGTGCGTTCAGGGTCGTCGTCCATCTGGAGACACATTAGTGTCCAAGCTTTAACTTCCTGGCTGATGTCTGAGATGTTGCTTCAATGTTTCTCCAGAATCTTCTTTCCTCATGATGTCATCTATTTAGTGAAGTCCACCAGTCCCTCCTGCAGCTGAACACTCCCACATCATGATGCTGCCACCCCCGTGCTTCACAGCTGGATGGTGGTCTCAGGTCTTTCTCCTCCAGATGTAACGATGGTCATCATGTCCAGACAGTCCAGTTTTAGTTCCATCAGTTCCATCAATATTCACTCCTCGTGACAGTAAAATAGGTCATTCTAAGCCAAATTACTGCAGCGATTCCTCTAAATTATTAGAAAATGTGGTTAACACCCAGTTGTGCCTTCGAAAAAAAAATACAGTGATATACCGTGAAACCGATATAATTTTGAAAAATACCGTTATATAAATTTTTGGTCATACCGCCCAGCACTACTGAACGGTTCCATGACTATGTTGTATTCAAGTGGATTTAGACCTTCAGATCAAAATAAAACCAGAACCAAGTGAAGGAATAGACCAGGTGAGGCGTCGGGTCCTTCTGAGGACCAGGGAGTCGCCCCCTGCTGGTCACAGGGAGGAATGCAGGTTTAAAGCATTAGGCCTGCTTTCAGTTTCAGTTTCAGTTTCTGAGACGTCGTCCCTGTTCATGCGTTCGCTGGAAGGTTCTAATCTAAAAAAATAAATAAAACCAGGTTTCCATAATTAACGTCTAACTTCAGCAGCAGAGCAGTTTCACTGAGGAGAGACATTAGAGATAAAGAGACACCAGACGGGAGGCAGCATCGTGGGAAGAGCTGTGACAAATGGAGGAGGAAGAACTGAAGGAGCGCGAGAGGACGGAAACAAAAGAAGAAAGACTTCCTCAAATCTCCATCAGATCAATGTCTTCCCTCCATCCCTCCATCCGTCCTCAACTGTAGTTAATTTTCTCCCTCTGTGACTCCTCATCCCTCTCTTCTTTTACCTATCTTCTCCTCCCTCCCGCTCCTCTATATCAATCCGTTTGCCCTCTCTCCTGCCCCCCCCTCCACCTCCATCCCTCCATCCCTCTCTGCAGTTAAGTCAGTGTAATGTAAATGATGTGCCATCGATCGCCTCTGACAGTGCAAGGACGCTCACCTCTCCTCCTCCTCCTCTTCATCGTCTTGTCATCTCTCTACCTCTCCCCTCTCTCTTTTTCACACCCCTCCTTCCTTCCCTCTCCTCTGCTGCTCTTTCCTCCACCTCAGTTTTATTTTTTTTAATCTCTCTTTCCCTGTCTTCCCATGTCCGTCTCCCTCGTTCGCCCGCTGCCTCCCACGCCTGTCATCTTTCATCTGTCCCTCTCCCTTCATTTTCCTTCCTTCTTTCTCCCTCTCTCTCTCTTTCACCGGCCATCATTTATGTCTTTCTCTCCCTCCATTGTTCTTTCGGAGCATCTGCTGTCTCTTCCTGCCTCTGCCATCTTTTATCTCGGCCTCTCTTCATTTCTCCTCCTGTCTTTCCGTCTCTCTGCAGTCCATCTTTCCGTCTGCTGGCCTCACGTAAACGAACCGTCCCTGCAGGTCCGAATCACCTGTAGTTTTTAAATTCAACCTGCGTTCATTCAAACCAGCTTTCTCTTACTTTCAATAAACATTTAAACACAAAACGAGCCGAGCTGCTTGAACTGGAACCTGGTGCCGATCATTATTTAAGTTTATTAAAGTATCCCAGTTCCTTAAACTTCACTGGCAGAAGTAAGAATTTGGATCTTTTTTTTTTTTTTTTCCAAAAGTTGCCACAATTTCTTCAGAGGTTTTTACAAAAACATCCGTAACTTGTTTTGGTCCAATTACCACAGTAGTCTGGTACAAAAGCGTCACCTTCAACCACAGCCCTGTTCTTAGAAGCCTGCTAAAGGGGGCGGAGTCAGAATCCCAAATCTGCTCCGCCCCTCCCATACATCTGGTGTGCCTCTTTTGATGGTGGCGCTACAGCTTTGAACAAAACACTTCAAACTCCAGCAGATGCTGCAGATGTGAAGCTGGTAGATCTACTATGATCTGGGTCTGTGATGTCACAGCGCCCTGCTGGTCAACTATAAGGAAAGGCTGTGGCGACGGTTAAAGGTTTAATACGGCGGTCAGTGTTTAACTTGGCTAGTCTTCGTTCAACAGTAACCGATTGGATTTCAAAATCACATCATTTCTGATCTTGATAGTGAGACGACAAAAAAACAGACACGTCTTGTTACTGTGAGAACATTTTTAAAAAGCTCACATTACCAAAAAAAAAAAGATTAATTTTTCTTTGTGACAGGAAAGAGGTGCCATGTTGAAATGTTTTATCAAAGTTCATGTTCTTCTGATCGAGGGTGAAGGTTTTTTTTGTTGTTGTCGTAGTCATTAACTGCTGCATGTGATCTTCCCAAAAGTTTCAGCTCAAAACTGTTAAAACAAAATAAAAACAGAAGGAAGAAAAGCAGAGAAACACGCCACCACACATTTCTGCCAGGTCAAACACAAATGTAGGAATCCGCGATCACGGAATTAATCCGAATAATCCGATTAAAAACGTAAATTACTTTAAATGCGCAATATAACAGAACTGAACGGCAATTTGCGTAAAAATTTGTTTTTTCTCCGGGACTAAAAGGAACTATTTTTTTTTGAGAAAATGTTCCAAGAGGGGTCACTAAAAGCTGGGGACACTGCATGGCTCTCCGCCCCCTCCTGCCCCCGATTTCCTCATTAACAAAACAAAACAAAAAAAACACGTCAAAGGATGGTTTAAATGGATTTTCCCTTTTTGACTTATTTCTTTCTTAGTTATTTATTTCATAAAAAGAACTTTTGACATTTTTTTGTTTGTCAAAAAAAACAAATGTTTTGTTGGACGCAATATGTTTAAAAGTATGAAAACATTACAGTTTACAGTAATAATAGCATAAATTGTCTATATTTCATTACTTTATATACTGTCTTGGGGTTAAATTTGCATAAAATGCTTAAAACTGAATTCTCAAAAATTAAAAACTGAAAAGCACCAAAAATAAAAAAAATTAAAATGGAATTTGAGAAAAAATAAAATGGATTTATTAGGGCCTACAAATGTCATCGTATGGTATGAATCTATTTATCTCAATTATATTTCTATAAAACATTTAATTGGTTCATCCTTAAACATTGATATTATTTAAACAAAACTATAAACCTTTTGACAGAAATTAAACTATGTTATGTTAATTATCTCAGTAAATTACAAGAATTATACGTCTTTTTTTGTAATTTCATTTTAAAATGTGATAATTAAAATAAGATTATAGATATTCATGACTTTTCCATTATAATTAAAAAATATCTTAAACAAAATGTATTTAAATTATGTTACATTTAAGACATAAAATAAAGATTGTTTTCAGCTGATATTTAGTTTGTTCTTTAAATTCTAATTGTGTTGGAAGATAATCTTAGACGATTTTCTTTTCTTTTTCAGATAATTTTGTATTTGGAAAAATGAAACCTTCAGATGTTAAATACCAACAAAAACATTTTTAATTTTTTTTTTTAAATGTCTCTAAGCATTAAAGACCACCAGCGTCCTGCACTGATACGTCCTGGTGATCATGTGACCTGCTTCTCCACATGTTGGTCCAACTTCTTCTTCTTCTTCTGCATCTTCCTCCACCCAGCGTCCTCAAACTGCTCCTCTCCTCCGTTTCCTCCTCCTTCCTTCATCTCACTCTCCTTATCCAAATAGAGGACACAGATAATCCAATAAACACCCCCCCCCCCCCGCCCCCCACTCTCAACAGCTGGAGTGTGAGTGTCTATCTCACAGAAGTACCGAGTCAGCAGAAAACTGGGATGACACTCCGAGCGCCGGACAGGAATGTCACGGAAAAAAAAAAGAGAAAGAGAGAGATGAAGAAGTAAAGGAGGAGAGAAAGGACGGGGAGAGAGAAAAGACAGATGGGACAGAGAGAGAGGGGAGGAAGAAGAGAGGAGGGAAACTCTGGGGACTCGGAGTGACACATGCAGTATTACTCACCGTCTCCATACATCACAAACACACACATGTAGACACACATCCAGGCGGCGGCGGGAACAAACGGACGCACAAGGACACGGGAAGACAAACACTCTCCCTTTCTCCTCCCGCCTCCCCAAGAGGAGCGTTCCAAACTTAGGAGGAAAGTTTCAAAGAAAGGCAGTAACAGTCCACTGGAGACGAACGAGGACGAGGTTTCACCTTTACGGCTCTGAATAACGTCTCAATAAGAGTCCGGCCGCCGCGGCGCCGCTGAAGGCTCAGAGGTGTCCAGGTGAGTCTGAGACCAGGTGACTGTCTGAGACCAGGTGACCGTATGAGACCAGGGGACCTTCTGAGACCAGGTGACTATCTGAGACCAGGGGACCTTCTGAGACCAGGTGACTATCTGAGACCAGGGGACCGTCTGAGACCAGGGGACCGTCTGAGACCAGGTGACCGTCTGAGACCAGGTGACCGTCTTAGATCAGGTGACCGTCTGAGACCAGGTGACCGTCTGAGACCAGGTGACCGTCTAAGACCAGGTGACCGTCTTAGATCAGGTGACCGTCAGAGACCAGGTGACCGTCTGAGACCAGGTGACCGTATGAGACCAGGTGACCGTCTGAGACCAGGTGACCGTCTGAGACCAGGTGACCATCTAAGACCAGGTGACCGTCTAAGACCAGGTGACCATCTAAGACCAGGTGACCGTCTAAGACCAGGTGACTATCTGAGACCAGGTGACTATCTGAGACCAGGTGACCGTCTGAGACCAGGTGACCGTCTGAGACCAGGTGACCGTCTGAGACCAGGTGACTATCTGAGACCAGGTGGACCGTCTGAGACCAGGTGACCGTCTGAGGACCAGGTGACCGTCTGAGACCAGGACCGTCTGAGACCAGGTGACTCTGAGACCAGGGGACCGTGGACCAGGTGACCGTCTGAGACCAGGTGACCGTCTGAGACCAGGTGACCGTCTGAGACCAGGTGACCGTCTGAGACCAGGTGACTGTCTGAGACCAGGTGAGCGTCTGAGACCAGCTGACCGTCTGAGACCAGGTGACTGTCTGAGACCAGGTGACCGTCTGAGACCAGGTGACCGTCTGGGACCAGGTGACCGTCTGAGACCAGGTGAGCGTCAGAGACCAGGTGACCGTCTGAGACCAGGTGACCATCGGAGACCAGGTGACCATCTGAGACCAGGTGACAGTCAGAGACCAGGTGACAGTCAGAGACCAGGTGACCGTCTGAGACCAGGTGACCATCTGAGACCAGGTGACCGTCTGAGACCAGGTGACCGTCTGAGACCAGGTGACCATCTGAGACCAGGTGACCGTCTGAGACCAGGTGTGACCGTATGAGACCAGGTGACCATCTGAGACCAGGTGACAGACCAGTGACAGTCAGAGACCAGGGGACCGTCTGAGACCAGGTGACCGTCAGAGACCAGGTGACCGTCTGAGACCAGGTGAGCGTCTAAGACCAGGTGAGTGTCTAGGACCAGGTGAGCGTCTGAGACCAGGTGACCATCTGAGACCAGGTGACCGTCTTAGACCAGGTGACCGTCTGAGACCAGGTGACCGTCTGAGACCAGGTGACCGTCTGAGACCAGGTGACCGACTGAGACCAGGTGACCGTCTGAGACCAGGTGACCGTCTGAGACCAGGTGACCGTCAGAGACCAGGTGACCGTCTGAGACCAGGTGACCGTCAGAGACCAGGTGACCGTCTGAGACCAGGTGACCGTCTGAGACCAGGTGACCGTCTGTGACCAGGTGACCGTCTTAGACCAGGTGACCGTCTGAGACCAGGTGACCGTCTGTGACCAGGTGACCGTCTGAGACGAGGTGACTGTCTGAGACCAGGTGACCATCTGAGACCAGGTGACCGTCTGAGACCAGGTGACCGTCTGAGACCAGGTGACTGTCTGAGACCAGGTGACTATCTGAGACCAGGGGACCGTTTGAGACCAGGTGACCGTCTGAGACCAGGTGACCGTCTGAGACCAGGTGACCGTCTGAGACCAGGTGACCGTCTGTGACCAGGTGACCGTCTGAGACCAGGTGACCGTCTTAGACCAGGTGACCGTCAAAGACCAGGTGAGCGTCTGAGACCAGGTGACCGTCTGAGACCAGGTGACCGTCAGAGACAGGTGACCGTCTGAGACCAGGTGACCGTCTGAGACCAGGTGACCATCTGAGACCAGGTGACCGTCAGAGACCAGGTGACCGTCAGAGACCAGGTGACCGTCTGAGACCAGGTGACCCGTCTGAGACCAGGTGACCCGTCTGAGACCAGGTGACCGTCTGAGACCAGGTGACCCGTCTGAGACCAGGTGACCGTCTGAGACCAGGTGACCCGTCTGAGACCAGGTGACCGTCTGAGACCAGGTGACCGTCTGAGACCAGGTGACCGTCTGAGACCAGGTGACCGTCTGAGACCAGGTGACCGTCTTAGACCAGGTGACCGTCAAAGACCAGGTGAGCGTCTGAGACCAGGTGACCGTCTGAGACCAGGTGACCGTCAGAGACAGGTGACCGTCTGAGACCAGGTGACCGTCTGAGACCAGGTGGACCATCTGAGACCAGGTGACCGTCAGAGACCAGGTGACCGTCAGAGACCAGGTGACCGTCTGAGACCAGGTGACCCGTCTGAGACCAGGTGACCGTCTGAGACCAGGTGACCCGTCTGAGACCAGGTGACCGTCTGAGACCAGGTGACCCGTCTGAGACCAGGTGACCGTCTGAGACCAGGTGACCGTCTGAGACCAGGTGACCATCTGAGACCAGGTGACTATCTGAGACCAGGTGACCATCTGAGACCAGGTGACCATCTGAGACCAGGTGACCATCTAAGACCAGGTGACCATCTGAGACCAGGTGACCATCTGAGACCAGGTGACTATCTGAGACCAGGTGACCATCTGAGACCAGGTGACTATCTGAGACCAGGTGACCATCTAAGACCAGGTGACCGTCTGAGACCAGGTGACCGTCTGAGACCAGGTGACCGTCTGAGACCAGGTGACCGTCTGAGACCAGGTGACCGTCTGAGACCAGGTGACCCGTCTGAGACCAGGTGACCGTCTGAGACCAGGTGACCCGTCTGAGACCAGGTGACCATCTGAGACCAGGTGACTATCTGAGACCAGGTGACCATCTGAGACCAGGTGACCGTCTGAGACCAGGTGACCGTCTGAGACCAGGTGACCATCTGAGACCAGGTGACCATCTGAGACCAGGTGACCGTCTAAGACGTCTCCTGTTACCATCATGTCACAAGAGGCGGAGCCTGGACGTTAGCATCGCCGTTAGGGATGCACATGGTTAACCGTTTAACCGTAAACCGATAACAGTAACTCTAACCGATTAATACTAACGGTCAATTTTGTTTTTAAGCTACATAATTCAATCAACTCATGGGGGCGTGTCGACAGGTGCAACAGGCCTCTGATTGGTCAATTCTACATCCACGTAGAAAAGAGCGCATCATCGAAAAAATGAGGAAGTACCCACATCTGTACGATTCTGGTTCTCCACACTACAAAGACAGCACATATTCTAGTAATTCATGGAGGGAGATAGCGATGAATGTGGGTCTGGATACGACCGAGACGGTGAGGATGTGGAAAAACGCAAGAGATAAGTTTAGTAAGTTTAGCTAGTTCGTGATTGTCGCTCTTGCGTTGTGGAGTGGAATAACATAGCGGAGACCGCGCTAGTATAAATCATAAGTGACGGCGGCATCTCTGCGACAAGCTGGCGGCGACACATTGCCACGAGAGTATACACGGGGAAGTGTCTGCATGTGTCCACAACAACGCGCGCAACATCGCGGCAGCCAACCCTCCCGGACTTATCGGTTAACGGTTATTAATCGTTAAAGGGCGTCGGTTAACGGTCATAAAAAAAATCCAAAATGTGCGTCCCTTATCGCCGTCATCTCATTGGCGCTCCCGTCCCCAACGAGACGAGGAGGTGATTCAGCACCGAGTTGGACCGTTTGAATTTTTAAAAAGAGGAAATGTCCAACAAGAAACAGAGAAAACGACTGGACCGCTGGAGATAACAGCCAAGAGATGAAGAGAAACAACTGGTAGCAGCGTGACGTCAAACTAACGAGAAAACACACCACCAACGGCTGCAGTGTGACGTCAGAAAATCGGTAAAAACTGAAAGGAAACCGTCCCAGTTTCGTAGTTTCAGGAGGACTGTTCTCATGACGGAGTCACGGCGCATCAGGCCTGGCATCCAAACCCGCCCTGACAAACCCCGTCATGACTCACCGGCGTTGAGCCCCGACGCGTGATCGGATCCGACTTCCCACCTCCATGAACACTTTTGCTTTCCAACCCCAGATGCATCATTGTTGATGGCCGAAGGCGGGAGCTGGAAATACCCGCGACTCTCCAAGAAAAGATTTACCAGCAGCTCAGTGCAAATACAAACGGGCATGTGTGATGATTAGAGCTGAGCGATTTTATCGATTCTGCGATATATATCGATATTTTATCGAGTATCGATTTTTCAGCCGCTGGTATTTTTTTAAAAGCTTGCAAGCAACAATTTGCACTGTTTAAATAAATGAAACTATTTTTCTCAACACATCTTTTATTCATTTTGTCCATCATTTGCAAGCTGCCTGTCAGCCATATAATGTGTAATTGATGCTTTCAGTTCAATTAATTCAAACAAAGTCAATGTAACACTCACAAGATGTCACCAAAATCACTTTGTCCCTTTAAAATCTTTCGGCAAAAGATGTACAGTGATCCCTCGCCAATTCAGGTTTTAGTTATTTACGGATTTTTTTTCAGAAATATATAATCTTTAAAAAAATCAAGAAAAAATCGTGGAAACATCACAGAATGTTGTGCGCGTTCTCTCACAGCATTAACCGCGAAAAATAAGGGATCACTGTAAATATATTGTATATATTGTAAGATGAATATCGATATATATCGTATCGTGAGCCGAATATCGTGTATCGTATCGTCAGATTAGTGTATCGCTACAGCCCTAGCGATGAAAGGAAACAAGACGTCAGTCCATCAGGTGGACCCTGAATCTGTCCCAGGATTCCCTGGTGTTGAAACCAACAGGAGAACGTGAACACGAGTGTCCCGGACCAGCAGCGATCACATCTGGATCTGGACCGGAACACTTCCCATTAGCCTTTCAGAGAACGGGTTCTAATGTCAGGTGTCAACAGGGTCCAAGAGATCCTCAAAAATTATGGCACGATTTCAGCTGAGATGTAGAGATGCACCAATCGATGGGAATCAACCAGTTTTCTTATTTTTTTACTTTTCCTGATCAGCCTTGACTGGTATCGACGGCGACATTGACCAAACCGGACGATGATATTTTAGTTTGGTCTGTGCATCATCTGCACGTTTAAGACGACCCTTGAAGAGCATCATCCTGCTGAGCATGCTCAATGTTCAAACTAGGACCTCGCAATACGATATGTATCATGATACGATATTATCGCGATATCAAGATATATTGCGATATTCTACCCAGTTAATATCAAAATTAAAAGTAGAGATGAAAAATCAAGTTGCTGTATATTTTCCTAAAAAAATCGATATTGGGAGCTGAAAAATCGATATTATATTGGGCGGCCGAAAATCGTGATATATTGCCAAATCGATTTTTTAGTTCAAACCCCTGCAGAAGATCACAAGGGAGAAAGAAAAACAAGAAACAAAGCCGGTTCAGCACACATCCTGCAGCTTCTGCTGTATTTATGGCTGATTCAGTTCACGTATGAAGTACAGTGATCTCCTATTTTTCGCGGTTAATGGGGACCAGCGCCCCCCCCGCGAACCTCAAAATCCGCTAACCCCCCGAGCCTAAATAATGTGTTTAAAATATGTTTAAGAACCGAAACAAGACAAAGCCTCAACTGTGGTCTTTCTGTTACCTTCAGAAACCGCTGGTATTGTGCTATTTTTGGCTCGTAATTAGCGGGTAACAAGCTAACAACAACAAAAGAAAAAGTCTGGTTTTCTCTGCATGGAACAGGAACTTTATTCTGGCACTGCAGGAACTTGTAACATCACACAGGTTGTATTGTTGGCAGTATGGTTGTATTGCTGTCCCACAACACACACACTCCATTACCCATAAGGCCACATCATTACCCATAAGGCCATCTTCTTAAAGGGGCCAGGCTGGCTCACAACATTTCTTCGCTGTGAGAGAACGCGCACAACATCCTGTGATGTTTCCGCAATGTTTTCTTGATTTTTTTAAAAATATTATATATTTCTAAAACATCCGCGAATAACTAAAACCGCGGAACTTAAAGTGCGAATTGGCGAGGGATCACTGTAGATTAAAAATCAGAATCGGCTTCCTTTGCATTAAAACTCAGGTTGCAGTTTCCTGCGTGAAACAAAACCCAACCCTGACCAGCTGGGGGCGCCGGAGCCGCTCAGGAACAAAAGGAGGAACTTCGGCTGTTTTGTTTTAATTTTCGCTGGGAAACATTTAGCGTGGACAAAACTCAGTTTGACACATAAACTGGGACTTTCAAGTCCATCAACACATGGTGGAAATCCGCACGCCCCCCCGACTCCCAACACATGAGAAAACACACACGGAGTCAGAAGGTAAGCCTAGATCCTCCAATAAGTCCAGTTTTATGACTAGTGTATAACGCCAACAGCTGAATCAATATTAGTTTACACTGGTCACAGCGGACACACACATGCACAGCTCTGTTCTTCCATAAACACACTCAGAGAATCTCCCAGAATATATTATTATTACACACACACACAGATGAGCTTTTATTCTATTACACCCTCGTGGTAGGTCGGCTTGGCCATGTAGAGAAAACACACACACAAACACAGTTAGGCATTATAAAAGTGATAACCGAACAGTAATAAAACACACACACACAGAGTTGGTTATTATAAAAAAAATGATAAACATTCAAAGAGTTGTAAAGTTTTACAGTGATGAACCAACATATCAACTTTAATAACGGCCGACCGTCCTCGTTCTCAGGCTGCAGCCGTGTTTTTACACTCCCATTTAAACCATTTTAATCCCCCCCCCCCCCCCCCCCCACTCTATAACAGCTGATTCTGAAGTCAGAAACATTAAACTGTTTTATGGTGACAAAGTGACTTTAAGTGTAGAGTTTCAGAGCTGGACGTCCCTCGGCGGCCGGGACGTCCCGGCCAGGAAAAAGGAGTCACAGTTTCCGCTGGTAATCGGCGCAGAGCAGATGTCTTATCTGCAAAACTGAAACATCGGGAGTTATCTAGAACCGTCGAAGGGCGGGAAAACGGGAGGACGTCTGACGGCGAGGCCTCTCCTTCACACCGGAGCATGTTTTTAATTATTTATTCAAACACGTCTCCTGGAAGCTCTTTTATGTCTTTGTTGGTTTGAAGAACTTATTTTTACCGCAGTCCCCATCAGTGGCCACGGTTACATGATGTTTTTTAATTCGGAATTAAAAAATACCGAATTAAATAATTCAGAATTAAACTATTTTCCTTCTAGTTTACATGGAAATAGTAATTCAGAATTGAGGTTTACATGGAAAACACGTTTGTTCGGCTTTATCCAACTCAGCTTTAGGTCTGGGGGTTGGGAAGGGTTCTGATTGGATGGGGGGGGGCGGACGTCTTTACGTATTTACGTCTACCGGAAGCAAACAAACTTAGCAACAACTCGGTTAGCAACAACATTTCACTTATTTTTGACCTGGGTGGCGTCTCTATCTGTGAAACCTCCTTCATTTAACCTAGCCGCTACAACTTTGAAAAGCTAACAATTTTTATGTTTCCTGCCATCTGTTCTTTTAATTATTTCCAGTTCCTCCAAGCTATTTATTAAATAAATCGTCTCTGCTCTTGAACACCGTTTACTACGTGCCGCCATCTTGAAACTTTGTTTTGAAAACAAGCCCAGCGCGGAATATAAGCATCATCGCGACAGACGGGCAAGAGAACTAGCATGCGCAGAAAGATGGGAATTAATTTAAAGAGAAATTAATGTTTACATGACCGCGGAATTATTTAGTTCGGAATTAAAATCAGAATAAACCAGCCACTTACTTCGGAATTAAGTTTAATTTGGAATTGACATTTTCATATGGAATTAGGTGTTTACATGGTAACTTTAATTCTGAATTAAAGAGGAATTAAACTTCCCATGTAAACGCACTGTGACCAAACAATAAAGAATAAAAAATAAAGTGAGAGACTGGGTTGAAGAGCAGCCCGACACTTCAGGAGCGTCGCAACCGCCCAAACCGCTCTGTCTTCATCGTCTTTAGATGTCGGAGGGCATCGTATGTTAGCTGCAGTGTAGGGATGTATCCAGGGCTTGATGCTAACTTTTTTGCTCACCAGCCACTGTGGCTAGTGTTTTTCCTCAGTCATTAGCCATTTAGCCTTTATGCTAGCCACAGTTTTGCTGTCAGTTTTTTCTTCTTCACAATATTCTTGCATTTACATTTAAAAAAAAAACAATTGGCGCAACTATTGTGATGTGTCATATCAAAGAATAAGTTACCAGCCAAAGTTGCTTGTGAGACAGAAATTGTTACTAGCCACAGCCAAATTTTACTAGCATTTGGCCGGTTGGCCGGTGTCAGTGTCAGTGTCGAGCCCTGGATGTAATGATATGAAAAATTTGATATCTCGATTATAGTGACCAAATATCACAGTTTACGATATTATCGCGGTACAGTGATCCCTTATTTTTCGTGGTTAATTTCTGTTACCTTCACAGCCTCTGGTCTCTGAACCGTAGTAAAGAAACCGCTGGTATTGTGCTATTTTTGGCTCGTAATTAGCGGCTAACACGCTAACAACAACAAAAGAAAAAGTCCGGTTTTCTCTGCATGGAACGAGCACTTTATTCTGGCACTGCAGGAACTTGTAACATCACACAGGTTGTATTGTTCTACCCAGTTAATATCAAAATTAAAAAGTAGGAGATGAAAAATCAAGTTGCTGTATATGTTCATCAGATGATATTGATCATTCAGAGGACAAATTGAGGTCAAAACTATTTGCTTCAAAACAACCTATTTATTGTTTATCATTAGTGTTTTTGCACATTTAATAAATAAAATAAAATAAAATAAAATAAAAACTAAATAAATAAATAAATAAATAAATAAATAAATAAATAAATAAATAAATAAATAAATAAAATAAAATAAAATAAAATAAAATAAAATAAAATAAAATAAAAATTTCCTAAAAAAAATCGATATTAGGAGCTTAAAAATCGATATTATATTGGGCGGCCAAAAACCACGATATATTGCCAATCTTGGCCAATATATCGTTGGGTTGGGCATCTGATGAACATATACAGCAACTTGATTTTTCATCTCTACTTTTATTTTTGATATTAACTGAGTAGAATATTGCAATATATATAATTACAAGCGTATATATAATATCATGATATCGCGATAATACCGCATCGTGATCCAAGTATCATGATACATATCGTATTGCTAGGTCCTTGCCAATACTCACCCCTATTGAAGTGTTTTTTGGTTTGTTAAACGTATGAGCAGGTGAACATGAAGAGTTAAGGTGCTGATACAACACCAGGAAGTCAACAATGTCTGGACTTTAACGAACCGACCGTCCAGAACCCTGAACTCCCCGTTAGATTCAGCCCAGCAACGCTAACTCAAGCTGACACGAACCTACTTTAATGAAAGGTTAGCGTCGAGCGTCGTTGGTGGCCCCGCTTGATCCCTGAACGGACCGACCGTCTTTGGCAGAGACGAGCGGCGTAACATCCCCCGAAGCTACGGCGGCCCGCAGATGACACAAACAATAACACGTTTCCAGGAGACATAAGTAATCTGACTAATTGGAGCGCAGATTCGGGACAGGCGTCCAGACGGGGAGGCAGCACCTCGCCGCGCCTGACAATAAAACCGCTTTGTCATTTGCTTTTTTTGGCTCTTCATCCCTCGCCGGTGACACGTTCGGAGGCGCGGCGTGCACGCGGCCGGGGCGCTTCGGCGTCAAAGCAGGAAGCGGCGACGCAAACGATGGAGCTGCCGGAGCAATTACCGGCCCGCTCCTATTGATCCGGCCTCTCCGGAGGAGATATCACGGACGTATCCTTCAACGGTTTAACTCAAACGACTGAAAACGGAAAAACGTGGCTTCCATCTTTCTGTGGCCTCGACCGCCGCCGCCGCCGCTGTGATTTTAATCCGATCTGATCCGTCAGAGGAAGTCCAGTCCGCACCTTTAACTGCGTCCTAATTTACAAGGCTGTCAATAGTATTTGATTACACACAAACTGCAGCACTTTATAAGGCTGTTAACTCCGTTATCAGTTAGTCAATGGGAGGAAGAGGAGGGAGGGCTGCTTCGTTACGGCGCTGTGGAGTCACGCCGCCGTTTCAGAGAGCAGCTTCATCTCTGGACGTCTCTAAACTTTAACCTGCTGAAACTTACAGGAGCTGCTCGTCTTCTTTTACCATCTTTTACCATTTTATTCTCTCACTGGTTCTATAAGACAGAAAACACAAAGATCAAAGCACATTTTACCACAAACTGATCTCAGACCACCGAACCAAACTGGTCTCAGACCAGTGAACCAAACTCAACCAAACTGGTCTCAGACCAGTGAACCAAACTGATCTCAGACCAGTGAACCAAACTGGTCTCAGACCACTGAACCAAACTGATCTCAGACCACCGAACTAAACTGGTCTCAGACCAGTGAACCAAACTGATCTCAGACCAGTGAACCAAACTGAACCAAACTGGTCTGACCAGTGAACCAAACTGGTCTCAGACCAGTGAACCAAACTGGTCTCAGACCACCGAACTAAATTAAACCAAACTGGTCTCAGACCACCGAACTTAACTGGTCTCAGACCACCGAACTAAACTGATCTCAGACCACCGAACTAAACTGGTCTCAGACCACCGAACCAAACTGGTCTCCGACCACCGAACTAAACTGATCTCAGACCAGTGAACCAAACTGGTCTCAGACCACCGAACCAAACTGGTCTCAGACCAGTGAACCAGTGAACCAAACTGGTCTCAGACCAGTGAACCAAACTGAACCAAACTGGTCTCAGACCAGTGAACCAAACTGAACCAAACTGGTCTCAGACCACCGAACTAAACTGGTCTCAGACCAGTGAACCAAACTGAACCAAACTGGTCTCAGACCAGTGAACCAAACTGGTCTCAGACCAGTGAACCAAACTGAACCAAACTGGTCTCAGACCAGTAAACCAAACTGAACCAAACTGGTCTCAGGCCAGTAAACCAAACTGGTCTCAGACCACCAAACCAAACTGAACCAAACTGAACCAAACTGGTCTCAGGCCAGTAAATCAAACTGGTCTCAGACCAGTGAACCAAACTGAACCAAACTGGTCTCAGACCAGTGAACCAAATTGAACCAAACTGGTGTCAGACCAGTGAACCAAACTCGTCTTAGACCAGTGAACCAAACTGAACCAAACTGGTCTCAGACCAAACTTAAGGACAATTTTTTGAATTACCTGGTTCAAAAAGCATTTTAAACTCTTGAAAAGCTCAACAAAACTGATCTTAATGACACTTAAATAACTTCAGTCTTCAGCGGACTTCAGTCTTTTTTCTTTTAGTGGTTTCCAAATCTGTCAGCTTTTTATTTTGGGTGAATTTGTCTTAAATCTTAGGAAACCGTGCAATAAATAAGTTAATGAGCGGATAAGCAGTTAAATGCCAGCAATTAATAAAATTAAAGGGAAAAAGGATGAGGAATAAACTGTAAAGTCCAGACATCACCTCAGGAAATCAGTTCCATCTTAGGGGGGAGATAAAGTATTCCACATTTAAACAAATAAAATTGTCCACAGATGAGGGAAAACCACCTTATGAACCCGACGTGCTTCTCCGCAGTAAACACCGGCTTTACCCAGGATAAAAGCTCTTTTTTTAGCAAATCAAAATTACAGTGATTCACTTCAGCTACACTGCTGAGCTGTTGAAAGAAAGAAGACCTAAATCTTCATGTGTGCAAACATCAGAGTCACTCTCAGGCTTTTTTTTTTTGGTATATCAGCTCAGAGTGGCAGCCACCCAAGAACATTATGCTCCAAAACACAATCTATTTAATGCAAAATGACACCGTTTCTGCCATCAGGGGATTCGAGCAGGTCTCCAAACCAGGAGCGATGTCATTTTACATTAAAGGACACAAGGTGAGCTCAAGCAAAGTGACTCGAGGAAATGAGGAAGTGTGAACGTCGGTACCGCTGCAGAGTCGAGGAAAACACGCGTTTGCATTTCGGTAGCGTGTTACAAACGTATCCGTTTCCGCTGCGAAAGCGTCGCATCCCGACTGAGAAACACGGCGTTCAACCTGCGTTGCCGTGGAGCCGAACCGGCCGGTCGATGCCTCGGACCCGCGTCTGTCGCGTGTGCAGCGGGTCAGTCAGTAAAACAGCACATCTAATAAACAGTCTGAGCTGCGCGCTGAAATTAAACTGAAAGTCATACCGATAAAGCAGAGGATAAATTTTATTGTGGCTCGAGCCCAGGCAGTTAGGTCGTTACGCAAAAGGCAAAAGATAAAGACAGACCTGAGTCCGACTCATTTACGGCGGAACCAAGTTAAACCAGGAAAGCAGTAAAAAAAAAGAAGAAAGAAAATGGATAATCACGTTTCTGTGCATCAAAACCCAACAACCGGTTGAAGGACAACATTTTATTACACCTCCATCTAGAAACAACACCGACCCATTACGACCTCCAGCTCTAAAAACCTTCTTTTAAAACGCTCCAGCGTCTTAAAAATGTTAATGCGACGCGTTCATCACCGCAGGCTTGAAAGGCTGAAACACATCAGGTCCGCTGGTTAACGGCTCAGCAGGTGACCGGCCCATCGATTACATCATACGTCCAAGTTAAAGACCGCTCAGCCTCAGCTTCCCCCGCTACCTGTTGGCCGTAAATTACAAGCGTATCAGTCCGCCAGCGTCCACCAGGAACCGCTACGTCCAACCACGCGCCGCCCCGATGATTTGCAAGCACAGATTTCTTTAGAAACGCCTCAAGAGACAAAGAGAAACACTGCTAGCAACGGTTTGGTCCTGCGCAGCTTCAAAGTCGACCCAAAATGTAGTACAAACGAAACGGTTCATCGGCGTTAAACCAGCACTAAATGTCCTTCTGCTAATGAAGTCTACGTTGTCGTAGACTTAATCTCATTTGGGCTCTTGCTACGTCGCTCTCTGGTTTTCTCTTCCACCATTACCGAGTCTCTTCGTCCTCTCTGCAATGGCGTCAAGTGCGGATCTATGACGTAGTTTCGTCGTCATTAACGTGTGACGCCGTACTAAGAAGCAACACGCAAATGTTGCAACAGACGACACGAATCTAAGTCCAGAGTTGTTCTTGGTGGGTTTTGGTCCGATAGCTGGGAAAATAATCAAATATCCCTTCAAATGAAATGCTACACGCAACCCTGCAGCTTTGGGAAGTCAGTACAGCCTACACTGAAACTAAATGGCCGATCGTTTATGTATTGGAAGTGATCAGATCCGCTCTATGTGGACTTCCTTGGTAAAATCCGTGTGCTTTTCTAGCAACCAGGATTATATTTTTAATTCAATTTTCAATTTTATTTGTATAGCGTCTGTTACAATGTCAATACAGTTAGTCTAAACTATAGTGTGTAGGGGCTAATAGTTATAGCTATAGCTGTAGTAGCTCAGACTAGAGTAGCTCGTCTTAATCACAGCTTCGTCATAGCTATGCTGCTATAGGCCTACGCTGCAGGGAGACACCAACATGATCTGCTGAGTGGTGTCTCCACTGCTCTTCTCTCTTTCCTTCCCTTTCCTCCTCCTCCAGCTCAGTCATAATTAATTAGGAGCACCTTGTATATCTGTCGTATATAACTGATGTGAAGCAATCAAAAATGGGGGGGGGCAGATTTTCTTGTGAGGTTCAGGTTCATATTCTCGCCCGTTGTGTCCTTACCTTTGTGCAAAATCGGCGCCGTCTGAGTCAGTGGGAGTTCTCACAGTTGCTTGAAAACTGGGAGTTTACAAGTTACAAAAAAAACTCCGAATGCAGCGGTGACGACCAGTTTCAACCAGTGCTGCCACCTGGTGGTGCTTGGGTTTCCCTTATTACCACGAAACATTGCGAAAAAAGTTTTACCAAGCGCAGAATACGCAAATATAGGTGTATATTTGAAATAAAACAACTTAATCCAACACTTAAAACAGCGTCACCTTGCTGAGCATGCTCAATGCTATAAAGCTAAAAAATGCTAAGGGGCTAAAAACAAAGTAAGCAGTAGCCTCTGCTATCTTTCACTGATCAATATTATTAGTGTTTGCTGGTAATTACAGGTCTTATATGGAAAATGAAAAGAAAATATTTGTTGTTTTTCAAAGCAGCAGGTTCAACTATTTAGGCCACGTAAACACAATGTTCTTTAAAAGTTATCTAAAACAACTTTTCATGCGTTGCTCTGCCAGCTCTTTAAACTTTGCTGGCTTTGCTTTTTAATTGTAATTTGAATCTACAGATGAACGTACAGACGCCTGCGAGCGCTCCAGTGTTTCCAGTAAACATCAGCCCAGATGTGGCCCAGTAGCTCCCTCCATCCCTTTACTGGAACCAGAAGTTCTGGAAAACAGCGCCACCTACTTTCTGCCTGGTCGGCTTTCAGAGACACCAGCCACACAAACCAAAACTTTCTTTTTTTCCTCTTTTTTTAAATAAACTGGCTTGTTATTGGCCTCATTATGCCGTTGTTGTCTGGTTAATCTGTTTCAGGGAGTCCACTGCGTTGTCTCGATTCTGCAGAGTCAGCCCTAAACGCCGCCCTGCTTTAATGGAGTCAGCGTTAGTTATCTATTAATTACAGCTGACTGATAATTTTCCTGTTTTGTTCTCTTTCTTCATGTTACAACACTCAGTAAATGACTGCAAAAATGAAGCAGTTAGGGTTGTGTTTGTTGTGGTTACTGCTCATATTGGGGTATTTAGCTCATAGTTCTCTGTTTAAGTCATATTGAGGCCCAGGAATTTGAATTGTTTTTATTGTTATTATCATTATTTTAAGCTGTTGTTATTTCACCTCAAGTAAAAAATGACTTTCATCATCACAAAGCGTCTGTGTCATTTTACAATGTCAGGATTAAAACATTTATATATGCCGAGACCACAGCCAATAATGAGTAAAGACCACCTGAGTCACCAGTCGGGGTCGACGGTGGAGATGATGTCACTACGAGAGCTGGAACAACATCAGCAACCAGACGGTTTTCTGTAACTAATTTCAAAGTCATGGTGACTCAAATTTACAGGATATTTGGAGGCTTTGAACGGAGCTGTGATGACAGTTCCCAGCATAGACCGTATAATTACTGGACGAGCCCGCCGTGATGTCATCCATAGGTTTTCAACAGAACTTTTTCTGGAGCCTTAGCGTGGCCCTGAACATGTCCACCAGTCACAGTTAGCTACATTAGCTTGGCTGGTTTGGCTTTGCTAATGTGAACCCAGGATGATTAATGATGATTACTTTACATTTAATTGGATCAAATCTGTCAGAACATCCTCATTGTAAGTGTTGCAACAAAAACGACGTATGAAGCTGCAAATACAAGAAAATGGCAAGAAATTCTGATCAAAAAATAGCATAAAAACCGTAAAATGGCTGTAAACCGACAGGAGCCCAACAATACAACCTGTGTGATGTTACAAGTTCCTGCAGTACCAGAATAAAGTTCTCGTTCCATGCAGAGAAAACCGGACTGTTTGTTTTGTTGTTGTTAGCGTGTTAGCCGCTAATTACGAGCCAAAAATAGCACAATACCAGCAGTTTGTTTACTACAGTTCAGAGACCAGAGGCTGTGAAGGTAACAGAAAGACCACAGTTGAGCCTTTGTCTTGTTTCGCTACTTTTTTGCGGTTTTTAAACATATTTTAAACACATTATTGAGGCTCGGGGGGCTCCGGCTCCAGTTCGCGGATTTTGATTTTTGCTGGGGGGCTCTGATCCCCATTAACCGAGAAGAATAAGGGATCACTGTATATAGTATATACAGTCATGGAAAAAATTATTAGACCACCATTTTTTCTTCACTTTCTTGTTCATTTTAATACCTGGTACCACTAAACGTCATCATGTGACTAAAACAGACAGAAAAGAAAACACTGAATGCATAAAAGCAGTGTTTTTGGCAGTACAACGCCATAGCTATTGATGTAAAAACTTAAGTGATTTAGGTTATAATCAAGAAAACCATGGAAAATGGTAAGATATCAGCTCTTAAATAAAACTCTTATGAGCAATCTTTGTGGTTATCGTTATGTTTGTCCAAACAAATGTACCTTTAGTTGTACCAGGCATTAAAATGAACAAGAAACTGAAGAAAACAAGGGTGGATTAATCATTTTTTCCATGACTGTACATGTCACACGGCCTTAATTTCTGTCGGTTTGAACCTCAGTAACGGTCGTTTTTATTCGGTCGTTTTTATTCGTATTCAAGCGTCTGAACAGAAAGCCTCTGCTGGAGCTGAGCAGCATCTTTCTCTGAAACGTGACTGTTCTCTGGACTTTGTTTGTTGTCCCGAGAAACATTTCCAGAACCACAGTCAGGTGTGGCGACGCAACGATGTTCCCGTGCGCTACATCTGAGCCTCGTCCAAACCTTCCGCCCTCATTAAAGCGTCGCAGAGATTTATGCAGCAGACGTGAAGAAGATTTCCCTCTAAACTCTTTGTTTTGGTTCATTCAGAGCTCATCGGGGCTTTTTTTTTTTTCTTTTTCCCTGCACTCATTTCCTCTTGTTTTACCCTAATATTTCTTCTTTTTTTTTTTTTTAATCCTTTGTCAACAATCTCGAGCAGCTTTGAGAATCTGTTATTCAACACGAGTTGATTTTGAATAACGAGTAAGAGAAGCTGGAACTGGAGCCGCTATCATGAAACAGAGACAGAGGAGAGGAATGTGGCTTTTGTAGGTCACCCCAAACAAAGCATAAGGGAACAAACCGCACACACACACACAAGCGCACACACACGTACACGTGCACGTGCGCGGTTACAGGCTGGCAGAGCACCACTCTGAACTCTACACGTCTAATCTACAAACACTGCATTTGGAAAACCAACACACAGGTGGACACACACTCAGCCCACATGTTGTCTTGGACTCTGACGCACACACACAAACACACACAAACACACACACGAGATCAAGAAATAGTTCACACGAGCACCAAGGCCTCTGGTATTTTCTGGCCTCAAGTGGGTCACACACACACACACACACACATACACAGAGACACGCGCACACGCCAACACACACTGGACAAATAATCATGCCGCTTTCATCCTCCGAGGCAGGAAATGCTGCTTTTAAGACGAGTTCAAACACACATTTTTCACCTTCACACAGAGAACTTTTGGAAGTGTCACAACCGCCAAACGCACACTCATAACCTCGCCAAAAAAAAAAAAAAAAAAAAAAAGAGAAAAAAAGAAAGTCCCTTCCACGGCGTGAACGCCGCCGACTCCTCTTACGCACCGACCCCCCCGTCCACCGGCTCCAAAAACTACAAACATGGCTGAGATTTGACAAATCCTGAAGGAATCCAAACAACAACAGCGGAGAGATTTGAGTCCCAGGATGGAGGGATGAGGAGAGGGTGAGAAAGGACAGGAGCTGGGAAACGGAGAGATGGAAAAGAGGGGGAGGATATTTAGACAAATGACTGGCAGAAGACGGAGAGAGAAGAGGAAGAAGAAGAAGAAGAAGAAGAAGCAGCAGGAGGGACGGAGATGGACGTTCTGTCCAAATGTTGGTTGATGAAGAAAGAAAGAAACGATTCCTTCATAAGTTTTCCTCCTCAACGGTGTCCAGACAGAAACCAGTGTTGGGTCCAGACGCACCTACGCGGTTCGTCACGTTCCAAACAGGCGCCACCGGAGCCCGTTCCGTCACGTCGGCGGCGCTGAAACACCTGCACGTCTGGACGCCCGTCCAACAGGAGGGGCGCCATGTCGGCGTTGGGCGACGTTTCAGCGACAAGCAGGAGATGAAAGCCAAAAATAGCTTCAGTAACCGGCGTGGGTGCGCCTGGAGTCTGGGGCTCTGAACACTTTTAGGCTTCCGCCGGCGAGCGAAAACACATCCGTCTCCATGCGGCTCCCCGGAAAAGGACGGATTCGTTTTAGGGTCAAGAGCCAAACGCTGAGGAATCACAACAAGCCAATTACAGCAGAATGTAAACAGTTGGTTATCGTTCAATAAGAGGTCACCCAGGCCCCCGTCTGGAAACTACTCCCCCTCTCAGCCCTGCTGATCTGCTGGTGCGCCGTTACAGGATCTATGGAGGCAGATGTGCTGGAATTACTTTCTTATTTAACGTTATCAGTGGGGACGCCAAGCGGAGGCTACAAACCGCCGATTTAACCGACGATGTCCGCTAACGTCAAGCCTCAGCATGAACTGTGGGACCCGTAGGTGTCGCCTCCATCAGAAGTTGGGGGCCGACCACCAGGCGGCGCCGTGGTGCTGCCATGCGAGCCCTAACTCTTAGTCTTAAAGGTTTTCTATGTAGTATTACCACCTCTGGCCACACAGGGGCATGTAGCGCTAAAGAGCCACTAACAATACAGCGTTAATTACTGAAGACGTTGCAGCGCGTCATGTAATACCACTTTGTCCCACTTCGTTGCATTAGGCATTTGCCGATTGTGCTAGTAAAAGTGGCATATTATGCTAGTGGCAGTGCTCGTTTTTTACCCAAATTATGCTCGCTTTTCAAAATTATGCTACTTTTTAAAAAAATTTATTCAGTGCACAAACTTCACAACTCACAAGACAAGTTTGAAAATGTATTTTATTAACCCTGGCCTGACGTTCTGGGCCCGGTTGGTTCAAAACCTGGGTAACTTTATCCGGTGGTTAGGCCTATACGTTTGGCGTGGCGGCCGCCATTTTGAAACGAGCACTGGGAGAAAGACCTAAGGAGTCTGGGACCGAGACACAGACTTCCGGTTCCGTTTCATCGAATTCCCGCGGTATCTCAACACAACTAAAAAGCAATCGCAAAATAGGAGTGGAACCAACTGTTAATAGTAATCTATCGTTTTTAGTAGCTGAGATCTTCGTTTTCTTGAATTATTCTAAAATTGTGCTATTAAGACAAGAAAATATACGGATTATGGTAGCAGTGCTAATTTTGGAAAAAAAGGCAAAAATTATGCTAAATTCCTCAGATTATGGCCAAAAATTATGCTAGCACAATCGGCAAGAGCCTACGTTGCATCGTCTTGTAATATGCTGCCCCCATGAGGTCGTAAGTAAGGATGGACGATAATAGCGGCGAGACATCAGTATCCCCCGATATACAGTGATCCCTTATTTTTTGCGGTTAATGGGGACCGGGACCGGGACTGCCCCCCCATGGAAGAATCAAAATCTGCTAACTGGAGCCGGAGCCCCCCGAGCCTCAGTAATGTGTTTAAAATATGTTTAAAAACCGCAAAAAAGTAGCGAAACAAGACAAAGGCTCAACTGTGGTCTTTCTGTTACCTTCACAGCCTCTGGTCTCTGAACCGTAGTAAACAAAAAACACTCTTTCATCTAACCCCGTTTTCATTCTGCTGTCCCACGACACACACACTACATTACCCATAAGGCCACCTTCTTAAAGGGGCCAGGCTGGCTCACAACATTTCTTTGCTGCGAGAGAACGCGCACAACATCCCGTGATGTTTCCGCAATTTTTTCTTGATTTTTTAAAATATTATATATTTCTGAAAAAAAAATCTGCCAATAACTAAAACCGCGGAAATTAAAGCGTGAACTGGCGAGGGATCACTGTAGACAAAAAAAAAAAAAAAATCATCATGTCGATAAGAGCATCATAACTGAATGTTGATCTAATGTCATCAGCATTCAGAACCGCATCATATCAGTAAATATTTGTTTAAAAAAATATCGATATATTGGATATCGGCAAACACCCAAAATGGTGCACACCTAGTCAGAAGTGGTATATATACTAATATTCACTTCACTTCACTGGTACGAAGAGTTGAATTATTCAGGTCATCAGTCTGTTCATCAGAAGGTGTTCCTCAGGGCTCCTGATTAAGACACTTTTATTTTATATTTTTATCTATTTATATACCCTGGAGTTGTTTTCTCCTTACGTCTGCGGTTTAAAATTTCAAACCTGAACAGATTTCATCGTCACAAGTAAACTTTAACAAAGGAAAAGATGAGACACCTTCAGATGATCAAATACAATTGACCGAGTTGACTTTTGGAGAATAATAAAAGCAAGAAAACTTTATTTTGTTCTTCTGTTTAAGCTCAGTCTAAAGTCAGGTTGACCTCAAAAACTGATAAAGAAGGTTTGTAGTAAAACGTGTGGCTGCGTATTCTCTCCATCAACCGAAGCAACAACAGGAACAGACACCTGTGACCTGTTATCACTGTTCCTGAAGCCGATTTCAGCCCGGAACCTTTTTGTTTCTGTTCAAAGTTCATCTGAACCCGACTTCAAACGGGCCACAGCTGCAGCAAGTATGACAACAGGAGTTAAAAACGACACGCAGAGTTTCACCTACTTGACTGTCTGACATCCATCTGTTTGTCTGTCTGTCCGTCAGTGGATGTGTAGCGGTATTGTTGGCGTTAACACAACCTCTGACAGACTGATAATAGAGCAGCTGGAGCATGAAATCATACCAAAGAAGAAGAAAAGAGAGAGAGAGAGAGAGAGAGAAGCGAGGCCAGAGAGAGAGACGGTGATAATGAAAGAGACGGATGAAACAGACATCCGAGTACAGAGAGAGAAACTAAAACGCGTACGAGAGAGTTAAAAGAGGAATAAAGAGAGACAAGTGGGGGCCGCCGGTTCAGGGCGAGAGAGTTTGACACGAGGGTCACGATGAGAGAGGGAGGGGGCGGGCGAGATGGGGGAGGGCGAGACTCTCCGAGAGAAAGAAACAGACACCAAATTCATTGTTTTCATTGTCTAATTTGAAGCGAAGGGAGGGAGATGCTCGAGGACGGGACGGGGGAGTGGAGGAAGGGAGGAGGAAGAAAAGAATGAGGAGGAACATGAGACAAGACCCGCTCGCATTCCTGCGTCGGACTTCGGGTTTGAGGCCCAAAATGTGCTTTTTTAATTTAAAAAAGAAAAAATGCGGAGGGTTAATCTCCCGAGCAGCTGTGCTCCCGACGCAGCACCTTCCGTACGGTTTCACCGCCGCGTTCGCTTCAACTCCCATGATTCAACTGCAGCCGCATAAAGGCCCGTCGCCGCTCGGGCCGCCGTGTAGACGGCGAAACCGGCTCGTCTTACTGAAGACTTCCTCCTGACGATAAATCAGCGTCAAACATCTAAAACGACGACGAGCAAAGACCGAGCGCCGCGGCGGCTTAAAGAGACCGTTTTATCAAAGTTTCTTTGGTGCTGAAACTAAGTGTTTGTTGAAGTTCTGGAAAGTCCCAGAGGGAGTCGTCTGTGACGGCCTCCAGGGCGGTCCGATGACATCACAGGGAGACCAGTTTGCATCATGTCGTCCGTTGGCCTGTTCGGCGACGCCCCCGTGCGCCTCTGGCCAATCGGCGCAGACCAGAGAGGGAGGGGCCTTAAAGAGACGGCGGCAAATTGGATTTAGATTTTCTTTAGATTTATTTATGAATAAAAAATACTTTATTTATCCCATAAAGGAAATTCAACAATCTTGACCTAACCTTATTTTATGTTCAATTAGTCTAATCTACGTTAGTTTTAATCAGTCTGTATTTTGTACTTGCACTAAGCGCTTTAAATGTTAACTTTTTATTGTGGTTTCATGACATTGTACAGTAGTCTGTTTTTCATTATTGTAAACCCTCATGTGTACTATTTTTGTTTGTCAAGGACTACAGATGGAAATTAGCTTGTGGCTAACTCTGGTGCAGCCATCTTTTTAATGTACCTGCACATTGTCCTTTAAATAAATAAATAAATAAATAAAAACAGAGCGTCACACGAGACGCGCTGCAACGACTTAAACGCTTCTAAATTATTTACCATCGTCTTGTTCGTCCTCGCATGACAGGAAGTCCAACAGATCTAATCATCCGAGTTACAAACTGCTCGGTTCAGTCCAGTAATCAATCCAGTACAGACGGCGGCACCTCTGACCAACTCGAGAAAAAAGCCGTCGAGTCCAAGTTTACAAATAAGGATAATTTTGTGTATCTCCACGTTTAAATGTGAAACAGAAAGGAAAAAATAATGATAAACTACCTTGATAGCGCTATAAAAAACTGCACTGCAACTGACCACGACTGGTGGATTAGGTCACATGACGGTAAATATTATGGCACCTGAAAAGGTAAAGAACTGCGTGTTCGTGGCCGTGAAGGGACAGATGTGTAGCTTCTTTGTTGTGGACATATGTTCTCTGTTTGAAGTGGCCTTCAGACAGAAAATGAAAGATCTGCGTCACTTGTTCTGGACTGAGATCGTCACCGAAGTGGTCACGTCTGCAAAAAGCCCCCAAATACAACGTGTTACTGCCACCTAGTGGATAAAAATGGCACCATTATCATGTTGCTTGGGCCGCCTCCACTGGGATGCATGACACCATCGTAGACGATAAATTCATATCTAATAATTATAGTGCTGCATGTATATCGTTAGCCAATAAAACGCCCTGCTGCCGAATTTCAAATTTACAGTATTTCAGCCCGTCCAGTTAAAAATTCAGGTGGTTCATTTTTTTTTTTTTTTAAAGGGGGTGTCCAAGGAAATGCTAAGAGACTTGTGAGTGCCCTCTTTGGGTCAAACCCTGAAGGTAAAACCACTTCCTGTCTACGGGTGTGAAAAAAATCGATTTGGCGATATATCGCGATATTCGGCTGTCCGATATAATATCAATTTTTTTTCAGCTCCTAATATCAATTTTTTTAGGAAAATTCATTCATTCACTTAAATAGGCAGAAACACTAATAACAAACAATAAATAGGTTGTTTTGAAGCAAATAGTTTTGACTCAATTTGTCCTCTGAATGATCAATATCATCTGATGAACATATACAGCAACTTGATTTTTCATCTCTACTTTTAATTTTGATATTAACTGGGTAGACTATCGCAATACATCGCAATATCGTAATATATCACAACATCGCGATAATATCGTATCGTGACCCAAGTATCACGATACATATCATATTGCGAGGTCCTTGCCAATACTCACCTCTATTCCTGTCCTACATGGAGACATTTCTGAACTGGCAGGGTTATAATAATTTTGGATTTTCCATTAGTTTTAGTTTTTATTTAGTTTTTAGTTTAGTTTTTCCAAATTCAGTTAGTTTTAATTCATTTTTAGAGCAGTTTTGCTAGTTTTTAATTCGTTTTTGTTTTGAAATACTTAGTTTTAGTTTAGTTTTTATTAGTTTCAGTGTTAGTTTTAGTTTTATTTTGTAAATTAGGGTTGTAATTTTAGTTGGAGTGAAGCACTGAACTTTTTGAAGGCTATCGAATCACATAGTCGTGTTTACATTCTGGTCTCAATAAACATATTTATCAATGCATCTTCCCTCTTGTGGTGTTCCTGCGTATTTACTGACCACCAGCTATCTGGTCTCCATGGAAACAGTCCATTATAGTTGCTGTTTTCTCCCGTTCCTTCCCAACGCTGACTGGCCTGCAGCTGTAGCTTCTCTTTCCAGGGGGCTAGCTTAGGCTAGCTTATCCAGCTAGTCTTGGTTAGCCTTCTATCCAGGGGGCTAGCTTAGGCTAGCTTATCCAGCTAGTCTTGGTTAGCCTTCTTTCCAGGGGGCTATCTTAGGCTAGCTTATCCAGCTAGTCTTGGTTAGCCTTCTTGTGTGAGCTTTTCAAATGGACTTTCAGATTCGTGGGTTTTTTTCTCCTTCAGAAGTATTCCACACATTGTATCACCTGCTTCTACAACAAGACACTTATTTTTATCGTTAACACAGTCATAATCAAAGAAATCCTAAATAGGACTGAGACGCTTTTTCCCAACTTTTGATGCAGCATCACTGCTGATCACTTTTTTTTTTCTCTGCGGTTGTTGTTGTACGGCGGAGCAAAGTTAATAGATTTCAAACGTTTATGAGAAAAAAATTACAAACACGAAAACAAAGGACGTTCTTGACATTATTATAGTTAATTTTAGTTAGTTTTATAAACACATAATACAGTTTCAGTGTTTTTTTTTAAAATAAGTTTTTATTTTATTTCAGTTAACGAAAATGTTTTTTCAATACTAGTTTTCGTTATTTCGTTCGTTTTCGTTAACGATAGTAACCTTGTGTTGGCGTTACTCTGAAAACAGGTTCTTCCAGGAGTCCTTTTGGTTGGGTTTATGTGTTAGCGGCGTAGTGGTTAGCGTGCTGCATGAGCTCCTACGGGCCGGTACGATAACACGCCGAGGTGCTAGCGAGATAAAAGGGGCGTTATTACCGCCCATGAGGATTCTGGTCCTCAGGTTTTCATTAAAGTTCTGCTTTACTGTCCGGGGTTTGGGTCCAGCCAGTTTCCTGATGACCACCATGGACCGCTGTCACTGCCCGAGTCCCAGGCCGGGGCTAAATTTACCCTCTGGAGTTTACATGCCGGAAAAATAAAAAGCTGAGCGCTCCTGATATAGGCTACGTAAACACACATGGCCTTTATTTCTGCTTCAAGTGAGCCGTTCCTTTAAAAACTGTCCCATATTTATCCACCAAAATGTTTCATGAACATGTTTACACTCACTTTTAACGACTTCCTGTTGCACGTTCTCACACTCCCACGCATTCACAGGCACTGATCTGTAATTTGGGAGGTCAGTGCTTCGCCCACTGAGTCTTATTAAGGAAGAGGACATGGTCTTTAATATTTGCACCCCCCCTTTTAGATGGTTGGGCTTCACACCAAATACAGTACGACTTAATACAACCACCTACTTTGATTTACAAACTGCAGGAATGATTCGATGTATTTTCAGGAACCAATAAAAACACTTTTAAAAGAATTGTAATAGAGCTGAATGGAATAGAAAGGAAATAATGCAGAGCTTATTACCGACAGCGACCACATTCCTGTGATTCATCTGGATCACTGCAGGACAAAGCTGCAAACATGAACTCATGAGCCAGAAGCCTGGAAGTCTAGACGTACCATGAGCAAACTAGACTCGTCCTAAAGTCTCGGGGGGGCCGATCACATCCTTGTAGAGAGTCTCTGGGTGGGCTTAGCTTGATGACGACAGAGCTGCGACGTCGTAGCCTGGATGGTGAAGGCCACAACCCTCTCCATCTCCAACACACCAGAAAATCACGTTCCAGTCTGTCTAACACTTCCTGGTGTATTTTCTAGAGTCTCAGAAATACTATTGAGGTTGCTCAAGTCTTTTGAAGATCTTGGTTGAGCGTCCTTTCTCAAATTTTTATTTCCACAGAGAGTATCAATTTTTCATCCGCGGGTATCGAATATTCTAAGCTCCATTCAAAACCTCCGTGTCCCACATGACCCATGTCAGCCATATAATGTGTAATTGATGCTTTCAGTTCAATTAATTCAAACAAAGTCATTGGAACACTCACAAGATGTCAACAAAATCACTTTGTCCCTTTAAAATCTTTCAGAAAATTATGTAAATGTATTCCTAAGATGAATATTGATATATATCGTATTGTGAGCCAAATATCGTGTATCGTATCGTGAGATTAGTGTATCGCTACAGCCCTAATTTTAGCTGATTACACCAGTCTGATGTGAGTGGAAGTGGCTGTTCACTCAACATACGACACCGTCTCATGTAGGGGTGAGTATTGGCAAGGACCTCACAATACGATATATATCATGATACTTGGGTCATGATATGATATCACAATATCACGATATATTGTGATATTCTACCTAGTTAATATCAAAATTAAAAGTAGAGATGAAAAATCAAGTTGCTGTATATGTTCATCAGATAATATTGATCATGATCATGATATTGATATCGCAATATATCGTGATATTCTTCTCAGTTAATATCAAAATTAAAAGTAGAGATGAAAAATCAAGTTGCTGTATATGTTCATCAGATAATATTGATCATGATCATGATATTGATATCGCAATATATCGTGATATTCTTCTCAGTTAATATCAAAATTAAAAGTAAAGATGAAAAATCAAGTTGCTGTATTTCACAATATATCACGATATCATAATATATTGTGATATTCTACCCAGTTAATATCAACATTAAACGTAGAGATGAAAAAGCAAGTTCCTGTATATCACAATATATCACAATATCATGATATATTGCAATATTCTACCCTAGTTAATATCAAAATTAAAAGTAGAGATGAAAAATCAAGTTGCTGTATTTCACAATATATCACGATATCACAATATATTGTGATATTCTACCCAGTTAATATCAACATTAAAAGTAGAGATGAAAAAGCAAGTTGCTGTATATCACAATATATCACGATGTCACGATATATTGCAATATTCTACCCAGTTAATATCAAAATTAAAAGTAGAGATGAAAAATCAAGTTGCTGTATATGTTCATCAGATGATATTGATCATTCAGAGGACAAATTGAGTCAAAACTATTTGCTTCAAAACAACCTATTTATTGTTTATTATTAGTGTTTTTGCACATTTAAGTGAATTAATGAATTTTCCTAAAAAAAAAAATCAATATAAGGAGCTGAAAAATCGATATTATATCGGACGGCCGAATATCGCGATATATCGCCAAATTGATTTTTCACAGCCCTAGACTCATGTCGATCACTCGCTCCTGAATCGGATCGAACTCCAGATCGTATCGGGACAGACGCTGTGATGTCAGCCAAACATTAATCATCATGTCTTGGTGAAAGTTGTGATTTACACCCCTAAACTGGACTGGACTTGTTTAGTTATAACTTGCACTTGGATGTCGACTAAAACAGGCTGAAGAAAGAAATTCAGGAAAAAAAACAAACTGCTAAAATGTTAAGAGGGAAACGTCGGGGACCAGGGGAGCAAGCGAGAGCGTAAATCCAGGACTTAATTGGAGCCAAAGCAGAAATATTACAGCGGATTTCAGAGTCTGGGTGTCTTCTTCAAACAGGACACGGCGGCTCTCCCGCCGCACACAGATACAAGTTGTTGCTTACACAGACGCTCTCGCCGTCCTGTAAACTGCAATAAACCCAGACACACACACAGACACACCGTAAATCTCGCCATAATACGCCCTCTGAGTGTACCAGTGTGTGTGCGCGCATGTTTTATAGGTGTTGTAAATTTGGCTGCCGGCGTTGTTTTTATCAGCATATTCGCAAGCTGTTTAGCCAACGGTGCAGATGTCACTGTTACGACCACACACACACACACACACACACACACACACATATATAAAGAAACTGCGGAGGGGAAAAGCATGTTCACACGTACACACACACACACACACCACGGGGCATTTGACACTGTTTATGCAGTGCGGTATGTGTGTATAATCCTATCTAAACTCACCTGGCTGTGTGCGTTAGCGGGTCACGCGCACATGCTAGCCAGCCCACCATTTGCATCTGCCTGCGTAAGCCCGTCTCGCTCTTAAGCGTATGCGTGCTCCGTGTGCATGCATGCAAGTGTGTGAAGGTCAGCACAAGAGTGTGTGTGTGTGTGTGTGCGTGCGCTAATGTGTGTGTGAGTGTTATTTGATTAATGCTGAGAACCGAGCAGTGTTTAAAAAGAGGTCGTGACCTTTCAGCTTCCATTCAATCAGACGAGGAGGGAGAGAATACCTCCATCCTCTCTCTCTCTCTCTCTCTCTCTCTCTCTCTCTCTCTTTCTTGCCCCCCCGAGTCTGATAGGCCTTAGTCAGCACACATGCTAGCTCCACAGATATACACCCACACCAAATGCTAATAAAGCGAGCTCCTGAGTTACCTGGAGCTCCGAGCATGTGGACTCCCCGTGTGTCGGTGGGTTTTCTGGTTCTGGTGCTGGAAGATCTGGGGCTGCCTGAGAACCGCAGGAACACCCGGGGCAACCCGGAACAATCCGGGCCGCTGTCACCCCTCGGTTATTAATCAGGTTGTCGCGCTCGACTCAAAGAGCGCCAGCAGACGTAGCAGACCAAAAGTTTATTTACGGTATTTTTCAAAATTATATCAGTTTCACGATATATCACGATATTTTTTTTTCTTTGAAGGCACAACTGGGTGTTAACCACATTTTCTAATCATTTAGAGGAATTGCTGCAGTAAATTGTCTTAGAATGACCTATTTTACTGTCAGGAGGAGTGAATATTGCAGAAAAAACATTAATATCTACACTAGTATTAATACAGGTTTGCATGGCCTCACAAAATGATACTATTTACAAAGAGGTGGCACTCGTTATTCTAATTAAGTGAAGGAATCAGAATGAATGATAGTTGCAGTTAAAATACAGAACCCTTTTATTTTTCACATTTTGCAAACAACTTGAAAAAACATATTTTGTAAAAAAAATCAGTATTAACTACACAATGTAAACGTTCTCAAGATATATAACACTTATATTGTTAATATAAGCATTTTTTCACATTTTCAGGTGGCGGTGTGCCGCGGGATTTTTTTCAACGAAAGAAATGTGACTCGGCTCGAAAAAAGGTTGAAAAACACGGGATTACGAGGCTAATTTACGCCGCTCCCGGTTCTGTCATCATCTGAATGAGCTTGTTACACGTGTGTCTGAACCGGTTTCACGGTGACACCTGCACAACTGGATCTCCTGTTTATGGATCTGTGAGCAAACACCAATTTTCCCTGCATAGTAAATCCGGGCCCCGGTCGTGAGCCCGACTGAGCCCGACTGAGGGTAAATCCCTGCAGCCGCGACTTGGCCGCAGGAGTCTGGTGGGAAACGTTCACAGATAAGTGGCAGCTGCCGCGGCGGCTACGGCGGCTACAGCGGCTGCGGATTACAGTGATCCCTTATTTTTCGCGGTTAATGGGGATCGTCGCCCCCCCCTGCGAGAATCAAAATCCGCGAACAGGAACAAGAGCCCTCCGAGCCTCAATAATCTGTTTAAAATATGTTTAAAAACCGCAAAAAAGTAGCGAGGCACTACAGTGAAACAAGACAAAGTCTCAACTGTGGTCTTTCTGTTACCTTCACAGCCTCTGGTCTCTGAACCGTAGTAAAGAAACCGCTGATATTGTGCTATTTTTGGCTCGTAATTAGCAGCTAACACGCTAACAACAACAAAAGAAAAAGTCCGGTTTTCTCTGCATGGAACGGGAACTTTATTCTGGCACTGCAGGAACTTGTAACATCACACAGGTTGTATTGTTCTACCCAGTTAAAATCTAAATAAAAGTAGAGGTTAAAAATCAAGTTGCTGTATATGTTCATCAGATGATATTGATCATTCAGAGGACAAATTGAGTCAAAACTATTTGCTTCAAAACAACCTATTTATTGTTTATTATTAGTGTTTTTGCACATTTAATAAATAAAATAAAATAAAATAACCTCGTTTTCATTCTGCTGTCCCACGACACACACACTACATTACCCATAAGGCCACACCATTACCCATAAGGCCACCTTCTTTAAGGGGCCAGGCTGGCTCACAACATTTCTTCACTGTGAGAGAACGCGCACAACATCCTGTGATGTTTCCGCAATTTTTTCTTGATTTTTTTTTTTTAACATTACATATTTCTGAAAAAAAAAATCCGCAAATATCTAAAACCGCAGAACTTAAAGCGCTTATTGGCGAGGGATCACCGTAATGCCGCCGGTTCATCAGCGGCTCGGCGCTCAGGTGTCCACATACTTCTGGCCGCGCAGCGAGGCTCCTTTATCTGGCCATCTTGTCTGAGTCGACACTTTCTTTTTTTTTTTTCCCTGACTTTCTCCCATGTCATCTCTTTCCCTTCCTCCCCTCCATCTCTCCTCCAGTATCTGTTAATTTGCTCTATCGCTCCCTCCTCTCTTTGAACCACTCCTTCATCCCCTGCAGCCTCAGCCAATTACACTCTGTTTGTCCACCCGTTTTCAATAAAACACTGCTTTCCTCCCTCCATTCCTTCGCCTCCGTTTCTCTTTTTCCTCCTTCTCTCTCTCTCTCTCTCCCCCTCCACCCACCCCCAACTGCTTCCGTCCACTCCCGTCTTCCCTCCACCCCTCCTCCTCCCCCCCGTTCTCTTTTTTCATTTTTAATTAACTTCTTTTGTAACTTGGAAGCGACCCCCTTCCCTCAACATGCCTCCTGCACTCCCACACTCGCAAACACACACACACACACACACACACACACACACACACTGCCCGGCTCACAAACACACGTGTAAATGGAGGTTAAACATGCTATTTACATATCAATTACAGGCAGACACCGAATCAATGATTAATGCGGGTTTAGATTAGCGCCGAGCCCGTGAGCTTAACCGCTATCTGCCGGTGTCTAACTGCCGTGTCCGACCAGTTACAGATTTCATACATTTGATTAAGATTTGAAGGGTTTTTTTATTAACGGCAAAATGGATTTTGATCACTTTCAGTCCCCCGAACCAATGACTTGTGTCGGCTTCTATTTAGAGCTAAACTCGAACCTTAACTGCTAAACTGATGGGAAGCCGGTGTGTCGAAGGTGCAGGAGATTTCACGTGATGGATTAAAGGTTCGGTAAGGTTACGGGCTTTTATCAATTTGGATTAATTTCAGCCTTTGTGTCAACAAACTTTGGCACTTTGGAAGCCGACTGCTCTCCGGGGAAACTCAGTATTTACCTGCTTCTCACTGTGTTTGTGGAAAGGTGAATTTCTTAAATTAGTCCTTTAAAAGTTAGACTCGACGGTGCTGTCGCCTGCACGATTCGCTCTCCACGCCGTCGTAGCACGCATCACAACTGGCGACATTCAGACCGTGTGCATGTGCACGTCAGTCGAGCTCGTTGAGGCCTTTCAACTTTGTCCTGCTACAGATGCACATGAAGGGAAGTGGTCCGAGACCATGGCCCTGCGGAGCACCGCTCCACCAAGATAACTGGTAATGATCCCCGATGGAAGCTTGGAAGCTCTGAGTTTTCCAGTTTGGTGCTTTTCGCACATCGAAACAACAGATCGATCACTGGTTTAGCTGGTGGCAGCAAACTGGGAGAGAAAAACCACCGAACAGCGAATTGGACGATGTTTTTCTGTGGCACCACAAATAAATCTAAACGAGACATTTGTAATATTGATCAACTTAAGGAATAAAACAACAATACATTTCTGATGTTCAGCTGCACTCCTGTAAAGTTTTTATTACTTTCTAACTATGAATAAACTAGAGCTGAGCGATTTCAATCGATTCTGCGATATATATCGATATTTTATTTCCCCAGAGAGAATCGATTTTTCAGCCGCGGGTATCGATATTCTAAGCTTCTTTCAAAACCCCCGTGTCCCACTGTTTAAATAAATAAAACTATTTTTCTCAACACATCTTTTATTCATTTTGTCCAGCATTTACAAGCTGCCTGTCAGTCATATAATGTGTAATTGATGCTTTCAGTTCAATTAATTCAAACAAAGTCATTGGAACACTCACAAGATCAAAGACCAAAATCACTTTGTCCCTTTAAAATCTTTCAGAAAATTATGTAAATGTATCGTAAGATGAATATTGATATACAGTCATGGAAAAAATGATTAGACCACCCTTGTTTTCTTCAGTTTCTTGTTCATTTTAATCCTGGTACAACTAAAGGTACATTTGTTTGGACAAACATAACGATAACCACAAAGATTACTCATAAGAGTTTTATTTAAGAGCTGATATCTTACCATTTTCCATGGTTTTCTTGATTATAACCTAAATCACTTAAGTTTTTACATCAATAGCTATGGCGTTGTACTGCCAAAAACACTGCTTTTATGCATTCAGTGTTTTCTTTTCTGTCTGTTTTAGTCACATGATGACGTTTAGTGGTACCAGGTATTAAAATGAACAAGAAAGTGAAGAAAAAATGGTGGTCTAATAATTTTTTCCATGACTGTGAGCCGAATATCGTGTATCGTATTGCGAGATTAGTGTATCGCTACAGCGCTAGTTACGGCTCTGACAGTATTCTGCGTTTCTGTGGCACCACAAATAAATCTAAATGAGCACAAGTGACCGTTTCCTGAGTTAAATAGTGTAAAATGCAGACATTTGTAATATTAATTAACTTAAGGAATAAAGCAACAATACATTTCTGATGCTCAGCTTCACTCCTGTAAAGTTTTTATTACTTTCTATTTATGAATAAACTTATAAAATGTAACCATTTTCAGCCAAAGCTCTTTGACTTCTGTTGTCATCTTTGTTCAGTTTTATAAATCCAGCGTGTTCACCCAACCTGTTTTTAAAATAACTATATATGCAGCTTGGTAAAAGTTAAAACTACAGAGTTGAATTACAGCCAGTTTAACATTTTAATACCAACAGTTCAGATGAACCAGTTTAGCTTCTATCTACAAAAACAAGCTGTATGTACATGGAATTTAGATTACTTAAAAAAACAGTATGATCAAAGCAGGAAACGACCTTCCAGTTAAGTCCAGAAAAGAAAAGGTAGGACAGCGACAGCAGACGTCTCCAGGACGGAGCGGCCAGCGGCGTAATTAACGGCGGGTTAATGAATGAGCGGTCTGGGTCTTTATGAGTGACTGCTCCGCGTTTCACTGCTTTCATGTTACAGTTTGTGCTTTTACGGCTTCGGCTGCTTTCAGGATGTGATTTTTACAAGCTTTAGCTGCATCTTGATTTTACTTCATTATAATTCCTGCAGGCTTTTTCTTTTTTTGTTGTTTTTTAATAAAACTTGAAGGGTAACCCTGAGGATTATATAATCTGAAAAGCAACACTTTAAAGAACATTTAGAGTGAACGCACTGTGTGTTGTTGTTTTTTTTTTTGATAACAATCCTGAAGCGGAGTGAAAGAAGCCGTCCTCCTTCCTTCATCGCAGTGATGTGCAGAGATTTATCGGCGACATCAATACATCAAACATTCAAGCAGAAGGTGGAGAGAAACTCAAAGACGCACACACACGAGCGCGGCGTGTGGAGTTTTTGAATCCCTCTCTTTGACAGGGAAGCGTGTTTTGTTGCATTGTTTCCTTTGAGTAGAAAATTACAGTGGCTTCAATGACAAGCTGTGAGAGCGACAGCACGTCTGCCTGCACACGGGCACAAATAAAAATATAAAAGTATAAAACGGAGCACGCAGCGCACGTATGGACGAGTTAAGATGCAAATACACTTATACACACACACACGTGCCGCCGCTGAATGACAAGCTCATAGCTTCAAAAACGCTGTTTTCATAAATTCACACCAGGAGCTTTTTCTCCCTGCTGGTGACGACTGGGAAACAAAAACCAACAGTTTAGTCGTTTAAAACAGAGAAGGCCTGTTATTTTCATGCTAATGTGCAGGTGAAGACGTTAACGTCCCGTCCCCTTTACTGGGAGCTGCTGCAGGAGGGCTGCTGGGAGAGTATATGTTTTCATATAGAAATCAATACCCGTCTGAGTTGTTATGAACTGGACAACGAGAGGAAGTCCCAGCGCACAAGACAACAAACAAGACGAGTCACAGAGACTCTAACTGCCTCTCTACGGCTCAGCACCGCCGCGGTTAAAAGACGGTTTTCTGTTTCTGAGCTTCAACATCTCCTCCTTTCGCTCAGGAAACAGACGTACAGACGACTGGACAGGCAGCCGAGGCAGGAAACGATCGCTAATATCTTCGTCTATTTGAGCGATAGCCGGACGCTAGCTATGCACGATAACCGATACCAATAACTGATAACTTTCAGCTCCTGAAGGCCGATACTGATAACCGATAACACACACATATACCTAAGATCATTACATCAATACTATGAACAAAACCAAAAACAGTTTTGACTCTTTAAATGAACAGATATTTATTTTTTCCAGTGAAAAACTATTGTCAAGCCTCTCAAACATTTTCTTAAAGCTATCAAACAAACCTATTTGATATCTCACATTAACTTAAATAAGGTTCATTACTGACTGATATAAAAAATAAAGGCTCCTTGAACTGATGGAAATACATGCATCAGAATTACTAACTGAAAATGTGCATTCCAGATGTTTACAAAAATAAATATAGATAGAAAATTAATGCACTGACAGAAGTTAGATTCAAACATTTCACCTTTGCCCGTGGGTCACCTTTGGCAAGTTTTTTGGATTTTTCAAAAGCCTCACAGATGTGCGTAAGTCCCGGTGAATTCTTTAATGCTGGCTAGCTCACGTTAGCGTTAGCTCACGTTAGCAAAAGCGATGGTTTTGTTTCAAATGGCTGACTGGGTTTAACGTATTAAAGCTTGTGTTATTTTTACCTCCTCGTGGAATTCGCTTGGAGCGTTTGTCACAAATAACCAACAAACTATTTTCTTCAGAAACTTTAAAGAAGTTCCATACAATCGCCACCATGTTTGTTTTCATCAGTACCCTGTGCTGCAGGCTGCATTCAAGATGTAACGTAAATTCTGCGTTCCCTCAATTGCTAATATCAATTCAAGTTAGCAACTACCAAGTTTATAAGTTACGCGAGTTAATAAGTTGTTTTCTGGCATGAGGGGGTATTCTTGATTTTCCTGATTGAGAAGTTGTTTTTCTGATTATGTCGACGTCACTTGAACATGACATTCACTGCCGATTATTCGGATTTTCAGAGGGAGCGAGGTACTGCTGTGTTGACAAAAATATATATGTTATCGGAGCTATTCGTCATGATATCGGACTTATCGGGATGATGTCATCATTTCCTGTTATCGGCCGGATAATTATCGGCTGATAATTATCTTGCACCCCTACAGGAAGATGCATGAACTTATTCATGGTAACTCGTCTATTTTTTTGCTTCCAGACCGGATTAACTGTTAGCTGCGTCTTCATGTGAGGACCAGTGAAAATAATAAAAGCGGTCCTCTCCCAGAATCCTCCGTGATGACAAAGGTCCCTGATTGGTCCTGACCGCTGGATGAACTGGTTAAATACAAGAATCCAGCAGCCACCAAATGAAAAGGGGAAAAAAGTGTGAACACTGGTAAAACATTTAGCCATGTAAACAAAAGCTCCCGAAAAATAAATAAAGCGAGAAAACAGAGAAAGAGGCTTTTCTCACTTTGTATCGGGATGGAGAGAAAAACACTACAATTCAAGTTCAAACACCAGCCACTTAGAGGTTTTTATGTGATTTCGCTGTTCCTTTTAGCAGCGCGAATGAAGCCAGGAGAAAGAAAAACAACGCCCTTGAAGTTCTCCGGAGACGTCCAGCAGGTAGCTACCTGACCCCAGGGTCTCCACCAGGTAGCTACCTGACCCCAGGGTCTCCAGCAGATAGCTACCTGACCCCAGGGTCTCCAGCAGGTAGCTACCTGACCCAGGGTCTCCAGCAGGTAGCTACCTGACCCCAGGGTCTCCAGCAGGTAGCTACCTGACCCCAGGGTCTCCAGCAGTAGCTACCTGACCCCAGGGTCTCCAGCAGGTAGCTACCTGACCCCAGGGTCTCCAGCAGGTAGCTACCTGACCCCAGGGTCTCCAGCAGATAGCTACCTGACCCCAGGGTCTCCAGCAGGTAGCTACCTGACCCCAGGGTCTCCAGCAGGTAGCTACCTGACCCCAGGGTCTCCAGCAGGTAGCTACCTGACCCCAGGGTCTCCAGCAGATAGCTACCTGACCCCAGGGTCTCCAGCAGATAGCTACCTGACCCCAGGGTCTCCAGCAGGTAGCTACCTGACCCCAGGTCTCCAGCAGGTAGCTACCTGACCCCAGGATCTCCAGCAGGTAGCTACCTGACCCCAGGATCTCCAGCAGGTAGCTACCTGACCCCAGGGTCTCCAGGCACCTGATGATTCTTCTTCTGAGCTTTCACTAAAGACTCCAGGACCTACGTTTGGGGACACGTTTACGGTGCTAAGAGAGAAACGGCTTGGAGATGAAGCGGCTGGAAGTCGTTGGTCCGCCACCGCTAGCGTTACTTTCTTTCGTCATGATTACGTTCTCCCTCACAACCAACACCGCGCTATAAGGCGGACTACGGAAGCCTCTTTAGCTCAGACATGTGCTGTCCACGCCGTGGTCGGGTCGGTCCAAACAGCCGTACCGAGACACACCCCCCCCCGAAGGTTCTGGGTGGCCACAGGTGAGTGATGCCGAGGCCACAGGTGAGCGATGCCGAGGCCACAGGTGAGCGATGCCGAGGCCACAGGTGAGCGATGCTGGCTGAGGCCACAGGTGAGCGATGCCGAGGCCACAGGTGAGCGATGTTGGCTGAGGCCACAGGTGAGTGATGCCGAAGCCACAGGTGAGCGATGCCGAGGCCACAGGTGAGAGATGCCGAGGCCACAGGTGAGAGATGCTGGCTGAGGCCACAGGTGAGAGATGCTGGCTGAGGCCACAGGTGAGAGATGCTGAGCACAGGTGAGCTGACTGAGCACAGGTGAGTGATGCTGAGGCTGAGGTCACAGGTGAGCGATGCCGAGGCCACAGGTGAGAGATGAGTGAGGGCTGAGGCCCACAGGTGAGTGATGCTGAGATGCCACAGGTGATGCTGAGGGAGGCCACAGGTGAGTGATGCCGAGAGATGCTGGGCTGAGGCAACAGGTGAGTGATGCCGAGATCACAGGTGAGTGATGCTGAAGCCACAGGGGAATATTACAGAGGCCACAGGTGAGCGATGCTGAGGCCACAGGTGAGAGATGCTGGCTGAGGCCACAGGTGAGTGATGCCGTGAGAGGTCATTAAAATTAAAAAAATATGTTTTAAATCCTCTATCTTTAAAAAATGTTTTTAATTACTGTAAAATATTAACGCCATGATTTAAAAACATTAAGAAGTAACAAAACAAACCAGTTAAGTGTTATTTTACTGTCATCTTAACTTAATATGACAAGTGTCACCTTATTTGTTGACCCCTCACATTAATATCAGATCATGGTTCCTGGTCCTGTATGTTGATCACAGTTGTGATTAAAGGTTTCGGTGGGCTGTGGAGATTTTTCACATTTCAAATTTACTTAAATCTCACTGATTTTAAAAGCAACAACTTCAACTCACGTGTCCTTTGTTGGGATTTAACCATATTAAAAAAAAAAAGAAAAAAAGAAGAAAACGCCTGCAGAGGAAGAGCATCATTTCATGAAATAAATGTATAATTTTGATGATGGACTCGTCTTTATGTGGTGGACACCGATTGTTAAACGCTGATACGCTCGTCCCAAATCTCTTTATACGGAAACAAAAGAAGGAAAAAAAAAATAGAAGTTAGGAAAGTTGGCGCTCCGCTCGAGCAGCAACACGTTAGCGTCTCAGTCGGTTTAACCACTGTTATTATTCTAATCATGATGACATGTTTTTAAATGGATTATTATACGTTTTCATTAATAACCAGCTGTCTGGGAAGGATTTTGATGCGTGGGGGGGGGGGGGGGGGGGGGGGGGGGGGGGGGGTGTGGTTAAAAACTGAAGACTCTGATACTCAGAGAGGAAGAGCTTTAAATCCTGACACTGCTAATTACAAACGACAAACTTTTCCTAATAACACGCTGTCCGGTAAAGTTTCTCTCCAGTTCTGGCGGCGGTGGGCGACGCGCGCGTGCGCACGTGCACACGTGCGCTCGTCCTGTTTTTAATTGATCTCGGCTGTAATTATTTCCGTAATAACACGCTGACAGACAGACGTTTCGTTAAAGTGGATGATAATTACGTTTCCGCGCTGTTTTTATTAATGACATGTTGTCTCACCTGTCACCCCCCCCCCCCCTCTTTACCCCCTCAGCTCCTCCCCTCTGCTCTCCTTTCATCTGCCCCTTCGCCTCTGACCTCCTCCTCCTCCTCCTCCATCGCTCTCGTCTCGCTGCAAACTGTAAATCTGTCGCCTGCTTTTCTTTTTTCCTTTCTGTCCGTTTTTTTTTTCTCTCAAACACAAAAGCGCACAGCTCTGACAGGCTGTCACAATAAATAGAGAGATAAGACCAGGTGGAAGGAGGGAGAGAAGGAGGGAGGAGGCGGACGGCAGGAGGAGCGAAGGAGCGGCGGAGGATGAGGAGGAGCGGTGGAAGTTGGAGGCAAAATGGGATTAAAGCCGGGCAGAAAAAAGGCAGGAATAAGAGGTGAGAGGAGGAGTGGAGGTATGACGGAGGGGGGGGGGGGATGGAGAGATTACCTGGTGAACGAGAGGGAAAGCTGTTGTGACACTCCCTAATGCGATTTCTAAACCAATCTGCTAAGTGCACCTAAGAGACCGGTGTGTTGAAGTGTGTGTGTTCACGGGCATCAAATAATCTTGTTGCAGACGACAGCCTCCCTCCTTCATCTCTCACCTCCCATCGCTCTCTCTCGTTTCTCTCTCTCTCTCTCTCTCTCTCACTCTCTCTCTCCTGGAGTGGCTACATCTGAAGATGCGCCTCTACCGCTGGAGTTTCTGCTGCCCAGCTAAACCAGGGACGTCAGGCTGGGAGGAGACGTCTAAACTGGGACCTGGGGGAGTCTGGATCGTCTGGATCGTCTCGTCTCGTCTCGTCTCGTCTCGTCTCGTCTCGTCTCGTCTCGTCTCGTCTCTGTGTGGTCCGGTGTCCGACGGATCAGAACTAAAGTTCTACCTGATGCTCTCTAGATCAGAGCACAGACCCGGTAACCCTGGACAATGTGAAGGAGCTACGGGGAAACCAACGGATGAAAGTTTAGTTTGGTTTAACGAAAGTTACAAAACACAAGTGTTTCCACCGTAAACCAGCTGCAGGCGACGTCCACGTTAGCGCGTCGTCATTTTAAAACGCCGTTTCAAAACAAAACCACGCTGGCGTTTGAGGTCCGCGTCAGAAAAGTTCTCTGTTCACATCACACATCGGTTCCTGCTCCGAACCTCAGAGAACCAGAACCGTAGACCTCTGGTCTTAGAGACTCGTTACTGACACGGTGGTTGATGAGATGGTTGCTGAGTAGAATTGAGCGATTTTATCAATTCTGCAATATATATCAATATTTTATTTCCCCAGAGAGTATCGATTTTTCAGCCGCGGGTATCGATATTTTAAGCTCCCTTCAAAACCCCCGTGTCCCACACGGGTGCTCTTCCTGAGCCATTTAGTCCTCCAGCCGCTAGCGTCGCTGTAGAGCGTCTCTAACAGGTTATCCAGAAGCTTCTTTCTCTTCCAGCTAGAGCTGAGCCAGTCAGGAGGATGGCGGCGAGTATAAACGCAGCGCCTGCTAGCTTAAAAGCAGATGTGTGGGAGCAGTTCGGGTTGAAAAAGAAAAAGGAAAGCGAAGATTTAGACAAAAGTATGGCGATTTGCAAGCTGTGTCACTCAAACGTGAAGTAGTCTGGAAATACCACCAACCTGTGAGCCCACCTGAAACGTCACCACCCGGACAAGTTAATGCTAACTGAGAGCTAGCCAAACTTTATTTGTCAGGATTTGAGACCGTATTCAGAGGTGGAAAACGCCGGCTTTAAGGGCTGTGTTTACTCTCGCAGCAACGTGTCGCAGTTATCTTGTCACCGGTATGAAGTTACTTTTGATTTATGCTCAATTTTGAAGCGCGTCTCTATGTTATTCAACGCCACAACGGAGAGGGACAATCACGAACTAGCTAAACTTACTAAACTTATCTCTGGTGTTTTTCCACTTCCTCACCGTCTCGGCCGTATCCAGACCCACATTCATCGCTATCTCCCTCCATGAATTACTAGAATATGTTCTGTCTTTGTAGCGTGGAGAACCAGAATCGTACAGATGTGGCTACTTCCTCATTTCCTCGATGACACGGATGTAGAATTGACCAATCAGAGGCCTCCTTTCTCTCCTCTCTGCGACGTAGTTTGCGGTCACCTACCTTTCAGTTCAGTTAATTCAAACAAATTGGAACACTCACAAGATGTCACCAAAATCACTTTGTCCCGTTAAAATCTTCCAGAAAATGATGTAAATGTATTGTTAGAAAAATATCGATATAATATCGTATCGTTAGCCAAATGTATCGTATCGTATCGTGAGATTAGTGTATCGCTACAGCCCTATTGCTGAGATGGTTTGTGAGATGGTTGTGATGGATGTGTCTCCAAGACATTTTCCTTCAGAAGTTTTGGTCCATTTTGTCCGCCGTGTCCGGGCTACACGGGACAATTGTGGTCTAACTGACTTGGCGTGTCGAGTAGGCTCCGCCCAACAGAAGACAGCAGGAACAGGAGACGTTGGCATCTCCATCTCCAGTCAGGGCCCGTGACATTCCTCGTTTAGGACGACGTGAACCAACTCCTGTCGGACCTGAATACCTGAATATCCAGATGTTCGCACCGAACGTTGCAGACGTCGCCTGCAGCAGCGTGCTTGGTTCATTTTAGCTACGCCAGAGACGCTAGCTGACCTCCGCTCCAACGCATTCATCCAAACAAAGGAGGAGTTTTCACTTTCTTTCATACAAGTTGCCACATAACACGACAGAACCAACACACGTACTTGACACATTTACTGGTGAAAACGCCAAAAAAAAATATATATATATATAATAATAATAATATCTGAGAAGCTTGAAATATGAAATGTTTGGCTTGTTTCTTTGAAAAATGGCTAATTAGAGCCATTATCAAAGCAGTTGCTCTTCTGCAGCTGTTAAATGATGAATAATTGATTAACAGCTCCATCGCTGGTGGGGTCACACCCCCCCCCCCCCCCCATCCACGCACATGAGGCTCTGCTGCACAGCTGGCCAGATGTTGGCTGAACGGTTTAGCTGTTGGTTGACAAAAAAATTTAAAAAAACACTGTTAAGACTTTTTTCTTTCTAAAAAGAAACTGAAACTGTTCTTTTCTTTCCCTCCTTCTCACGGACTCGAGACCAGAGTCGCTGAAGCCTTTGTGAAACATTATCTTTTTCCAACACACACTCACAATGACCTGCCCCCCCCCCCTCTGTTGTTCAGTCCACACACACACACACACACACACACACAGATCAGTTCTTCTCCATGGTGACAGAGGGTCATATTTCTTGCTTTGATCTTCACCTCTCCCTCTGTCTCTCTCTGTGATCCTTCACTCTCCTCTTTTTTTTTCCCCTGGATGAAAACAGAGGGAGGAGGGAGGGGGGGGGGGGGGGGGGGGGGAGCATCGGGGAGCATCTTTCCTGTGTCTCTCGCTCCGGCTGGATGGTGGGACGGCAAGTGAAGTGAAGCATGAAACCAGCTCTTCAGACCCTGAGACACACGAACAGGCCGTCAGGAGGCCTGGACGGAACCGTGACCAGTCCTGGAGGACCACAGGACATGGACGACTTGCTCGCCTAGCGTCGGGCAGGTTCCCCATCGTCCTCGGCAGACCGGGCTGCCGCCGTGGAGCAGTAACACGTGGCGAGCGTGATGGTCATGTGATGGTTAACTTTAGAGAACCTTCTTTAGATTACAGCTGTTTAACGCTGATGTTTAGCTTATATATATTTAAAGTCTATACACCGGTACCTCTACTTACGAAATTAACTGGTTCTGGAAGTAGTTTCATAACCTGAAAATTTCGTAAGTAGAGATGCGTTTTCCATGTAAATGCTCTAATCCGTTCCAAGCCCCCCAAAATTCGGATATATTTTTTTAAATAAATTATAAATAATACATGAAATGACATAAAGACCTGTAAGAAATACATGTTAGAACTAGAAAAACACTCAGAGAGCTCAGACCTCCACCAAGCGCAACAATTATCAATAATTTGAAAGTGATCCAGAATCCAGGATTTCTTCCGGATCAGAACCAAAATGAAATCAGTTCTTCCTTTTCACATTTCTGACAACTCCTGAAAATTTAATAAAAATCCATCCAGAACTTTTAGAGTTATCTTGAACACAGACAGACAGATAAACGCTGGTAAAAACATAACCTCCTTGGCGGAGGTAAAAATAGTTCGTTTACCTGGTTGCTGGGTTACGCTCATACAGACAAGGGGCCCTCTTAGCCAATGGGATGCCAGGAAGATGCTAAGCGATAGCCAATGGCAGAGCAGCTCGGACGCACTGCTTTCAAACCAAGATACAGAGCCGACAGCTATGTTTACGTTCGGTAAACTCTGGGAGCTGTTAGTAGCAGCGCTACTGGATTTTAGCCTTTCGTATCCTGAAATGTCTTTCGTAACTAGCAGGATTATTTTCCCATTGAGGCGTTTCGTAACCTGAAAATTTCGTATGTAGAAACGTTCGTAAGTAGAGGTACCACTGTATCATATAAATGTGACTTTAAGGGCTCTGGACCTTCAGCAGACGTTGACGCCACTCGTGGAACCAGTGAAGCCAGAACGTACGTGACTGAGTCGTAAACGCCGAAATACCAAACTAGTAGCTATAGCTATAGCGCGTCACGCCCGAGACCAACAGGAACACTGTCGAGTTATTAACGGGCGCAGTACAATCGGGCGTAAGTTGTTGGGTAAATACAAATGAATGTGATGGGGGAGGAGTTTATGATTCACCAACACAGCTGAGGTCACAGGCCCCGCCCTCCTGTTCAACGTCAAAAACCAAGGGAGACGTCTACGGGCGCCAGAGAACACCCAACATGACCAGGTCTAGGTGGCCAGGTCCTGGTCCAAGTGACCAGGTCTAGGTAGCCAGGTCCTGGTCCAAGTGACCAGGTCTATGTGGCCAGGTCCAGGTCCTGGTCCAAGTGAAGGTCTATGGGTGACCAGGTCTAGGTGGGTCCAGGTCCTGGTCCAAGTGGGGGTCCAAGTGACCAGGTCTATGTGGCCAGGTCCTGGTCCAAGTGACCAGGTCTATGGGTGGTCCAGGTCCAAGTGACCAGGTCCCAGGGTCTACCAGGTCCAGGACAGGTGGCCAGGTCCTGGTCCAAGTGACCAGGTCTAGGTGGCCAGGTCCTGGTCCAAGGTCCTGGTCCAAGTGACCAGTGTCTATGTGGCCAGGTCCTGGTCCAATGTGACCAGGTCTAGGTGGCCAGGTCCTGGTCCCAGTGAGGTCCAGGTCTAGGTCCAGGTCCTGTCCAAGTGACCATCTAGGTCCAGGTCCACCAGTGGTGACATCTATGTGGCCAGGTCCTGGTCCAAGTGACCAGGTCTATGGCCAGGTGGCCAGGTCCAGGTGGTCCAAGTGACCAGGTCTAGGTGGCCAGGTCCTGGTCCAAGTGACCAGGTCTATGTGGCCAGGTCCTGGTCCAAGTGACCAGGTCTAGGTGGCCAGGTCCTGGTCCAAGTGACCAGGTCTAGGTCCAAGTGACCAGGTCTATGTCAGGTCCTGGTCCAAGTGGGCCTGGTCCACCAGGTCTAGGTCCTGGTCCAAGGTCCAAGTGACCAGGTCTATGTGGCCAGGTCCTGGTCCAAGTGACCAGGTCTAGGTGGACCAGGTGGGTCCAGGTCCTGGTCCAAGTGACCAGGTCTATGTGGCCAGGTCCAGTGACCAGGTCCTGGTCCAAGTGACCAGGTCTATGTCCAGGTCCTGGTCCAAGTGACCAGTCTATGTGCCAGGTGGTCCAGGTCAGTGAGGTCCAGGTCCAAGTAGGTGGGCCAGGTCTAGGTCCAAGTGGTCCAAGTGACCAGGTCTAGGTGGCCACCTGGTCCAAGTGACCAGGTGTGTGGCCAGGTTCTGGTCCAAGTGACCAGGTGTATGTGGCCAGGTCCTGGTCCAAGTGATCAGGTCCTGGTCCAAGTGACCAGGTCTAGGTAGCCAGGTCCTGGTCCAAGTGACCAGATCTAGGTCCAAGTGACCAGGTGTATGTGGCCAGGTCCTGGTCCAAGTGACCAGGTCTATGTGGCCAGGTCCTGGTCCAAGTGACCTTGTCTATGTGGCCAGGTTCTGGTCCAAGTGACCAGGTGTATGTGGCCAGGTCCTGGTCCAAGTGACCAGGTCAAGGTGGTCAGGTCCTGGTCCAAGTGACCTTGTCTATGTGGCCAGGTCCTGGTTCAAGTGACCAGGTCTATGTGGCCGGGTCCTGGTCCAAGTGACCAGGTCTATGTGGCCAGGTCCTGGTCCAAGTGACCAGGTCTATGTGGCCGGGTCCTGGTCCAAGTGACCAGGTCTAGGTGGCCGGGTCCTGGTCCAAGTGACCTTGTCTATGTGGCCAGGTCCTGGTCCAAGTGACCAGGTCTATGAGGTCAGGTCCTGGTCCAAGTGACCAGGTCTATGTGGCCAGGTCCTGGTCCAAGTGACCAGGTCTATGTGGCCAGGTCCTGGTCCAAGTGACCAGGTCTAGGTGGTCAGGTCCTGGTCCAAGTGACCAGGTCTAGGTGGTCAGGTCCTGGTCCAAGTGACCAGGTCTATGTGGCCAGGTTCTGGTCCAAGTGACCAGGTGTATGTGGCCAGGTCCTGGTCCAAGTGACCAGGTCAAGGTGGTCAGGTCCTGGTCCAAGTGACCTTGTCTATGTGGCCAGGTCCTGGTTCAAGTGACCAGGTCTATGTGGCCGGGTCCTGGTCCAAGTGACCAGGTCTATGTGGCCGGGTCCTGGTCCAAGTGACCAGGTCTAGGTGGTCAGGTCCTGGTCCAGTGACCAGGTCTATGTGGCCGGGTCCTGGTCCAAGTGACCAGGTCTAAGGTGGCCAGGTCCTGGTCCAAGTGACCAGGTCTATGTGGCCAGGTCCTGGTCCAAGTGACCAGGTCTATGGTGGTCCAGTGGGTCCAGGTCTGGTCCAAGTGACCAGGTTGGTCCAAGTGTCTGGTCCAAGTGACCATGCCAGTGTCTAGTGGCCAGGTCCTGGTCCAAGTGTCCTGGTCCAAGTGACCAGGTCTAAGGTGGTCCAGGTCCTGGTCCAAGTGACCTTGTCTATGTGGCCAGGTCCTGGTCCAAGTGACCAGGTCTATGGTCAGGTCCTGGTCCAAGTCCTTGTCTATGTGGCCAGGTCCTGGTCCAAGTGACCAGGGTTTGTGGCCGGGTCCTGGTCCAAGTGACCAGGTCTATGTGGCAGGTCCTGGGTCCAAGTGACCAGTCTATGGTGGCCGGGTCCTGGTCCAAGTGACCTCCAGGTGGCCCAGGTCCAAGTGACCAGGTCTAGGTGGCCAGGTCCTGGGTGACCAAGTGGCCAGGTCCTGGTCCAAGTGACCAGGTCTATGTGGCCAGGACCAGGTCCTGGTCCAAGTGACCAGGTCTAGGTGGTCAGGGGTCCTGGTCCAAGTGACCAGGTCTAGTGTCAGGTCCATGGGTCCTGGTCCAGGTGGACCAGGTCTATGTGGCCAGGGTCCTGGTCCAAGTGACCAGGTCAATGTGGGTCCAGGTCCTGGTCCAAGTGACCAGACCAGGTCTATGTGGCCGGTCCTGGTCCAAGTGACCAGGTCTATGTGGCCAGGTTCCTGGTCCAAGTGACCAGGTCTATGTGGCCAGGTGTCCAGTGACAGGTCCTGGTCCAAGTGACCAGGTCTATGGTGTGCCAGGGTCCTGGTCCAAGTGACCAGGTCTATGTGGCCGGGTCCTGGTCCAAAGTGACCAGGTCTATGGGGCCAGGGTCCTGGTCCAAGTGACCAGGTCTATGTGGCCAGGTCCTGGTCCCAAGTGACCAGGTCTAGTGTGGTCCGGGTCCTGGTGTCCAAGTGACCTGGTCTAGGGACCAGGGTCCTGGTCCCAAGTGACCAGGTCTATGTGGTCCAGGTCCTGGTCCAAGTGACCAGGTCTATGTGGCCAGGTCCTGGTCCAAGTGACCAGGTCTATGTGGCCAGGTCCTGGTCCAAGTGACCAGGTCTAGGTGGTCAGGTCCTGGTCCAAGTGACCAGGTCTATAGGTCCAGGTCCTAGTCAAGTGACCAGGGGTCTATGGGCCGGGCCATGTCCTGGTCCAAGTGACCAGGTCTATGTGGCCGGGGTCCAAGTGACCTCCTGGTCCAAGTGACCAGGTCTATGTGGCCAGGTCCTGGTCCAAGTGACCAGGTTCTAGGTGGTCAAGTCCTGGTTTCCTGGTCCAAGTGACCAGTCTATGTGGCCGGTCCTGGTCCAAGTGACCAGGTCTATGTGCCAGGTCCTGGTCCAATGACCAGGTCTATGTGGCCAGGTCCTGGTCCAAGTGACCAGGTCTATGTGGCAGGTCCTGGTTCCAAGTGACCAGTGTCTATGTGGCCGGGTCCTGGTCCAAGTGCCCAGGTCTATGTGGCCAGGTCCTGGTCCAAGTGACCAGGTCTATGTGGGGGTCCTGGTCCAAGTGCCCAGTCTATGTGGCCATGGTCCCGGCCAGTGGCCAGGTCCTGGTCAGTGGCCTAGGTCCAGTGGTCCAGTGACCAGGTCTATGTGGCCGGGTCCTGGTCCAAGTGACCAGGTCTATGTGGCCAGGTCCTGGTCCAATGTGACCAGGTTTAGTGGTCAGGGGTCCTGGTCCTGGTCCAAGTGACCAGGTCTATGTGGCCAGGTCCTGGTCCAGTGACCAGGTCTATGTGGCCAGGTCCTGGTCCAAGTGACCAGGTCTATGTGGCCAGGTCTATGTGGCCTGGTCCAAGTGACCAGGTTTAGGTGGTCAGGTCCTGGTCCAGGTGACCAGGTCTATGTGGCCAGGTCGAGGTCCAGGTGACCAGGTCCAGGTCCAGCATTTGTAGATGATCTTCTCTGGCCTTGAACCTGGTTTTCACGGCTCCACCTGATTGGTCGTCGCCCGCCTGTTCACGCATCGTCACCGCCACGGCGAGGAGACCTCAGCTCCCCACCGGCCGACCGGGACTTTAACCTTTAACCTTTATCAATTAACCAGCAGCACAAAGCGGCGCTGAAACCGGACACACACACCTGCACACACACACACACCAAGGCAAGGAAACACACACAAACATCTGTGAGACACACACACGCACAGACGACACACCAACACTGTCAGATGTAACCAGAGACAGTGAGATAACCGATACACACACACACACACACAGACACACACACACACACCACAGCCAGCAGCACAACAACTGACCACATCAGTGTGAGTTTAACAAACCACTGAGTTCCATTAAAGGAACTTAAAGCTCCAAGAGAGAGAAACAGATGAAAGGAGCTCATGCTGGACGTGCACGGACCCAGTCTGGACGTGCACGGACCCAGTCTGTGTGTGTGTTCGGGGCTGCAACGTCTCAACAAACCAAACCCCCCCCCCCAGACAATGCAACTTCCATCATCAGTGTGGCTGCACGTCGGTGTGTGTGTGTGTGTGTGTGTGGGGGGGGGGGGGGGTCTATCCTGATAAGGAGCCCAGAATAACAGTCCGACATCAGCAGCCCTCCCTGCTGTCACTCACTATCGATTCACACACACACACAAACTGCAGTAAACCGCCGTCTCTCTCATTCAAATCAAAGCAGCTGTGAGGTTTTGAAAGACAATAAAAAAGTTTATAAATTATAAAGAAAAAAACTGTCATTTCTTTCCTAAAACTGATGTCGTAGAAGATCTGAGTCCAGGAGACGACTTCTACAGGTACGAGATCCTGGGTACGTACAGGTACGTACAGGTACATACAGGTACGTACAGGTACGAGATCCTGGGTACGTACAGGTACGTACAGGTACATACAGGTACGTAAAGGTACGAGATCCTGGGTACGTACAGGTACGTACAGGTACAGCTCCATCACTGTCTGAGGCACCAGGATCATCTACAGGTGCCTACAGGTACGTACAGGTACGAGATCCTGGGCAGCTCCATCGCCCACCCACCAGAGACCAGAGACCAGCAGAGACACGGGGGGGGGGGGGGGGGGGGGGTTAAAGACCACTCATAGTTAAAAAAAATAAAAAAGCCCAGTCTTCAAGTCCACCACAAACACAACCCACATAGACTTTTTTAATCATTAAAACATCAAATTATTCTTTCTGGTGTAAACTGGATTCCTGAATTCTGTTACTGTCTCGTCAGCGAGTCTAAACGGATCAATTAGACTCTCAGGATGTGAAGTTTGCCGGAGCCGGAGATCGGATCCTCCGTAGGACCAGGTCGAGGGTGCGTTAAATTAAAAAAACGCCCGTTAACAGAAGGCAGCACCGGTGGCCCAGGTGGCCCAGGTGGCCCAGGTGGCCCAGGTGGCCCAGGTGGCCCAGGTGGCCCAGGTGGCCCAGGTGGGCGAGACACCAACATGTGAACGGGTTCTGGAGTAGAGGAACATGCAGGAGACGCAGCGGGACTTTTTCTCCCTCTTTGTGCGTTTTAGCGTTTAATTTTTCTCCCTCCGCCCGGAGAATAATACGGGGCATTAAAGGAGGGATGGAGGGAGGCATTAAGGAGGGATGGAGGCATTAGAGGAGGAGGAGGCATTAGAGGAGGGAGGGAGGCATAGAGGAATGTCAATATGATTGGAGAAAGAGCGGTGTGTGTTCACCGCGCTTTCAGCAACAATAGCTCTCCAGCCGTGTTTTTCCATGTGCATTCACATGATCCATTATTACCTCTGACACGGACCGCTGAGAGAGAGAGAGAGAGAGGAGAGAGAGAGAGAGAGAGGAGAGATGGGATGATTGAGAGACAGCAGAAAATGAGAAGACAGAAACACCTCTGAGAGGAACCGTCTGAAACAAAAAAAAAAGAAAGAGACAGAAACAGGTGGAGGTCTCAGCGTTTCACGCTTAATAAACTATGTGTGTGTGTGTGTGTGTGTGTGTGTGTGTGGTCAGCTGAAAAGCAGGAGTCATGCACTTCCATAGCAACACGATCTGCCGTTAGTTATCGCTCTAACCCCTAACCCCTAACCATAACCACTAACCCATAACCATAACCCCTAACTCTAAGCTAGGGGTGCACGATAACTATCGGGCCGATAACAGGAAATTATGACGTCATCCCGATAAGTTCGATATCACGATGAATAGCCCCGATAACATTTATTTCTGTCAACACAGCAGTGTCTCGCTCCCTCTGAGCCCTTGAATGACCAGCAGTGAATGTTATGTTCAAGTGACGTCGGCATAATCAGAAAAACGATTTCTCGATCAGGAAAATCAAGAATACCCCCTCATGACAGAAAACAACTCGTTAACTCGGTCATAATTTTAGTAGTTGCTGACTTTAATTGATATTCACAGTATTTTCCCCACATGTTACACATAAAAAAGAAAAAAATAGAAAAGGCTGAAAGAACGACTAGCAAACGAGGGAACGTCGGAATTTACGTTACACCTTGAATGCAGCAGCACACAGCGCTGATCACAACAACATGGCGGCGTGGAACTTGGTTAAGTTTCAGAAGAGAGATAGTTTGGTGGTTATTTGTGACGAATCCTCCGAGTGAATTCTACGAGGAGGGAAGCACAAGCTTTAATACGTCAAACCTGATCAGCCACCTACAACATAACAATCACTTCTATGGAGTTTTGAAATCGCGCTAACGCGAGCTAATGCTAACGTGCGCAATCCAGCAGTCCTCTCCCTCTCCTCATCTCTCTCATCTCTCTAAAGCTTCCATGAACAAACAAAAAAAGAATCACTGAACCTCATTTACTTTAATTAAAGTTTAAATTTTTAAGCCAAAATCCACTTAGGCCAATGTAATCTTCTTTCAGTTAGTAATTCTGATGCATGTATTTCCATCAGTTCAATGAGCCTTTATTTTTTATATCAGTCAGTAATGAAACCTTATTTAAGTTAATGTGAGATCAAATAGGTTTGTTTGATAGCTTTAAGAAATGTTTGAGAGGCTTGACAATAGTTTTATATTGGAAAAAATAAATATCTGTTCATTTAAAGAGTCAAAACTATTTTTGGTTTTGTTCATAGCATTGATGTAATGATCTTAGGTATATGTGTGTGTTATCGGTATCGGCCTTTAGGAGCTGAAAGTTATCGGTTTTTAAAAACAGTTATCGTGCATCCCCTCTAACTCTAGCCTGGGTCTAAAAAAGCTTATTGGGTTTGTAAATTCATCTATAAAAATTAAATGAATACATATCTATGGAAAGCACATATAGTAGAATCTAGATTTGAAATTTCAAAATTTTAGCTAAAAAATTACGTGTTCTATAAGATTTTTTCTAAATTTCATAAAAGGCGATTGGAGGCGCAAAATTAGAATTATGTAAAATCTAGGGATGCACCGAAAATTCGGCCACCGAAAATTTTCGGCCGAAAATGGCCCAAAAGTGCATTTTCGGTTTTCGGCCGAAAGACTTTTATCACCGAAACAACACGGCCGAAACAGGATGTTGTGATGACGAACAAAAGCCGTGGCCAGCACGCTTGTCTGGGGCCAACATGTCTGTGGTGTGGACGTATTTCAATATATCTGAGAAGAAAGACCCACAGATAGCGATTTGTAAAACATGTAACGCTGATGAAATTTCAAGAGGGGTGAATCTGCAACGAGTTTCTCCACGTCGGGTTTGATTTATCACCTGAAATCCAAACATCTCCATCGCCATTCTGAATATGAGAAGGCGGCGGCACAGAAAAGGAAAATCCCTCTGAGCGCACCCACTCCGTCTGTGGTGGACGTATTTGAAAAGGCAAGAAAGTTTTCCAGTGATGGTGCCAAGGCAAAGGGCATTACACAAAAAATAATGGAATTCATTGCCTTAGATGATCAGCCGTTCTCTGTTGTAGAGGATGTGTGGGATTTCGTAGGCTGATCGAGCACATTGAGCCCGTTATTCCATACCGAGCAGACGTGTGTTTACCTGAGCCGTAGTCGGAAATCCCGGGGGGGACACAGGGGACGTGTCCCCCCCTTCCACATAGTTGTCCCCCCCAAAAAATCGTTGTAAGCACACAAAAACACAATTGAATAATAATATAGTCATGTTCAATAAAAGTACAACACAAGCGCTGCAAATTTTAAACGTAAAAAGCCTTTTTTAAAAATTGTGAACATTGCGACCCCCCCTAATTCTCAAAGTGGTTTAGTCCACATGCTGTTTCTAATGGCGGGGGCTACCTGCAAGCTCCGTGTGTCAGCGAGTGTGTCATTTAAACGTGGAAGGGATTTTTAATTGTATTTTATTTTTGCATTTTTAAGTTGCCATATTTAATGGCGTAGTTGTAATATGTTGTTGTATTTTGTTTGTCAAAAATACAACACTACAATATAATAATACCACCTAATACCATTGTTGATTTTTCAGTTTGAACATTGAAAAACCTGTATACGGGTAGAATATGCACTGATACACAACAATGCTACAACTACTATTATTACTTTTTCTAACATTCAACAGGCTGTGGGCTCAACCCTGCAAGGCAAGTTCCAAAGGAGCAGGAGAGAGAGAGGGAGAGAGAGTTTTTTTCATGTCCCCCCCAGGAATTACTCTCTGATATTTTACTGTTTATTGTCCCCCCCCCCCCAAATGAAATGGGATTTTCGCCCCTGACCTGAGCTGTTTAATGTGTTGTTGCAGCTCACGTCCATGAGCTTATAGCTGCAGATATTTTTGTTGTAGTCCTACAGAGAATTTTTTTAAAATGCACTTGACTTAAATGCACTGTGTTTTTATGAGAGAACATTTTTACAATCTTTCAGCAGGCCAGTCAGCCTGTATTATTATTTAATGTACACCTGAGTGGGGTCAAGTTAAAACATTTTATTTTGAATTTTGTTTTATATTGTGCATTGTTGTAATGTCAGTGCTAATAAATATTTTCATAATTTTGCAATTAATTTATTCTTTGTGGCATCAATATTAATTTATGCAATGGTAATGCCTTGATTTTAGTGAGGTTAGTACACAGTCATAGCCATGAATGCAATGGTACTAATAATTGGCATAATAATTTATTTCGGCGTTTCGGTTTTCGGCTTTCGGCCTTGGTTTCTTCATTTTCGGTTTTCGGTTTCGGCCAAGAATTTTCATTTCGGTGCATCCCTAGTAAAATCATTTGGTTTTAAAGCCACAGGGGGGTGGGGGGTGGGGGGGGTATAAATAGGACTGTGATATTCTAGTTCGTTCATTCTTGTTCAAGCAGGGAAACTTGAAACTCAAACTTGAAGACCAAGACATTGTTTTTGATAGTTTAGAGTGTGTCAGGCCTGAAGAAGACCTTTTTAGGTCGAAACGTTGCTGCACCACACTTGTTTCTTTAATTTCAGAATAAAATTCATTTAATTTTTTTAATTTCATTTTATTTATTTGAAAAAAATCATTTAATTTAATTTCGTTTTTTTTTTTTTTTTTTTTAAAAGGATAAAACATGTCCTTGCAGGACGGGGGGTGGACGGTGGTCCAACGCGGGAGGCGTGGAGGTCGTCCCCGTGTACCCCGTTACTTTCAGGGTCCACCGCCACCCCAACAGACTTTTTCATACGGGGGAGGGGGGACGCTGGGGGACGGACCGTACCCGTCCCTCCTCCCGCATGAGGGGAGGCTGGGTCAGCCTCCTTACCCTAAACCCTAACCCCTAACCCCTAACCCTAACCCTAATCCTAATCTCTAACCCTAACCCTCATCTCTAACCCCTAACCCTAATCTCTAACCCTTAACCCCTAACCCTAATCTCTGACCCTAACCCCTAACCCTAAACCCTAACCTTAACCCCTAACCCTAACCCCATAACCCTAATCTCTAACCGTAACCTCTAACCCCAATCTCTAACCCCTAACCCCTAAACCCTAACCCCTAACGCTAACCCTAACCTCTAACCTCTAACCTTAACCCTAACCCCTAACCCCTAACGCTAATCTCTAACCCTAATCTCTAACCCTAATCTCTAACCCCTAACCCCTAACGCTAATCTCTAACCCTAAACCCTAACCCCTAACGCTAACCCTAACCTCTAACCTTAACCCTAACCCCTAACGCTAATCTCTAACCCTAAGCCCTAACCCCTAACGCTAACCCTAACCCCTAACGCTAACCCTAACCCCTAACCTTAACCCTAACCCCTAACCCTAATCTCTAACCCTAACCCCCAACCCTAACCCTAAACCCTAACCCCTAACCCTAACCTCTAACCCTGCAGGTAATTTTCCAAAGACGCAGGAAGTTTCAGACACCTGAGCGGGTTCAGGGTCTCTCGTCGTTCTGGAGGAGATGATCTGGAGAAAGTTCTGGGAGCGTCCCAGAATGCTAACCCCTACCCAGAAGCCCGGCTGCACCATGAACCCGTTTGTCTGACACTCCTGCAGATTTGCACCTTTCAAAAGCACGCTCGCTTAATTATTAAACCTTCCCCGCAATGCAGCAGCGAAGGCCCGGCCATCAGTCAGTCAGTCACGGACAGAAGTGAGCATTGTCCCCCCCCACCCCCCCGAGCAGATTTATGGCTGTTTATCAGCGATGGACGGCAGATTTAATTATATCACTCTGAAGTGGAAGTCACATTCAGTCTGCAGATGCCTGCGTGTTGAGTTCTGACAGCGTTATTGAATCGGGGGTGGGGGGGGGGGGGGCAAGGCTGCTGCGGCGGTTTTAAAATAGTCTCAGGGAGCTGCGTGTCATCATCGCGCCTGCAACTGTTGACGCGTCGATGAGATGTGGGGGGGGGGTGGGGGGGCAAAAAGTTCCCTGCATGCACCTGTCCTTCTCACATCACGGCTCCACCCCCGACTTCAGGTGGACCCCCCCCGTTCACCCCCCCCCCCCCCCCCCCCCCAACGGCGCCGGAGCCGAGGTGCCCAGCTCCTAAAAACCGCTAATGTCCTCTACGCCGCCAGGACGCTATTTTTAAACCCGTCCTGTTGCCAAAAAAAACTCCACCATTAGCAAATTAAATTAATCAGATACACAAGATGCAGAACCCTTCGGCTTTTCCTCCGTCTTTAAATTAAGACCTGATTTAGAAAATGAGAAAATACTTTTCTTTTATCTGTGAAAAAGACAGAAATAAAATGAAATAGCGCAGCGGGAGCAGACGGATGAGTCGCTGATGCCATCAGAGACGCGCCGTTAATATTAATGCGTTCAAGTTAATATGACCTGATTAAGAGACGCTAATAGCAGACTGGACTTAATTCACATTAAAGGACACTCGGGAAGGTGAATTCACACCTTAAAGGGGTCGATTTATCAGAAAAAAATTACCTTTTTTATTTTCCACATCTAAATACTGTTTATTTGGGTGTTAAAAACTTTTAAAAAATAAATAAATAGCTCTGGGACTCTTACTTGGAAAGGTAAAGACGAGGTAGCACAAATCTGTGGTACTGATGTGAAAAGAGGGGGTGGAGCCGGGTCAGGCCCCGCCCCCTGAAACCAGCCGCCCTCAACAGATCTGTGAATACATGGCTGTGAAGGGAGCTTTACTACTCTGTCTGGTTCTGGAAATTAATTCATAAAGTCTGAGTTAAACTTGTGCGTGTCGCGGAGGTAACTACAGGTGAGCTGGTCCACCCACCTGGCGCTCGTGCAGTCCTGGTACAGCGTCTCGAAGTCCTTCCTGGAGATGAGCTTGCAGCGGTTCACGCCGGGCTGGATGGCGCCGAGCCCCCGCAGCACGCGCACCTGCTCCACGGTGCACACCACCGGCGCGATGTCCAGCCGCTTCAGCTTGGTGTAGACGGTGTGCAGCCCCCCCACCAGGTGCTTCAGGAACAGGTCGAACACCTGCGGCAGGCAGATGAGCTCCTGGCCGTCCACGCTGAAGCTGGCCACCTTCACGCCGTGCACCTCCACCAGCTTGCACTCGCTGCACAGACCCGCGCCGGACGGCGCGTGCGCCAGACCCGGGGAACCGGGGGTCAGACCGGCCGCGCTCAGGGAGCCGAGCCCGCCGAGGGAGCCCAGGGCGGCGGCGGCGGCGGCGCCCCCCGGTCCCGGTCCGGGAGGAAGGCGCTGAGCATGCTGCTGGTCAGCCGCGGGGACGGGGACAGGGAGTGGAGTGCGGGTGGGAGTTGGTGTGTGAGCGCCGGGCTGGAGGTGCCGGTGGAGGCGGCGGAGGCGTGGAGCCCCTCCGGGGCGGAGCGGTAGAGCCCGACCGGGGTCGGGGCGCCCGAGCCCGGGGAGAGGAGCGGAGGGGAGCCGGGGAGCGACATGGAGGATCCGGTCTTCAGCTTTCACGCACTTTCCTCCTTCCGTCCCCACTTACTGAACTCTTCTCTCACTTTTGCTTCCTTTCCTTCCTCACTTTTTTCCTCTTCTTCCTTCCTTCCTTCCTCCTAGATGTCCCCCTCTGTTCCTCCGCGCTTATCTCTTCCCATCCGGGATAAAGTGTCACTCCTGATATCCACGCGTGGACTGTCCGGTCCGTGAGTAGAACAGACTGGATCAGACTCCGGGTCGGCCCCCCGCGTAGGCCCCGCCCCCTCCGCGGGTGACTGACGGGCCTCAGAGCCAATCAGAGCGGCGCTACGGACGCTACTGGCAGAGAGAGGGAGGACTTCATTAAACTCCGTCTGCGCGTGTTCGCGCGCGTGTCTGTGTGTGCGTGTGTGTTCTGGATATCGGCTCGGATCTGTAGCTTTCCTGTTTTATAAACTTTCTCACGAGCAGCTTCTCTCTGAAACGGGAAGTTTTTATTTTTCTACTCCATCATTTATAACCTCTCAAAGCTGACGCTTTTTTTTTTTCCTCTTTCTTTTTTTTTGTTGCGCGTGCGTGAGCGCGCACGTGTGCTTGTCCGAGCTCAGTATTTGCGGCTCGCGTGCGAGCTCTGGTGGCGGCGCGGACCCACCTGACCAGGTGGCGCGGAGGTCCGGTTTTAGGACAAAAAGTGTCTTTTAAAAAAAAATAAAATGAGGAGAAGAAATAAGTGAAGGAGGTCTGGAAGGAGGAGAAGGCGGGAAGCTAAATGACCCGCGGTGATGACTTCTATCACAGCAGAATGAGAGGAGGATTAACGGGAGAATAAGAAGCAGAGATCACGGCGGAGCATCAAAGAGAAGCGCGCGCGTCCGTGTTTAAGCGGTGAAATGGGATTGAGCGGTGTGGATTACAGACAGATGGGCTTTTATAATCCCGTGTAATCTCATTACTCTGAGAAACCCTGACTGAATGAAAGAGAGAGTGAAAGGAGAAGCGCACGCGGACTGAAGGAGACTGAACCGGAGCGTTTAACGTTCCCGCCACACGGACTTCTGGTGTTCACATAAAACATGATTTTATTTCTCTTTATCAGTCCATAGTTGAAATGAATCTCTTTTCATTTACAATCCTAAAACGAGAAAGAATTTGGACAATATTTAAAATTCATATTTTTTAAAAATTGCAATTTTTGACTTTCTTTTATTTCCTTGCAGACACCATAAATTTTGTTTGTATATCGTCTATTAAAAGTTAAAAAAAAAAAAGGGAAGGGAAATTTAACATTTATTGCATTTACACGGGAAGTTTAATTCTTCTTTAATTCAGAATTAACATTAAATCCGATTTAAAATGATTAAAAATGACCATATAAACACCTAATTCCGAATGAAAATGTCCATTCTGAATTAAACTTAATTCCGAAGTTTATTCTGATTTTAAATCCGAATAGAATAATTCCGCGGTCATTCCGGTCTTTCTGCGCATGCTCGTTCTCTTGCCTATCTGTCGCCATGACGCTTGTTTTTTGAAAACAAAAACAACATCGACATGATGTTGTCGTGCTGCTGCTTCAAAAATAAAATCATAACAAATTCAAAAAGGATGCTAATAATGTAGTCCTCAATGTTGTTGCTAATCCGGTAAGTTTTAGACGTAAAGCCGCCCCCCCCCCCCCCCCCCATCCGATCAGAACCCTTCCCAACCCCCAGACCTTAAGCAGAATTGGATAAAGCCGATCAAACGTGTTTTCCATGTAAACCTCAATTCGGAATTACTATTTCAATGTAAACCTCAAAAGAAAATAGTTTAATTCTGAATTATTTAATTCGGAATAATTAATTCCGAATTAAAAAACATAATGTAACCGTGGCCAATGTAGTAAGGGCTTTTTTTGTTCAACAATAAATAAATGACAGCAATAATAATATTGAATTAATAATAGCAGGATGTCTCAGAGTTGTACTGGAAGTCAGAGGTGTAGAGCGTGAAGAGAAGTGGTGAGAGAACAGTTCCTTGTGGTGCTCCAATGCTGCTGACCTCCATCTCAGACACACAACCTTTCAGTCTGTTTGTGAGGTAGTCATAAATCCAGGAGGTTGTGAAGGAATCCACCTGGAACTGATGGACAGGGATGTGTACCGAGAGCCGGTATTTTTTGGTACCGGTTCCTAAATGGTCAGTACTAGAGTACCGCTAAAAATTCTTGACAAACGATACTGTTATTGGTGTTTTTTTTTAAAGACAGTATACCCAGAGCAGCATAACTGTAGCGTAATGATACTGCCGCCGCCGACAGGTTATGACGTAGCGCCCCGTTGTTTTTTATAGCCAATAGGTCAATATGTCGGCTGTCAGAGCTAAGCAATCGAAGGTATGGGCTCACTTTATCAAACGGATAAAGTAAGTAGTTGCGTCCAAGGGGGGTAACACCAGCAACATCATGAAACACTTGCAGTGTGCTAACAGTATAAAAATTGCGGAGTGCGGCGTGTTTGACTGCCTAAACAACCCGGCTAAAGTTAGCAGCCCAGCTAACGCTAACAATGCCGTGCCCTCCTTGGTGCAGGCAGACTCTGACACTACTTCGTCATCATCAAGTCACGGTGAGATTATGAATCATTAAGTTGGTAGTTAATTTACTCAGGAGAATGCATTATCAATTTTAGCAACGCTGATATATGTTACGTTAATCCTGTAAGAAGTATGTACGAAGAAGCAGCCACCACTGCTAGTTTGCCGATGCAGACAACCCCATTCACAATCGCCAAGCGACGTCAAATGAAGATGTCTGCAGAATATTGAATTATTTTATGAATATTTTACCATCTTGTAACATCTTTATTTTATACACTAAATTACATGTCGTGGTATCGATGAGTATCAATAAATATCAGTACCGATAAGGAGTATCGGTATCGGTATCGATAAATTCCTCATGATACACATCCCTAGTGATGGAGTTCTCACATAACAACGCAGGCTGAATTGTATTAAAAGCACTTGAGAAATCAAAGAACATGACCCTCAAAGTGCTGCCTGATTGGTCCAGATGAGAGCGGAGAGTTACAATGTAAGTCGTCCCCAGGCGCAATTAATTCACATTTAAGGACACTCAGGAAGGTGAATTCGCACTTTAAAGGGGTCAATTTGTCAGAAAAAAATACATTTTTTTTATGTTCCACCCCTTAATACTGTTTATTGCCTGTTTGGAGTCACTAAAAATTAAAAAATAAATGAATAAAAGAAAAATATAAACTAGACCAGGGATTCCCAAAGTGGGGTGCGCAAGCTGCCTCTAGGGGGTGCGCGAGATGAAAAATGTAATGGCGGTCTGATAATTTTTTTTGTTTTCACACAATAAAGATGTGTAAATAAACATTTCCTTTGTAAAATTTTAAATCAAAAACTGTAATTTTAATGAATAAATAAATGCAGGCTATTCAAAATGCACGTCATCTTAAAGTGAAGCGTAGAAGAAGAAGTTATATTCTTCTACCACTGCATTTGCACCTAGCTTGTGGCCTCTACTTTATTCATTCTCGCAAATATGCTCAATTGGCTGAAATCAGGGAAAATATCTTTATTGGAACTTTATTGGAATAGAATTAAAATTACTGGCGTTCAAATTTTATTTCCATAATCTGTGTTATGATGACGGTTTGTGTTAGTTCTAGGGGTGTAACGGTACACAAAACTCTCGGTTCGGTTCGTACCTCGGTTTTGAGGTCACGGTTCGGTTCATTTTCGGTACAGTAAGAAAACAAAATGCAAAATATAAATGTGCTAGTTGTTTATTACACACTTTTGTGCTTTTTAACAATAGGAACATTAGCCTATACAAAGCTAGAATTTTGCTCAAAAATATAAATACAATATTCTGAAATGTAGATATTTTGAAAAACAAAATAAAAATAACATTGGCTCAGACTTTTTCTTAAAGAAAATATCCATCTGATGTGCAAAACAGTTGCAACACTGAACAGTTTCAAGTTGTTCCTCAGATTAAATAACATGAATAAGGCTCAGACTGTTTCTTTAAAAACAAATCATTGTATTTTTCGTATGATTTTCTGGCTAAAATGTGGACGAGAAGCTAATTGATATCGGGGCTCAAATACTTTTATCATGTGTTTGAAGCCAGCGTTTAGGGTGATTAGGGTCTTAAATCTGCAGCTATAAAACACAACTTCGGCTCCCCGGTGAAATATAAACAGGGACAAAGAGAAGTTGATAAAACCAAAGCGGTTTGCTGACATTGTTCATCCGAGATCGGGTATGTTTCTGGCAACACGTCTAACCTGTTAACTCATTTGAAACGGCACCACCCCAGCGTGAACGTCGCTACAAAAAGAGAAAGACAACCGAGTACAAACACAGCTTCCCACCACATTTAACACTATGTCGCGGGAGGCTTATTTCCAATGCTAGCGGCATTAGCATTAGCCACGACGTCCGCTAAAACTGCTGTTTGTTGTGCTCCATGCGGTCCTCTACTTACGGTAATATGTCCGTGTGGAAACTCGTTCGGTACGCCTCCGTCCCGAACCGACCACGTCATACCGAACGGTTCAATACAAATACATGTACCGTTACACCCCTAATTAGTTCCACGGTCATTTAAACTTGCTGCAATTTTTGTTCAATGTTCAAAATATTCGAACATTTTCCTCAACTTATCTGCTTTCTGCCACTGAGTCTGAGCATGTCATCCATCCTCTTTGCTCTTAAAAGTGGAAGCCTTCGCATAACCGCTGAACTAGACTCTTACCTGGAAAGGTAAAGGTCTGACGAGGTAAAGCCTTTCGGGGACTGATCTGTGACATCACAGACCCGACCTCTGTGGGTAGCACAAATCTGTGGTACTGATGTGAAAAGAGGCACAGGCCACAGAGGAGGTGGGTGGAGCCGGGTCAGGCGGCTGGCCCCGCCCCCTGAAACCAGCCGCTCTTATTTTTTTTTTAAGAAACTGGGTGCCTTATTCTCCAGATTAAAGACAAGAAGAACTTTTCTGACTGATATCGGCAACAAGTCCAAAAGCCCGGCTGTGTGATGGTCTGGATCCATCTCGGTGCCCCTGGTCATGATCAATTACACAACTGTGACGGCAGCATTAATTAAAAAAGTACAGTAATATTTTAGATCCAAATCTGCTGCCTTCAGTACAACATCTTTTTCTCTGGGCGCCACATTTTTAAAATTAAAAACAAGCTGCCATCATGACTGAAATAAAGCTATTTGCTATTTGAAGATAACAGCTACATGTACTTTATCTGCCGTTCACTGGTACGAAACAGCCATCTATAAATGAAAGAGGGGGAGAAGAAAGCTGAAAATTAAGCAGTTTAGAGAGGAAGTCCAAACATAAAGGTGAACGAGGACGTGGAGGTAGTGAAGGGGAAAAAGGTGGGTCGGCGCCGAGAACGAAAACGGGCGAGACAAAGAACGAGCAGACAGGAAGAGAGAGTCAGATGGCAATTATTTGTCTCTCAGGACTAATAACAATCAAACTAAAGCTGGACCCGAAGAGTGACAGAGAGGGATGAGCTCTTAGTGGAGGTGAATCTGTCTCAGCGGGGATATAACGACCCAGATGAACTTGGAGTTGGACTTCGACATGCAGAGGGTGAGAAAAAAAAAAAACGGGAGAGTTCGAGGATGAGCGACAGAACGGAGTGGAGGACGAGAAGTGTAAAAACTCGTCTGCCACATGCTCTTCATCCCCAGAGATGGAGGAAGAGGAAGAGCCAGAAAACCCATTCAGACCATTAAACAACGTGTCACAACCAGCGTCTCTGCGTGGAGCCTCAGGTCGAGCCTTCACCTTCATGGATGATGTCACCCAGCTCTGGGCCAATCAGAAACAAACACTGCCACGCCGTCTCGGGTTTCACGCTTCATCAGTCCTGATTCATCCGGCGTGTTCACGACATCACAGCAGGTTAATTTTATCCCAGTTACTAATTAGCTTGTCCATTATGGAGCTAGCGCGAATCGTCGTTGTTGTCACATGATGATTTACAGACTTCTGGCGCCGCAGTTCTACTAATTATTTCTGTCTTTGATTTTTCTCAGCACCAAGTTTGTTCTGAAATCTTTTACTAAATATGGTGCAAACCAAGAAACCTGATAATGGAGACGAACGTTCTAGTCGTCTAAAGGAATGTTCCGGAGTTAAATCAACTTGGTCAGTTGATAGATGGTAATGACTGCGCAGTTTCGTTAGGAAGTAAAACGATGTGAATCAAAGCAGTTTTGAGCCTGAATGGCAGATATGTTTGCAGCATCATGACGCTAATGTTAGCCCAGAGGGCAAGTAGCTGACATCACAATTAATTACTATTTTAAGCCTCTGACAAGACTCAAAAATGTCATTCCACTTAAGAGACGGTCCCTAAAGCTGGAATGAGGTCATTTTAACCTTGTAAGTGTGCAGAAAGCAATATATATATATATATATATATATATATATATATATATATATATATATATACGTATATATATATATATATATATATATATATATATATATATATATATATATATATATATATATATATATATATATATATATATTATATATTATTATCTATATTATATTAGGGCTGGGCAACGATTAAAATTTTTAATCACAATTAATCGCATTATTTCCCTGATTAATCACGATTTATCTTATTGTATACGCAGAATTCAAAAGTAGTGTAAAGGTCACTTTTATTTAAATGTTCTGCTGCCATATGAATTAAAGTGTCATAACATTTGTTGTTCAAACACTTTTAACATCAGCACTTGTCAGTAACACATATTTAATGTTAATCTCATCTTAAAAATTGTAAAATAAAATAAAGCTTATTGCCACTGCCAGGGCATTAATGTCATCCTGAATTTTTATAAAAAAATTAAAAAAAAAAGTCTACAAATCAAAATCCATACATATAATATATGATATGTGTCTCAACACAATCAGAACATTAAAACAGGTAATTTCTGAGGTAACAGCAGAAACTTTTAACGGGGAGTTCAACTTGTCAGTTGTTACAAATAACCTTGTTTCTGTTGAATCCTCCGTCTGGGAGAACTTTAAAATGAAAATGTCCATGTTAAAGTTCACTAACTTTACCAATCCGTGTATCATTCATTCTTTCCATTTTCAATTGTCAATCAAAAATTTAAAACAATTAAAAAGTAATATTTTATCATGTTTTTCATTTTTTTAATCTAACACAAAAAAAGAAAAAATGCTTCTTTTTTTATATATATTTCAATTTTAGACTTGGATCAAAAATATGAAATTATAAAAATTATAAAAATATAAAAAAAAAAAAAAGAATTTGTTTTATAATGGAGGACTGGACTTTCTGTTGTCGTTACACATCTGTGCCACTAGATGGAGCCGCACTGCAGTAACCAGCTAGAGAACAGCAGGACAGTGAACACATGGAGCAGATCTGATGGAACATGGAGGAATGACGCAAAGGTTTTGTTGCAATCCAGAATTTTATTTTTCAGACAGAATTGTTAATATTGCTACCTGGGTTGCTACCTGAACTGTAAAGTTCACTGATTTTTACCGTTCTCCATGTCTGTTTTAGCTTTTTTTTACCTGCCAATTGTCTTCCAGTTCCAGTAACAGACTTTTCAAAACAAAAGCATGTGAGCAACATGCGTTAACACGCAATAAAATAATTGTCGGCGTTAATAAATTAATGCGTTCACGCGATAATAACGCGTTAAGAGAGAGACGACAAGTTTGAGTTTTTGAGTTTGTGTTTTCAGTCTTCTAGAAACTGAGAAGTTTCTAGAAGTTTGACATGTTTGGATCAAAGAGCAGAGCTACATCATCAAAATCATTCTCTGAGTCACTGAGTTGATTTTTTTTTCTCCAGTTTCATTGTTGATTACTTTCTTTGTATAAATTCAGCTGAAAAAGAATCTTTTGTGGTATTTAAGTGCCATTATAATGATGGTTATTATGGGTCATTGTGAAGGCTTTAGCCTTAGTGTCCACATGGAAAAAAAAAAAAAGAAGAAATAATGACCCCAAATGTGGAAAATGTTGAAAACCGCTCGCTTTGAAAGGAGTACTGAGATTTTTATTGATGATTTGGACCACAAATAAGACTTTAAGTTTACATGAGACATTTCATCAAATGGGTATTTAGGGTCTGCTGAGACGGGATTAGTTTCCTGGCGATGCAGATAATGAACTGGACGAGGTGGAGGAGCGTTGGGACGGAAACACTTCATGTTGGGTGACGTTGATGTGCCGCAGTTTTAAAACTTGTTTTTTTTTTGTTTTGTTTAACTTCACTTTGGGATAAAAACATGAATGAAACGGCGCTGCAGGCTGTGTGTGCGTCTCTCACACGCACACGCACGCGCACATGCGCCGGCGCTGCATGTGAGCAATCACTTGAGGCCATCGGGATTTATTTAGCTTTTATTTATACAAGCTTAGAGTCAAACCATCCATCTCGCACACAGCAGCCTGCAGCTTTCATTACGCCGGCGTGTAGATGGCACTGATGTACAGTGAGCCTTCAGTGTGTGCGTTTTCCCATCATCCCCGGCTGTACCTCCGGCGACGATGCTGAAGACGGTGGCCCAAGTTGTGTTCTTTAATAATCTAATTCAACAACACAATTACCAAGTGTCAAACTGCAGGGCTGATCATCTCGACGCCGGACAGAATGACACCAGCGCTTCGCTTCCATACAGCCCCCCCCCCCCCCCCCCCCCCCCGTTTTTTTTTTTTATCAATCATCAGCGAAATTAAAGCTCACTGGACACCTCGCATATTCAATAAAAACCGCCTCCTCTTTTACGCTCACTTGAGGTGGAAAATAGATTTGTCGATAGTGAAACCATGCAAAAGCAATTTGATGCATTTGTTGATTGAATCATTATGTTCCTTCATGCAAAATGTACAGAAAAGACGGCTTTTATGAGAGGATCAGCTGATTGTTCGGCTACTCCATTATACCCGGCCTGTAATGAATATTAAACTGTGATCGGTTCGAGAGCATTATTTCCACGCAACTGCACTGCTTTCTCAGCTGTTGTCATGCTTCTGTTGCTGTTAATTTGTTAAAGAAAAAAAAAAACAGCAAAGACGGTGTCTGTGCTTCTTTTCAGTGTGTATTGATGAAGCATCTGGATAAAGACAGCTTTGGACTTACTGTCTTTAAAACAAAAAAAAGAACACTGGATTTTTAGAGCATCTCTGTGAAGTAATACCACTTCTGACCACATGGGGGCAACGTGTCAGTCTCCTGGCAACTAAATGCACCTCTGGAGGGACAAAGTGGCATTGCAAAACGGACCGTCCCCGCTGTACAGTGTCAACGGAACAGGTCTATGTTGCCCTCATGTGGTCAGAAGGGGAACTACACAGACTGGCTTCAGGGAAGGAGGTTTACCGTGAGTTACATGACACTAGGTAGATAAAAACCGTTGCTAATTGTGAGGAGGTTTTTTTTTGGAAAGAACACTAAGGCCCCGATCGTACACTTCCCCTTACCCATTAACACTAGCCGCTACCCGCAAATTGTGGGTATAGGAACCTCCGCTAACCGCTAATGCAACCTTCCGCTCGCTAAAGCCGCTACCCATTATCCCGTCTCCCTTACTTGCTTATAGGTGTGGCAATGGGCGTGTCTTTTGGCCTTTCTGTAATCTTGGTATCTTGCAATCGCAGGTTTAGTGTTGGCGCGTAGAAGAGCGCGTCCAAATGGCATCAATGTGCGTCCACCTGGTCACATGTGGACGTGCACAAACGGCTCTACCTCTGGAATTAACTCTTGTATAAAAAGCGTGATTTGTCCTCAGTTGAACCCCTGAGAAAATGGCAGAGATCGTCTTAAACGGCTTGATCGGCAGTTAAACCATAGACGACCAGAGCGTGTTTACTGGGAGGACACCAACTATCTGGGACTTTCAGGTAGCGATGGGAATTGTCTGTGTAAAAATATTTATCTGTATATATCAGTGCAGAGGAGGAGGAGGAAGGAAGAGGAGGAAGCTCTACAGCAGAGTCCCAGACGAGCTGCACATGAGAGCTGCTCTGATCTGGATGAAAAGACGCTCCATAGCAGTTAGCGGGTAGCACAACCTGCTCTTAAAGGCAACGGCTGCTGACGCACTGATTGGTTTAACAGGTGGAACATCCTAACCACTCCTATGGATAATGTAGCGGGTAGCGCAGGTGGGATAGCAGGTTTAGCAAGGTGGAAGATTGCGTTCTTTGCGGGGAACGCCCCTCCCGCTACTCGCTATCCCTTAATAGCGACTTTAGGAGATCTGGAGGAAGATCAGGGCCTTTGACAATTGTTGTGCTGGAACGCGTTGATAAAATTTGCTCAGTGTAGCAGTTTTATCCATCAACGCATCGTTGCTGATTGTACATTTGCACAACATCTGAGGCCAAACAACGAGCCTTGCACATCTTAACTCAGTGTCCGCTGGGTTTGGGTTCTTTATGTCTCGTTTCTGCTCTTGTCATGTGTCCAGAAGTCCATTCACGTGTTTGGAAACCTCAGTAATCTCTGACATAGTCAGAAAACTCCCTCATTTGAGTTTTATTTTCTCACGGGCCTTGAAAGAATTTAACCTGTGTGCTGGATTTCTGAAAGAACGTACGGTAACACCGACAACTCGCAGGCTTTTGGAAAACAAACTTCTTTCAGTATTTTGACTGTGGTGAAGTCGTACAGCCTACAACAAGCCTGGGCTTTAACGAGAAACGTTTATCTCCAATGAGTCGGTCGACCCACTAGTCAGTTGAACCGAGGAAACCTTCTGGATGGAAGGTGAAACATCTTCAAGAACCAAGAAAAGGAAGTCCAGTCGCCTTGATTCAAGCCTTTGAGGATTACCATGATCTGGATGGTGGAGAGTTTACACCAGCAGAACATTATTATTAGTAGGATTCGGACCAAGCTGACCCATCTCCAAAAAACTGCACCTCTTTGTGCTGAACATCACGGGGCTTGTTCCATATTTAACCCTAACAGATCAATGGAGGGCAAGTGGAAACTGCATCTTAAAGATGGTATTTCCCAAAGAAACAGTTATCTCAGGACAACAACATTACATCTCTGCAGATAAATGCTTTTTAGAGCCAAATGTTGATATCAACATGTAACTGACAACTTATTTGTTCCACAAATGGTGGTGATCAATGCCTACAAAATGTACAGGCTTTGAAGGTCTATCTTTCACTTGTTGACTTCTGTTTTACTTCCCTTTGTTCATCTCGACTGTTTGCACCTTCATCTTGTTTGTTCCTTGGTTTTTGGTCTTTTCCCTCCTCCGTGCTGATTCGCTCTGCTTTTGTTCTGTCGTTCATCCCGTTGTTCCTTCTGTTCCTGCCCTGCCATCTCCGTTTTTGTGGAGTTATCTTCAGTTGAGTTTTTGGTTCCTGTTTTGAACATTAAAAAGTCTTTTGTTGGCTGCTCCTGCCTCCCGATCTCCTGCATTTTGGGTCCAACCCTTGACAACCCCGTCAGTAGGTAGCTGAGACCCTGACTAAGCAGAGGATTGGCCAGAGGGGTGGTGCCTTACCGTAGGAGCAACCGTTACCAATGGACAATGACTAGTCCAGGTAACCCTAACCTTAACCCTAAGTCCCTGAGGAGGACCACCTCTTGGAGGACTGGGTGGACATACTTCTATACGTAACCGTGAATATCCGGATATCGGAAACCTACAGCCCTGAACTTCTGTTCAGGTGCGCTGAAGCAGGGAAACATCTAAGACATGCAGGGACTAGTTCTCGGGGACCAGGGTTGGCCACCCCTCTGGTTCGCCAGGTAGCAACGTTCTGGTGTGGGCGAAGGTGGCTGCTGCTTCACCAGTCTCTGTCCATGGACCCTTCCAGGCCAACCTATAGTCAGTCCTGGCGGTCTGTCCAATTAACATGCCATATTATTTATAAAAGAGCTGAGTAACTAAACCGGGGCTTAAATGTGAAAGATGGGGGACGATGGAAATTTCTGGCTCATAGGTAGGACACGTCAACTCCACAGAGAAACACCTGGCGGAGAGTCAAAGCAGGAACATGGTTGTTTTTAAGGCGCTGGTGTTGACCACCACTGCACCAAGCTACTTAGGGGTGAGTATTGGCAAGGACCTCACAATACGATATGTATCATAATACTTGGGTCAAATTCAATTCAAATTCAATTCAAAAATACTTTATTAATCCCCAGAGGGGGAAATTCAAGTTTCAGTACACCAGGAAAAATCTGGTGTACTAGAGGAGCTGCTGCCAGGTCCCGTGGTCTGAGTGCTAACTCCAGTTAACAGCCGTTAAAACAGTTAACAGCCGTTAGAACCAGTATATCTCCATAATGATGACCAGTGAGATATCTCCAGGTCAGAGGAGGAAACACCACCGATTAACCAAACCGTCCTCCTCTGGGAAGACTGAGCTCCATTCAGTCCGGAGAGCGACGGAGCCGACCGTCCCAGAGCCCGGTTCATCATGCGGACCGGACCAGGCCGTTGTCGGTCTCCCCCCTGGTGCTGGGCCCCACCAGGTTCACCAGACGGCCCCTGCCAGGTCAGCTGACCCATCCGGCGTGTAGACTGCTGGATGGGGGCAGCATGCCGCCGCCGCCGCTACGTCGGGGTCTCCCGTCCCGGCTCCGTGACGCTGCAGCCCGGATCCAGTGGCGGTGGTTGCCGCGGGTAGCAGTTCAGGGCTACTTAGCTTAGCTTTCCCGCACCGGCCTCCAGCGACACCGTCCATGTCCGCGGCGGCAGGTCTTCACCAGCCGCAAGAGGACCGATCCGCCCCCTGCAGACAGTATGTAGACATCCGACCGCAGATCACCACAACCGGGCACAAACTGGAGCGTCCAGCGTCGCAGGGATCAGTCCTGGAGCAGCAGCGAGTAGCCTCCATGCCAGGCGTCGTCCGGGCAACTTGCAACTTGGTCACGATACAGTATTATCATGATATTGTGATATTCTGCCCAGTTAATATCAAATTAATAGTAGAGATGAAAAATCAAGTTGCTGTATATGTTCATCAGATGATATTGATCATTCAGAGGACAAATTGAGTCAAAACTATTTGATTCAAAACAACCTATTTATTGTTTATTATTAGCGTTTTTGAAAAAAAAATCGATATTAGGAGCTGAAAAAATGGATATTATATTGGGCGGCCGAAAATCGTGATATATTGCCAAATCGATTTTTTTTCACACCCCTAGTTGTACTACATATTAAAGAAAGGATCTGGTATATTTAACTAAATCTTTTTTTTATAGTCCGGTGTTGAAATATCAGGAAGGTATTAAATCTGGTTAGAATGGTGTAAGTCAACGCGAAACTCAGAAAACTTCCATTCAGAAACCAATTAGAGGCTGCCTCTGTGATTTCCTGTCCTCTTCAGGTTTTTCTCTTTTACAAATGAGCTTTACTCCTGAAATTATATACGAACCTTGAGACAGAAAGGGACGGATCTTTTACACCATAAAAATGTTGGGCAATATCCAGTCTGGTGCAATAAAGCCTGAGCTCATTTCTGTTTCCACTTCTATCCGTCCCCATCTCTCTTCAACTCCTCTCTTTTTTTTTCCTCCTTACCTTCGTCCACACCTGTCCTCCACCTCTCCTTCCCTCCCTGCCCTTCATTCCCCTTCTCTTTATCACTCTGCTCGTAAAACCTGCTCATCCAGAAAGAACAGAGTTTAGAGGAGGATGGAGAAGCGAGAGACAGAAAAATGAATGAGGGATAAAGACGAGGAGAGGAGAAGATGAAGGGCTGAGATGGATAACAGGAGTAAGAGAAAGAAAGAAAATTAAAGAAAACGGTGAAATTTCCGACTCTGGTTAATTTATTTATAAGGATTTGGCAAAATAATGAGTCGTTCTGGGAAAAAAAAAAACAAGGCGAATTCACTCTGAGCTTCATTTTTGGGGAAACGTGAGTTTTCTTGCTGACCTCAGGAGGAAGCTATCATTTTAGCCGTGTCGCATCATTTAACTTCACATAAACCTGTTTTGGTTGGAGTGTAAACTGCTCCACAGGAGAGCCTGCAGTCTCTTTTTAATATTTCATAATATACACATGCTTACTTTTTTATGCTTTTCCTCTCAGAGGTTGGAAAGAGACCCAAATGGGCGGCAAGAGCGATATGATTAGCCTAGCTTAGCGCTGCAACCGGAAGAAGTGAAATCAGCCGGCCCGATTCCCTCTAAAGTGATTAAAAGTTGTCCCTAAAGCTCATTAATGGACATTTGTCGGGGTTCAACGTGGAAGTAATAAGCTGAGCTGCTTCGAGTAAAAAGAGCAGGTTTGTTTAGAAGCTAATGTGGCTAGCACATTAGCCGCAGTGTGGCCTGCATTAATATTTAAAGACAAAAATCGTACAATGTGTACCCGGCCTCGGTCCAGTCACAGCGGTATCACACTGCTGTTCAGCTTCTAACACGCCGCCTCGTTGTTTTCAGGTGTTCGACATTCGACAAACGTCTCATAACCTGAAAACCTGATTATCAGTTGGTTTATCAGGTAGCAGAACTTGTTCATTTCATATCATGGTCATTTGATAATTTAGTCTGATGTTATTAATTTGAAATCCATTCATTGATTCATCCTTTCATCCATCCACCCATCCATCCATCAATCAGGAAAATCAAGAATACCCCCTCATGCCAGAAAACAACTTGTTAAGTCGGTAATAATTTTAGTAGTTGCTAAATTGAATTGATATTCACAGTATTTTCCCACATGTTACACATAAAAAAGAAAAAAAAAATAGAAAGGCTGAAATAACGACTAGCAAACGAGGGAACGTCGGAATTTTACGTTACACCTTGAATGCAGCCTGCAGCACAGCGCTGATCACAACAAACATGGCGGCGTGGAACTTCGTTAAAGTTTCAGAAGAAGACAGTTTGGTGGTTATTTGTGACGAATCCTCCGAGTGAATTCTACGAGGAGGGAAGCACAAGCTTTAATACGTAAAACCTGATCAGCCACCTACAACATAACAATCACTTCCATGGAGTTTTGAAAAAGCGAGCTAATGCTAACGTGCGCAAGCCAGCAGCAGTTCTCCCTCTCCCCTTCATCTCTCTCATCTAAAGCTTCCATGAGATTAAAAAAACAAAAAAATCACTGAACCTTATTTACTTTAATTAAAGGTATTAATTTAAATGGAACCACAAGTCTAAATCCTTTAAATGTTAATCTTTTTCAGTTTGTAATTCTGATGCATGTATTTCCATCAGTTCAAGGAGCCTTTATTTTTTATATCAGTCAGTAATGAACCTTATTTAAGTTGAATGTGAGATATCAAATAGGTTTGTTTGATAGGTTTTAAGAAAATGTTTGAGAGGCTTGACAATAGTTTTTCATTGGAAAAAATAAATATCTGTTTCATTTAAAAAGTCAAAACTATTTTTGATTTTGTTCATAGTATTGATGTAATGATCTTAGGTATATGTGTGTGTTATCGGTTATCGGTATCGGCCTTTAGGGAGCTGAAAGTTATCAGGTTATCGGTTTTAAAAAACAGTTATCGTGCATCGCTACTTTAAATTGTTTCCTGATGATTCACGTTTTTCTGTTCTTTTTCGACTGTTTGCGTACAGCTGCCTTGTTCAGCGGCGGCTGCGCTGAAGTCCAAGCGAACGTTGGTCCAAAGCAGGTTGTGTGTTCGGAGTAAATTACAAGGTGATCTAAAAGAGGGAACCCTTCATGACATTGAAAGTTGTGGCTCTAGGCTCATCGTACGCCACTAACCCATTAATGAAGGAACCATTAATCCTGCCGCGTACTACCGCCGTTCTGTACGGAGACGCTAGAACTTTCCAGGTGATGAACACGGCGTCTGTTTAAGCTAGCAGGCGTTTCTGGTAAACAGCTGTTCCAGGCGGCCGGTCCTGAGGTTCTTCTGGCGCCGTAGCGCCCGGCCCGGTTACCCGTTAAATAAACCCCGACGTGCCGCCGTTTGATTCGGCCGAGCTCACGCAGACAAAAAGAGAGGGAACAGGAAGGAAAGAGTCAGGTAGAAGACAGACGGAAAAGGAAATTACGAGAGAGAGAGGGCAGGTCTCAAGGTGACCACTCGTTGTCCTAATTCCTCTTTTAACACAGTTAAAGAGACCAAAAACACAACTTTCTCTCACTCTTTGTCCCTCCACTCCTCCCCTCCCCCCTCCGTTACCGCCACATCCATGAAAAGAGGTTAAAAACATCCCTCATCTCCCGCTCTATTTTATTTATATTCAACTCGTTCTCTTTTAGCATTTACATCCCTTCATCGTGATGCCTCCCTCTCTCTCTGTTCCTGTCGTCTTTGCCAGCAGCGATGTCTTCAAACTCTGATTGATGATAGTTGCCATCGGTTACCATTTTGTCCTGCTTTTTTTTTGTTTGTACTAAAATAGTCTTCTTTTCTCCCCCCTTTCTCCTCTCAAAACTTTCCAACTTTTTTCTTTTTTCTTTTTTTTTTTTTTGATAACATTTTGTGAAAGTCAGATTTGTCCTGCTGGGTCAAACATTTGCCTGCTTTCTAATTTCTGATTTTATCTCATCCATCTTCTCTCGTCTATCTTCAGGGGAAACACAGAGGAGAGCAAAGATCTCCAGACCTTAGCGGTGGCTAAGCTAACAACAGTCCCTCCAGCTGGCTCCTGTTCTGCCCTGAGGATCCTTCCCTGAGGGTCCTTCCCTGAGGGTCCTTCCCTGAGGATCCTTCCCTGAGGGTCCTTCCCTGAGGGACTTGTCCACCACATGTTACCTGGGAGCTGCCCCGAAGGCGTCCTGACCAGATTTGAGAACAGCCTGAACTGGTGGTGATGGTCTCTGAGCCTCTTATGGATGACTGATCTCATGAATAGGGATGGGAATTGATAAGATATTTCCGATTCTGATTCCATTATCGACACTGTTTAACGATTTGATTCTTTATCGATTCTCTTGAATCTCTTGAATGATGCCAGGAAATGCTCCCCGGATGTCCGGAGGTGTCCGTTCTTATAGTAGTCACAGAAAAGGCGGATCCTCTCGTTCTCCGGAGTTTTATTGATCTTTGTCTCCGAGTCCAGATGGTAAACAGCTCTTCAGTCCTACAGTCCAGGTTAACTGTTTATCTGGGAGTCGCAAACTGTTGGAGGTCGGGGAGGATGACCAGTCGTCAGGTCATAAAGCAGCAAAACTGAGGACTCACCATCATAAAAGAGAGAGAGACTGCATTCTTACATGCAATAAAGTTTACTTTTAACAGTTAAACAGTTCTTTACATTAATCTTAATCCTAACAATCGGAAACTTTCTTACTCATTTTGCTAGCTGGGTTAAATTTTGGTGCTCAAGTGACCGAGATGTAACCGAAGAATCCGGTCATTTTTCAAAATAAAAGATTTTTCAAAATAAAAGCTTGTTCAGACTCATATAGTAGATAAAACTTTAAAAAATTTATTATTTCTCGCACAGCCCGGTACCGGTCCACGGTCCGGGGGTCGAGGACCACAGAACTAGGGAACAGATGATGATATCAGTGCTCGCTAATGTTAGCTTGTGTCCATCCTGGTCTCAGATGTTGTTTTGGGAGCAACACCTGAAACAAGGACTGAAGCTTAACGCTGATTTAAAGGCAGACTGATGTTAGCGTGTGGAAACTTCTGACTTTGAAGAAACCCATAAAAATTCTCTCTTTTATTATTCTGGCATTAAGCAGATAGAAATGATTTTAGTGATCCTTACTGACCTGAAACAAGCAAAGTTCAGTCTGGTTTAATATCAGGGAGGAAATAAAAGGTCATGTTTCTTTTAATTCAGTGAATGTAAACTTCTGGTTCCAGTGTCTGTTTATTCATTTTGGGTTTTTTTTTAATATCCACATACTAGAAACCCTGCAGTTTTATAATTTTAAACAGTAAAATAACCAAAGTTCAACTTCATATTTTGCATCATCGTACACTTTTCAAGCATGTGTTAATTCAAAAATAAAAATAAAAAAACCTCCTCCTCCTGCATTAAAGTCCAGTAAAACAGAAGTAAAAGTCTTCACAACTAAAATGTCGTCCTGCAGGTCGCGGACACCTTTGTTCTGGTTTTCATTCGGGCTCAGCTCACTTCAGGCCACTCGGATCTTTATCAGTTAAGTGTAAACATATGTTGTTTTCTGCGCTGCGCTGGAACAACTAATGACCTCTTCTCTCTCTCAGGGGTGAATAAAAAACAGCGACTTCAACCGTTTCTGTGTCGGGAACGAAACCACCAGCTCCCTGGTGAGCAGTCTGGTGGTTCTGACCTCAGGTAGACGTGTTCACCTTGTTACCACACAGACACAAACACATGTAGGAACATGAATTTATTACTTCTGTAAATATTTAATTCTCCAGTGTTAAACATACAGGCTCCATGAAAAGTATTTTGTTAAAGGTAGGGTAAGTGATTTTTTTAATTTTTATTTTATGGTGTTATGTTTGTGTAATGGTTTTTGGGTTTCTGTTCTTGCATTTGTTATTTGTTTTTCTCATATTCCTGGTTGCTTTCCTTCCTGTTTCTTGGTGAGTTTAGTTCTGGGTCTACGTCCCCAGAACTAAACTCATCAGTCCCGTCAGGTTCCCGAGTCTCTTGTTTCCAGTTTACAGAGCCAACACTAATATAATATAATATAATATAATATAATATAATATAATATAATATATAATTGGGGCTGGGCTAGTTAACGTGTTATTATCGCATTAACTCATTAATTTATTAACACAGACATTTGATTTATCGCGCATTAACGGATGCTTTTATTTTGAAAAGTCTGTTTCTGACTGCTGCGAAACCGGAAGAGAATTGGCAGGTAAACATGCAGAAAAGCTAAAACAGACATGGAGGAGGTAAAAAATCAGTGAACTTTACAGTTCAGGTAGCAACTCAGGTAGAAATATTAACAATTCTGTTCGAAAAAGAAAATTCTGGACTGCAACAAAACTTTGGTGTCATTCCTCCAAGTTCCATCAGATCTGCTCCATGTGTTCACTGTCCTGCTGTTCTCTAGCTGGTTACTGCAGTGCAGCTCCATCTAGTGGCTCAGATGTGTAATGACAACAGAAAGTCCAGTCCTTCATTATAAAACAACCCCCGTTTTTGAAAATTATGACTTCTAGATTAAAATATCGTCCTATATTAGTTTGATCAATGACTTATTCAACAGCAGATGGGTGTCCTGCTGGAAATGCTCGTCATGATCTGAGGAGGAAAAGACTGTCAGACACAGAGCTGGAGAGGCTTTGGTTCATCTATATATGAGCTGAGTTTTTATTCAGATTTACACAATATTACAAATATTATAGTATGTGATTCCAGCGCCGCCATGCTACCTGAACTGCTGCACAAAGACATTTCAGGGTCACGGAAACCAGACAAATAAATATTAAAAACAAATTCAGTCCCGTGGCCTGATTTTTGATCCAAGTCTAAAATTTAAATATGACAAAAACAGGCATTTTTTTTGTGTTAGATTAAAAAACGAAAAACAAAAATAAAACGTCACTTTTAATTTTTTTTTTTTTTTTTGATTGACAATTGAAAATGGAAAGAACGATTGATACACAGATTGATAAAGTTACTGAACTTTCTACGGTGGCCGAGACCCGCCATTGCTGAAAATAAAAGAAACGCTGCAAATAAAAAGAAACGCCGCTGCAAATAAAAGAAACGCTGCAAAATAAAAAGAAATGCCGCTGCAAATAAAATAAACGCTTTGCAAATAAAAGAAACGCTGCAAATAAAAGAAACGCCGCTGCAAATAAAAGCAAACGCTGCAAATATAAAGAAACCGCGTGCAATAAAATAAAAAAAAAAAACGACGCAAATAAAAAAGCCACAACGGAAGTGAATTACCGGGACTCTTTTTTTGCCGATGCACCGGTTTTTTTTATGTGAGAGGAGAAAGAAGACGTAAGTGAAAAGGAAGAAATAAGAAGAGCGAGGAATAAGAAGAACGACGAACGAGAAAATAAGTGAAAAGGTTAGTGTTCAATGTCGCTACGTGTACTTTTTAATGTGTTATTTGGTTAGGCCATGTAGCCCCAGGTTTGATATTAGGTTGAACTAATTACAATCTGTTGACAGTAAAGCAGTGGTTCCAATTTTTTCTGGCTTCAGTATCCCTTTTATCTGATTTCTGAGTCCAAGTACGGTCCAAGTACTCACTTTATGCGACTACATTTTTGTTAACAAGGGTCCAATCAATACCTTTCTGAATGTTACTCATTTATGTTTATGTTTGATTAATATGCAGGGTCCACTTTTTCCTATAGTTTTTCTCTGTTCCTACGCTGTTTAACAGTGGCCCAGTAACAGCATAGCAACCGTTTAGCCAATCACAAGTTGTTTTCTTTCCCAACCAATCAGAAGTTATGATGAGATGGTGTTTTGTTTATTGTATTGTAGAGAAAAGGAAGAATTAAGAAGAGCGAGGAATAAGAAGAACAACGAACGAGAAAATAAGTGAAAAGGTTAGTGTTCAATGTCGCTACGTGTACTTTTTAATGTGTTATTTGGTTAGGCCATGTAGCCCCAGGTTTGATATTAGGTTGAAATGGAGGATGGCGGTGTATTGTTAGCTTCGGCTAACACGGGGAAACCCAGTGTGTAGGTGCGGAAAGACCACTCACGAGAGGAGAATCGAGTTCGGTAACTTT
>JAGFBZ010000358.1:882327-1073745 GCA_018398805.1 Hirundichthys speculiger | reverse complement strand
CTCCACCCGTCTATATAGACGTCATCCCAGCGCGTTGACCTCCACCCGTCTATATAGACGTCATCCCAGCGTTGACCTCCACCCGTCTATATAGACGTCATCCCAGCGTTGACCTCCACCCGTCTATATAGACGTCATCCCAGCGTTGACCTCCACCCGTCTATATAGACGTCATCCCAGCGTTGACCTCCCTTATTGACTCATCCCCCCCTGTCTATATAGACGTCATCCCAGCGTTGACCTCCACCTGTCTATATAGACGTCATCCCAGCGTTGACCTCCACCCGTCTATATAGACGTCATCCCAGCGTTGACCTCCACCTGTCTATATAGACGTCATCCCAGCGTTGACCTCCACCTGTCTATATAGACGTCATCCCAGCGTTGACCTCCACCCGTCTATATAGACGTCATCCCCAGCGTTGACCTCCACCCTGTCTATATAGACGTCATCCCAGCGTTGACCTCCACCTGTCTATATAGACGTCATCCCAGCGTTGACCTCCACCCGTCTATATAGACGTCATCCCAGCGTTGACCTCCACCCGTCTATATAGACGTCATCCCAGCGTTGACCTCCACCCTGTCTATATAGACGTCATCCCAGCGTGACCTCCACCCCCGTCTATATAGACGTCATCCCAGCGTTGACCTCCACCCGTCTATATAGACGTCATCCCAGCGTTGACCTCCACCCGTCTATATAGACGTCATCCCAGCGTTGACCTCCCCTGTCTATATAGACGTCATCCCAGCGTTGACCTCCACCCGTCTATATAGACGTCATCCCAGCGTTGACCTCCACCCGTCTATATAGACGTCATCCCAGCGTTGACCTCCACCCCCACCCGTCTATATAGACGTCATCCCAGCGTTGACCTCCACCCGTCTATATAGACGTCATCCCAGCGTTGACCTCCACCCGTCTATATAGACGTCATCCCAGCGTTGACCTCCACCCGTCTATATAGACGTCATCCCAGCGTTGACCTCCACCCGTCTATATAGACGTCATCCCAGCGTTGACCTCCACCCGTCTATATAGACGTCATCCCAGCGTTGACCTCCACCCGTCTATATAGACGTCATCACAGCGTTGACCTCCACCCGTCTATATAGACGTCATCCCAGCGTTGACCTCCACCCGTCTATATAGACGTCATCCCAGCGTTGACCTCCACCCGTCTATATAGACGTCATCCCACCACGTCATCCCGCGTTGACCTCCACCCGTCTATATAGACGTCATCCCAGCGTTGACCTCCACCCGTCTATATAGACGTCATCCCAGCGTTGACCTCCACCCGTCTATATAGACGTCATCCCAGCGTTGACCTCCACCCGTCTATATAGACGTCATCCCAGCGTTGACCTCCACCTGTCTATATAGACGTCATCCCAGCGTTGACCTCCACCTGTCTATATAGACGTCATCCCAGCGTTGACCTCCACCTGTCTATATAGACCACGTTCTCCACCCCTATATAGACGTCCCAGCGTTGACCTCCACCCGTCTATATAGACGTCATCCCAGCGTTGACCTCCACCTGTCTATATAGACGTCATCCCAGCGTTGACCTCCACCCGTCTATATAGACGTCATCCCAGCGTTGACCTCCACCCGTCTATATAGACGTCATCCCAGCGTTGACCTCCACCCGTCTATATAGATGTCATCCCAGCGTTGACCTCCACCCGTCTATATAGACGTCATCCCAGCGTTGACCTCCCCCTGTCTATATAGACGTCATCCCAGCGTTGACCTCCACCCGTCTATATAGACGTCATCCCAGCGTTGACCTCCACCCGTCTATATAGACGTCATCCCCCAAGCGTTGACCTCCACCCATCTATATAAACGTCATCCCAGCGTTGACCTCCACCTGTCTATAGACGTCATCCCAGCGTTGACCTCCCGTTGACCGTCATCCCCACCTCACCCGTCTATATAGACGTCATCCCAGCGTTGACCTCCACCCGTCTATATAGACGTCATCCCAGCGTTGACCTCCACCGTCTATATAGACGTCATCCCAGCGTTGACCTCCACCTGTCTATATAGACGTCATCCCAGCGTTGACCTCCCCCGTCTATATAGACGTCATCCCAGCGTTGACCTCCACCCGTCTATATAGACGTCATCCCAGCGTTGACCTCCACCCGTCTATATAGACGTCATCCCAGCGTTGACCTCCACCTGTCTATATAGACGTCATCATCCCAGCGTTGACCTCCACCCGTCTATATAGACGTCATCCCAGCGTTGACCTCCACCCGTCTATATAGACGTCATCCCAGCGTTGACCTCCACCCGTCTATATAGACGTCATCCCAGCGTTGACCTCCACCCGTCTATATAGACGTCATCCCAGCGTTGACCCCCCAGCGTTGACTCCATCCCAGCTGACCCACCCGTCTATATAGACGTCATCCCAGCGTTGACCTCCACCCGTCTATATAGACGTCATCCCAGCGTTGACCCCTCCCCGTCTATATACGACGTCATCCCAGCGTTGACCTCCACCTGTCTATATAGACGTCATCCCAGCGTTGACCTCCACCTGGTCTATATAGACGTCATCCCAGCGTTGACCTCCACCTGTCTATATAGTCCCAGCGTTGACCTCCACCTGTCTATATAGACGTCATCATCCCAGCGTTGACCTCCACCCGTCTATATAGACGTCATCCCAGCGTTGACCCCTCCCCTCCCCCCGTCTATATAGACGTCATCCCAGCGTTGACCTCCACCCCCCGTCTATGACCTCCACCGTCTATATGACGTCATCCCAGCGTTGACCTCCACCTGTCTATATAGACGTCATCCCAGCGTTGACCTCCACCCGTCTATATAGACGTCATCCCAGCGTGACCTCCACCCGTCTATATAGACGTCATCCCAGCGTTGACCTCCACCCGTCTATATAGACGTCATCCCAGCGTTGACCTCCACCCTGTCTATATAGACGTCATCTCCCAGCGTTGACCTCCACCCGTCTATATAGACGTCATCCCAGCGTTGACCTCCACCCGTCTATATAGACGTCATCCCAGCGTTGACCTCCACCCGTCTATATAGACGTCATCCCAGCGTTGACCTCCACCCGTCTATATAGACGTCATCCCAGCGTTGACCTCCACCCGTCTATATAGACGTCATCCCAGCGTTGACCTCCACCGTCTATATAGACGTCATCCCAGCGTTGACCTCCACCCGTCTATATAGACGTCATCCCAGCGTTGACCTCCACCTGTCTATATAGACGTCATCCCAGCGTTGACCTCCACCTGTCTATATAGACGTCATCCCAGCGTTGACCTCCACCTGTCTATATAGACGTCATCCCAGCGTTGACCTCCACCTGTCTATATAGACGTCATCCCAGCGTTGACCTCCACCTGTCTATATAGACGTCATCCCAGCGTTGACCTCCACCTGTCTATATAGACGTCATCCCAGCGTTGACCTCCACCCGTCTATATAGACGTCATCCCAGCGTTGACCTCCACCCGTCTATATAGACGTCATCCCAGCGTTGACCTCCACCCGTCTATATAGACGTCATCCCAGCGTTGACCTCCACCGTCTATATAGACGTCATCCCAGCGTTGACCTCCACCCGTCTATATAGACGTCATCCCAGCGTTGACCTCCACCCTGTCTATATAGACGTCATCCCAGCGTTGACCTCCACCTGTCTATATAGACGTCATCCCAGCGTTGACCTCCACCCGTCTATATAGACGTCATCCCATCCCAGCGTTGACCTCCACCCGTCTATAGACGTCATCCCAGCGTTGACCTCCACCTGTCTATATAGACGTCATCCCAGCGTTGACCTCCACCCTGTCTATATAGACGTCATCCCAGCGTTGACCTCCACCCGTCTATATAGACGTCATCCCAGCGTTGACCTCCAACGTCTATCATCCCATGACGATCCACCGACGTCATCCCAGCGTTGACCTCCACCCGTCTATATAGACGTCATCCCAGCGTTGACCTCCACCCGTCTATATAGACGTCATCCCAGCGTTGACCTCCACCCGTCTATATAGACGTCATCCCAGCGTTGACCTCCACCCGTCTATATAGACGTCATCCCCAGCGTTGACCTCCACCTGTCTATATAGACGTCATCCCAGCGTTGACCTCCACCTGTCTATATAGACGTCATCCCAGCGTTGACCTCCACCCGTCTATATAGACGTCATCCCAGCGTTGACCTCCACCTGTCTATATAGACGTCATCCCAGCGTTGACCTCCACCTGTCTATATAGACGTCATCCCAGCGTTGACCTCCACCTGTCTATATAGACGTCATCCCAGCGTTGACCTCCACCTGTCTATATAGACGTCATCCCAGCGTTGACCTCCACCTGTCTATATAGACGTCATCCCAGCGTTGACCTCCACCCGTCTATATAGACGTCATCCCAGCGTTGACCTCCACCCGTCTATATAGACGTCATCCCAGCGTTGACCTCCACCCGTCTATATAGACGTCATCCCAGCGTTGACCTCCACCCGTCTATATAGACGTCATCCCAGCGTTGACCTCCACCCGTCTATATAGACGTCATCCCAGCGTTGACCTCCACCTGTCTATATAGACGTCATCCCAGCGTTGACCTCCACCCGTCTATATAGACGTCATCCCCAGCGTTGACCTCCCCGTCTATATAGACGTCATCCCAGCGTTGACCTCCACCCGTCTATATAGACGTCATCCCCAGCGTTGACCTCCACCCGTCTATATAGACGTCATCCCAGCGTTGACCTCCACCGTCTATATAGACGTCATCCCAGCGTTGACCTCCACCCGTCTATATAGACGTCATCCCAGCGTTGACCTCCACCCCGTCTATATAGACGTCATCCCAGCGTTGACCTCCACCCGTCTATATAGACGTCATCCCAGCGTTGACCCCTCCCCACCCTGTCTATATAGACGTCATCCCAGCGTTTGACCTCCACCCGTCTATATAGACGTCATCCCAGCGTTGACCTCCACCTGTCTATATAGACGTCATCATCCATCCCAGCGTTGACCTCCACCTGTCTATATAGACGTCATCCCAGCGTTGACCTCCACCTGTCTATAGACGTCATCCCAGCGTTGACCTCCACCCGTCTATATAGACGTCATCCCAGCGTTGACCTCCACCCGTCTCTATATAGACGTCATCCCAGCGTTGACCTCCACCTGTCTATATAGACGTCATCCCAGCGTTGACCTCCACCCGTCTATATAGACGTCATCCCAGCGTTGACCTCCACCCGTCTATATAGACGTCATCCCAGCGTTGACCTCCACCCGTCTATATAGACGTCATCCCAGCGTTGACCTCCACCCGTCTATATAGACGTCATCCCAGCGTTGACCTCACCCGTCTATATAAACGTCATCCCAGCGTCGACCTCCACCGTCTATATAGACGTCATCCCAGCGTTGACCTCCACCCGTCTATATAGACGTCATCCCAGCGTTGACCTCCACCCGTCTATATAGACGTCATCCCAGCGTTGACCTCCACCCGTCTATATAGACGTCATCCCAGCGTTGACCTCCACCTGTCTATATAGACGTCATCCCAGCGTTGACCTCCACCTGTCTATATAGACGTCATCCCAGCGTTGACCTCCCCCTGTCTATATAGACGTCATCCCAGCGTTGACCTCCACCCTGTCTATATAGACGTCATCCCCAGCGTTGACGTCCACCTGTCTATATAGATGTCATCCCAGCGTTGAAGTCCACCCGTCTATATAGACGTCATCCCAGCGTTGACCTCCACCCGTCTATATAGAGGGCATCCCAGCGTTGACCTCCACCTGTCTATATAGACGTCATCCCAGCGTTGACCTCCACCCGTCTATATAGACGTCATCCCAGCGTTGACCTCCACCCGTCTATATAGACGTCATCCCAGCGTTGACCTCCACCCGTCTATATAGACGTCATCCCAGCGTTGACCTCCACCTGTCTATATAGACGTCATCCCAGCGTTGACCTCCACCTGTCTATATAGACGTCATCCCAGCGTTGACCTCCACCTGTCTATATAGACGTCATCATCCCAGCGTTGACCTCCACCCGTCTATATAGACGTCATCCCAGAGTTGACCTCTACCCGTCTATATAGACGTCATCCCAGCGTTGACCTCCACCTCCACCGTCTATATAGACGTCATCCCAGCGTTGACCTCTCACACCTGTCTATATAGACGTCATCCCAGCGTTGACCTCCACCCGTCTATATAGACGTCATCCCAGCGTTGACCTCCACCCGTCTATATAGACGTCATCCCAGCGTTGACCTCCACCCGTCTATATAGACGTCATCCCAGCGTTGACCTCCACCCGTCTATATAGACGTCATCCCAGCGTTGACCTCCACCCGTCTATATAGACGTCATCCCAGCGTTGACCTCCACCCGTCTATATAGACGTCATCCCAGCGTTGACCTCCACCCGTCTATATAGACGTCATCCCAGCGTTGACCTCCACCCGTCTATATGGACGTCATCCCAGCGTTGACCTCACCTCCACCCGTCTATATAGACGTCATCCCAGCGTTGACCTCCACCCGTCTATATAGACGTCATCCCAGCGTTGACCTCCAACCTGTCTATATAGACGTCATCCCAGCGTTGACCTCCACCTGTCTATATAGACGTCATCCCAGCGTTGACCTCCACCTGTCTATATAGACGTCATCCCAGCGTTGACCTCCACCTGTCTATATAGACGTCATCCCAGCGTTGACCTCCACCTGTCTATATAGACGTCATCCCAGCGTTGACCTCCACCTGTCTATATAGACGTCATCCCAGCGTTGACCTCCACCTGTCTATATAGACGTCATCCCAGCGTCGACCTCCACCCGTCTATATGGACGTCATCCCAGCGTCGACCTCCACCCGTCTATATGGACGTCATCCCAGCGTTGACCTCCACCCGTCTATATGGACGTCACCCCGGCGTTGACCTCCACCTGTCTATATAGGTGTCTCTTTGATATCAACTAACATGCTGATCCTCTGACCATCTCAGTGTTGCTGCCTACATCTGTTTATATAGTCATCTCTGTAGTTCATGTACTAACAACGAACCAGTCAGAATAGAAGAACATGGAATTATTAGCTTTCCAGCTCATGGATAATTATTATTAATCTATTTTGTCCTGTAAAATATGCCAAGATGTATGTGCTCTCCTCTCTCTGTCCTCCATCCTCTCTCTATTCCATCTCCCTCCTCTTTTTCTTCCCTTACCCAGCTGGTCTTCATCAGGATGGTCCCCACCATATGATCCAGGTCCTGCTTGAGGTTTCTTCCTCTTAAAGGGGAGTTTTTCTATGCTGTCCTCACGATACGTGACTCTGTCGCTAGACAGCCAGTGAACCATTAAAAAACACTTTGAACGCAAGGCTTCCTTTTCTTGCTTTATAGCGTTTTATACTGCAAGTGTGAAGTGGTAACTGTACAAAACAGAAAGGTACAGTTACGAAAAAGAAAGTAGTGTGCAAAATGTGCTGAATTTACCGGGAAGACGATACACATGGACATGCTAGCAGCAGTGAACTCTTACAATTTTACATTAAAAAAAACTGGGTTAGGGGCATCTTAAATATAAATACAGGGGCTTTACAAACAGAAGTTCTCACAAAGATGAACATTTGCCGAGGCTCAACCATCAACAAAGCGTATTTGAGCACTTAAACCTAATTCTCCCTGCAAGGAGTCCTTTTCAAAGGAAACACTAAGATGGGTCTATTGGTGAGAAGAGAGCTCACTGCCACAAACAACAAAAAACGATCCTTGCTGGAAAAGATGTATCACTCCAATGGTATTTTTAACTTTAGCTTTTTAAAATATTCCTATCATTAACTATCTTCTATACTTCTTTAAATACACATATTTATAACCTTTTAAACTAACTTATTAAACGTAAATGGAATTGCAGATGTCTTCAACCAAAGAGATGACATAGTTAACAGCACTTGCTCTGGACTCTGATCTGGTACTCTGTAAAGAGCCGAGAGACAATTTGAAATGTAAAAGATGCTATGCAAATAAAGTTGGATTGAACTGAGTTAAACTGATCAGGAATGAGAACATCAGAGGGACAGCATATATCAGATGCTATGAAGAGAAAGTCAGGGAGGCCAGACTGAGATGGTTTGAATATGTACAGAGGAGGGATAATGAATATATCAGTACAAGGATGATGAGGTTGAACCTACCAGGCAGGAGGCCAAGAGGAAGAGCAAAGAGGAGATTTATGGATATAGTGAAAGAGGACATGAAGTCAGTTGGTGTGAGAGAATAGGATGCAGAGGATAGAGTTAGATGGAGGTGGATAATTCACTGTGGAGACCCCTGAAGGGAACAGCTGAATGGAAAACCCTAACCCTAGAAAACAGTTCAGGAGGAGCCTGAAGACCTTCCTGACAGGCGAGGCCACTATGGAGGGCAGCCAGGGGGCTGACTGGTCACCAGTTTCCCCAGGCAGACTGGTGGACCAGGGCCAGGCAGACTGGCTGAGACACTTCTGGAGGACGCCTGGGAGGGCAAACAGACAGGAGAGGATCTGGTATAGGGTTAGGGACCAGTGGAGCAGAGAGGAGGACCCAGTAGAGCACAGACACTGGAGCACTGGTGGTGCAGCAGGGGCAGAGTCTGGAGCAGGGTCCGGGTCCAAGACAGAGGCCACAGTAGGGTTCACTGCTCCCTCAAGAACAGGAGGAGGTGAAGGCCAGACTAGCGTGGACCTGGGCACTGGCTCCAGAGCCGGTGTGGACCTGGGCTGAGACTGTAAGAACTTGGAATAAGGTTGGCTGGCACCAGCAACAAAGACCTTGGTAGTGAAGTCGGTGGTGACTGTAGAAAAGACCTGGGCTGGGGTGCCATAGACGTGAACAGGACCAGAGTTTCCAGGACTTGGAGGGGTGTTGAGGAGCCCCCCAAGACCACCCCGGAGACAGAATGAAGTTCGTCCGGACTTCCTAAGCCTTTAACAAAAAGTGCGCATGAGCAGGAAGTCCAAAACCAAGACAAAAGTGACTACTACAGGAAAACAATAAAATCAGAAAGAAGACAAGAACATGACAGGATCGTGAACCAGACAATCTGGCAGGGAAAAGGGAAAGGACAGGAGAATATATCGTGAATAAATGTCTAGGGGTGAGTATTGGCAAATACCTCGCAATACGATACGTATCGTGATACTTGGGTCACAATACAATCCATCCATCCATCCATCCATTAACTTCCGCTTGGTCCGGAATCGGGTCACGGGGGCAGCAGCTTCAGCTGAGAGGCCCAGACCTCCCTCCCCTCGGCCGCCTCCACCAGCTCCTCTGGGAGAATCCCGAGGCGTTCCCAGGCCAGCCGAGAGATATAATCTCTCCAGTGGGTCCTGGGTCTTCCCCGTGGTCTTCTCCTAGTTGGACATGCCCGAAACACCTCTCCAGGGAGGTGTCAGGGGGGCATCCTAACCAGATGGCCGAACCACCTCAACTGGCTCCTCTCGATGTAGAGGAGCAGCGGCTCTACTCTGAGTCTCTCCCGAATGACCGAACTTCTCACCCTATCTCTAAGGGAGAGTCCAACCACCCTGCGGAGAAAACTCATTTCCGCCGCTTGTATCCGCGATCTCATTCTTTCGGTCACTACCCACAGTTCATGACCATAGGTGAGGGTTGGAACAAAGATCGACCGGTAAACAGAGAGCCTCGCCTTTTGGGTCAGCTCTCTCTTCACCACAACGGACCGGTACAGAGTCACCACCACAGCAGACGCTGCACCAATCCGTCTGTCGATCTCCCATTCCTTTCTCCCATCACTCGTGAACAAGACCCAAGATACTTAAACTCCTCCACTTGAGGCAGAACCTCACTCCCGACCCGGAGGAGGCATTCTACCCTTTTCAGACTGAGGACCATGGTCTCAGATTTGGAGGTGCTGACTCTCATCCCTGCCGCTTCACACTCGGCTGCGAACCGCTCCAGCGAGAGCTGCAGATCCCCACTCGATGGCGCCAACAGGACCACGTCATCTGCAAACAGCAGAGACGAGATCCCGACACCACCGAACCGGAACCCTTCCGCTCCTTGGCTGCGCCTAGAAATTCTGTCCATAAACTTTATGAACAGAATCGGTGACAAAGGGCAGCCCTGGCAGAGTCCAACTCCCACTGAAAACGAATCCGACTTACAACCAGCAATGCGGACCAAGCTCCCACTCCATTTGTACAGGGACTGGACAGCCCGTAACAATGGGCCCAGCGCCCCATACTCCTGGAGTACCCCCCACAGGACCCCCGAGGGACACGGTCAAATGCCTTCTCCAAGGCCACAAAACACATGTGGACTGGTTGGGCAAATTCCCATGTTCCCTCCAGGACACTAGTGAGGGTATAGAGCTGGTCCAATGTTCCACGACCAGGACGGAACCCGCATTGTTCCGCCTGAATCTGGGATTCGACAATCGATCGAACTCTCTTCTCCAGCACCCCCGCATAGACCTTACCAGGGAGGCTGAGGAGTGTGATTCCCCTGTAATTGGAACACACCCTCCGGTCCCCCTTCTTAAAAAGGGGAACCACCACCCCGGTCTGCCAATCCAGAGGTACTGCCCCCGATTTCCATGCGATGTTGCAGAGACGTGTCAACCAAGACAATACAACATCCAGAGCCTTCAGGAAATCAGGGCGGATCTCGTCCACCACCGGAGCCCGGCCACCGTACAGCTTCTTAACTACTTCAGCAACCTCAGCTCCAGTAATGGACGAGTCCACCCCCAAGTCCACAGGCTCAGCATCCTCCACGGAAGACATGTTGGTGGGATTGAGAAGGTCCTCGAAGTATTCCTTCCACCGCCGAACGACATCTCCAGTCGAGGTCAGCAGCACCCCACCCCCACTATGCACAGTGTTGGTGAAGCACTGCTTTCCCCGCCTGAGCCATCTGACGGTTTGCCAGAATCTCCGAGGAGCCGATCGAAAGTCTTTTTCCATGGCCTCACCGAACTCCTCCCACACCCGGGTTTTTGCCTTAGAGACCACCAAAGCCGCCGCCTGCTTGGCCTGCCGATACCTGTCTGCTGATTCTGGAGACCCACAAGCTAACCAAGCCCGGTAGGACTCCTTCTTCAGTCTGACGGCCTCTCTCACCCGAGGTTTCCACCACCGAGTTCGAGGATTGCCGCCACGACAGGCACCGACGACCTTACGGCCACAGCTCCGGTCAGCCACTTCAGCAATGGAGGCACGGAACATGTCCCATTCAGACTCAATGTCCCCCGCCTCCCCCGGGATGTGATTGAAGCTCTGCCGGAGGTGTGAGTTAAAGATCTTTCTGACAGGTTCCTCTGCCAGACGTTCCCAGCAAACCCTTACTACACGTTTGGGCCTACCAGGTCTGACCGGCATTCTCCCCCGCCATCTGATCCAACCCACCACCAGGAAGTGATCAGTTGACAGCTCAGCTCCTCTCTTTACCCGAGTGTCCAAAACATACGGCCGAAGATTAGATGATACGACTATAAAGTTGATCATCGATCTCCGGCCAAGAGTGTCCTGATGCCAAGTGCATTTATGGACACTCTTATACTTGAACATGGTGTTTGTTATGGACAAACTGTGACTAGCACAGAAGTCCAACAACAAAACACCACTCTGTTTCAGATCAGAGAGGCCGTTCCTCCTAATCACGCTCCTCCAGGTACCACTGTCATCGCCAACGTGAGCATTGAAGTCCCCCAGCAGAATAAAGGAGTCCCCATTAGGGGCGCTTTCCAGAACCCCCGCCAAGGACCCCAAGAAGGCTGGGTACTCTGAACTGTCATTTGGCGCATAAGCGCAAATGACAGTTAGAGCCTGTTCCCCGACCCGAAGGCGCAGAGAAGCTACCCTCTAATACACCGGGGAACACCCCAACGTACAGGCTCCAAGCTGGGGGGCTATAAGCAAGCCCACACCAGCACGTCGCCTCTCACCCTGGGCAACTCCTGAGTAGAATAAGGTCCAGCCTCTCTTGAGGAGATTGGTTCCAGAGCCCAGGCTGCGCGTCGAGGTGAGCCCGACTATATCTAGTCGGTACCTCTCAACCTCACGCACAAGCTCAGGCTCTTTCCCCGCCAGAGAGGTAACGTTCCATGTCCCAGTAACCAGTTTCGTCAGCCGAGGGTCGGCACGCCAAGGCCCACGCATTCGGCTGCCACCCATACCACACTGCACCCGACTCCTATGGCCCTCCCTGCGGGTGGTGCCCACGGGGATCACGATACAATATTATCATGATATCACAATATCACGATATATTGCCATATTCTACCCAGTTAATATCAAAACTAAGAAGAGATAAAAAATGAAGTTGCTGTATATGTTCAGCAGATGATATTGATCTTTCAGAGGAAAAATTGAGTCAAAACGATTTGCTTCAAAACAACCTATTTATTGTTTATTATTAGTGTTTTTGCACATTTAAGTGAATGAATGAATTTTCCTTAAAAAACTCTGAAAGGAGCTGAAAAATCGATATTTTATTGGGCGGTGGGGCTGAGGGGAATCCAAGGGAACATGATGAACCAAGAAACAGACTTTCAAACCAGGAAAACTGGAAGGAAAGTAAAAATACAAGAAAACTGGACCAAAATCAGGAGAACTAAGAAAAACTCCAAGAAACACAAGAGAAGAAATCCAAAACATACAACCAAGATTGTGGCAACGATGGGAGATGAACATCTGTCTGAAAATCCTGTGTCTTCACAGTCAATTGAAAAAGACAGTACAGCCTCAGTCTGTTCAAAGGTGTTACATATCAGAACATTAAATCAATAATAAGAGTAGGCCTGGGCAAGTTATCGCATTATTATCGCGTTAACGCATTAATTTATTAATGGTGACATTTATTTTATCGCAAATTAACGTGTGTTGCTCTCATGCTTTTGTTTTGAAAAGTCTGTTTCTGGCTGCTGCAGAACCGGAAGAGAATTGGCAGGTAAACATGCAGAAAAGCTAAAACAGACATGGAGAACGGTAAAAATCTGTGAACTTTACAATTCAGGTAGCAACTCAGGTAGCAATATTAACAATTCTGTCTGATAAAAAAAAAAATCTGGACTGCAACAAAACATTTCGCGTCATTCCTCCATGTTCCATCAGATCTGCTCCATGTGTTCACTGTCCTGCTGTTCTCTAGCTGGTTACTGCAGTGCGGCTCCATCTAGTGGCACAGATGTGTAATGACAACAGAAGGCCAGTCCTCCATTATAAAACAAATTCAGTTCTGTGGCCAGTTTTTTAATTTCGTATTTTTGATCCAAGTCTAAAATTGAAATATTAAAAAACCAGGCATTTTTTTCATTTTTTTTTTTTTTTTGTGTTAGATTTAAAAACGAAAAACAAATGTCACTTTTCAATTTTTTTTAAATTTTTGATTGAAAATTAAATATGGAAAGAATGAATGACATTTTCATTTTAAAGTTCTCCCAGACGGAGGATTCAACAGAAACAAGGTTATTTGTAACAACTGACAAGTTGAACTCCCCGTTAAAAGTTTCTGCTGTTACCTCAGAAATTACCTGTTTTAATGTTCTGATTGTGCTGAGACACAATCATTTTGTTGGATTTTGTTTCTAGACTTTTTAAAATTTTTTATAAAAAACAGGATGACATTAATGTCCTGGCAGTGGCAATAAGGTTTATTTTATTTTACATTTTTTAAGATGAGATTTACACTAAATATGTGTTACTGACAAGTGCTGATGTTAAAAGTGTTTGAACAACAAATGTTATGACACTTTAGTTCATATGGCAGCAGAACATTTAAATAAAAGTGAATTTTACACTACTTTTGAATTCATTATTTGATTTTGCATATATAATGCGATTAATTGTGATGAATCAGGGAAATAATGAGATTAATCACAATTTAAAATTTTAACCGTTGCCCAGCCCTAAATAAGAGTAATCATCATCATCTGGTCCTTAGTCAGATGCGAAGCCATCTGTCTGACAGCTAAAGCTGTCTGAACACACTCTGCTGCTCCTTCGCTTTTTATTCAGGAAAAATGCCAGTTACACAGGAAGCAGCTTTCTAGTGATGGGTGGATATCAGGCCGCACACATACTCATTGTCGTCTTCAACGTCTGACATCCTGATAAGGTTATCGTTTGCATACAGCTCTCCCATCTTTGTTGGAGGTTCCCTGTCAGTTACTTCACGTGGTTTTACGTTACGCCTTATCGTTATCGTTGAACACCAGTTTCAGAAAGTTTCTGAAAGTAGTTCGCACAACACCTCGCACAGTGAAACACACCCACACATTTCTCTCAAACACTTTAAGCGAATACAAGATAACTTCTACTTCTTCCTCTTATGTACGCTTATTCCATCAGCCACATAAGGTGCTTTTGCCTTTCAAGGCTGGGGGTTTTCATCCAGAAACTCGTTACTTCAGATCTGGTGGTTCTACAGGCTTTCAGGGAGCGCTTTGCTGTGACTCATTGCTCCTGCACCCTGGCTTATATGTGGTTAAACTGCTAATGATAGAGTGCCATGTTCTGTTGGTATTCTGAGGCTGCATGTATCTCATTTTGAGACCTTGCAAAGACAAAGTTGATTTTTCTGAAAAATGATTATGATGCTCTGATGCATTCAACTGAAAAAAGGGCGTACTGTCTTTAGACACGTGAAGTAAGTGATATGTATTGAAAGTAATTCTCCGTGTTCTTTTATCTGGTGCCATTGACGAGACTAGAAACAAAGGTCAATTAAAAAGTTTAATACAATCATGAATACAAAGATTCAATATGCCATGCAGAATATTTTAATCGGCTGATGGTGCCCTGCCTTGACACCACAAGGAGATGCCAGGAAATGCACACCGATGTCAGATTGTCTCCGTTCTTAAAAGATCCAGCGGAGGCGGATCCTTGCTCTTCTCCTAAGTTTTATGGCTCTTTGTCTCAGAGTATAGATGGCCAACAGCTCTGAATTGCAGGTCCAGGCACATGTGGTTGTTTTGTTTGTCTAGGAAATGAGATGTCCCTAAAATGTGTTTATCTATGCTGTCACCGACTTCCTTGGAAGACAGCAGGTCAGGAAGTCAGGAGATCCGAATCGTTTAAGTCATAAAACCTAAATCAGCCAACTGAGGAACTCACGGTCATAAAAGGAGACAACGTTCCTACTAGGGCTGAACGATTAATTGCATTTGCGATAATCTCACGATATCATAAAACGAGATTTTCTAACCGCAAAGGCCGCGATATGACTTGTCACGTGATCTGGCGACGTCACGTGACTTGCGAGTGAGCCCAGCTGAGCTGAGCAGAGCAGTGTTGCCAATTTAGCGACTTTCCAGACCCCCCTAGCAACTTAATTTGTAAAACGCGACTAGCGACAAATCTAGCGACCTCACTTCACTTGGCTGCTGTCTGCCTCGCGAACCGCGCTTCTCTCTCTCTCTCTCTCTCTCTCTCTCTCTCTCTGTGGGGCACAGTGCACAGCCACAAACACCCCGCCCGCCGCGCGAGACAACTCGAGCTCCTCTCCACCCCCCCACTCCTTTTTTCCTTGCAAAAAATCTGTGAGCTCCTGAGATCTATACAGAAGAATCTTTCTGGCTAACAGTGCCATACTCATTTTGCACTTCAGTATGTTGTGTGCTGCTGTTACTGAGTAAATATAATATTTCTATTAGTGTTCAAAAAGTTTTTTTTTTGAAAATGTCCAATTGGTTAGAGCAGATATTTGTTCTTCTTTATTTTCCTGTGTGATGTTACTGACTGGAGATCAGTAAGCTTTATTTTTTCTATATCTGTATATTTTATTTATTTATTTATACACTGTCCTGTCAATCTCAGACAGTGTTTAAGAAGTGCAGTCCACATATTTACATAAATGTTACACATGTTTCATGAAACGTGAAAAGTTAGATGTTGAAGAGGTAAAGCCACAGATTTGTTTGCTTTATTGTTGTAATCTATTGTTTATTATGACAGTGTTTGAAAAATACATGAGAAGAGGACCTTAAAAATAATCGCATATTAAATCGCAATCACAATATTGAGGAAAAAAAATCGCAATTAGATTATTTTCCAAAATCGTTCAGCCCTAATTCCTACATGTAATAAAGTTTTAGCTTTAACTGTTCTGAGTTAATTTTAAAATCCTAATAACAAATCAACAGTAGAAGATATCAAGTAATATATCTATATATATATATATATATATATATATATATATATATATATATATATATATATATATATATATAAAAGATCTCTCTGTTCTCTATCTACCTTTTCATATAAAAAAAACCTTTAATGTGAAAACAAATAAAACAGTATACTAGGACCTCCCAACAACCCAAAAAACACGTAAACTCCTTTGGAAATGTGTCATATAACAATCAAACACTCAATAACTGTAAATTGTAATGTATGAATAATGTGAACAATCATAATGTAATTAATTATATTGAGTTCATCCCAGTTGCAGAGGAGGAAATCCAGATGTCCGGCCAGGCCAGTGTGACAATTCAGATGAAGTGAGAAGTTGACCTCCAATGGATTAAAAATGATGTAAAGAAATTGGAAGAAATTGTTTGACTCCTCCGTGATCCTAAAGTTGACATGAGCACGATCAAAAGGTGATCAAGCTCCATCAGCCAGCAGTTTCGAACCTTCCACTCAGATCCTCCACTCTGATCAGAAAACGTCAACGTATCTGCCACAGGCTCCTTTAACGGCACCACAGCCGGTATCAGAAAGCACAATACAGGGTCGCACAATAACACCTAACAGTATTCATGATGTCACTGGCTTGGAAATATATTGGACTTGGCGGTTTATGAATTAGGAACATAATGGGTTATGTTTCGCTGGAAAAGTGCTAACATTAGCCCCGGTATTGTTCATTTTAAAGTACATGAACAGTGACTGGAGGATGGCTGACAGTCGGGCAACTTCACATCAGCAATATTCAGAAGATACGAGTCTTGCTAAATAAAAAAAAAACATGCACGTCAAAGATATAGCTGCAGATGTCAGAAAAAAGTGCTATGACAGACCAAAACAAAGATGAGCTGAAGTTTTGTGACAGCGAGGCCGACATCAGCTCTCATCATGTTGCCTCGGTTGCGCGAGTCAGCTGCCTCGACCATAAGCTCTGCTCCGACCAACGTCCACCTCCCCTCTGAGGAACAAAAAAACAACCAGCGGCCCGCTGAGGGTGGACGAGGGGACCGAGGCGAAAGGCTGCGTCATGCATCTCGATGCAAACCAGGCGAGTCGGCCTGTCAGCCCGGAGAGCCGTCTCTCTCTTCCCCCTGCTAACACCCCAGCGACCCCGTCAGTTCAACATTCATCAGCATTTATTTCATAAGCAGCGGAGCGGCGAGCTGTCACAGTCCGGGAGTAGCGCCGCTCACATCCCTCCCTGTGTTCACAAACACAAGTTGCACGAAGTTCCCCTTTGTCTTCGTCGCCAAAGAGCTAGCGGACAGACGGCTGTAGACTTAAACGTAAAAAGGCCCGACGGGTCAGACGTCCACCTCAATCATCCACAGATGAAGGATTATCATCTTAAATGTCATAGTTTTTCACCTACAACGCAACACCAGGTGCATTTTCTTTTTTCTCAATTTTTTTCCCCCGTTCACTGCTTCAGTTGGTATAATTGTGGCATGAGATAGTACTTTAAGCAAAGGCTGTTCTCATTAGCACTGAGCTATTACATTTGCCCTCAGCTATGGAGATAAAAACACATGCATAGGATGAGCTCTGGAGTGCTGGGGATGACAGGGTGGCTACAGCAGACACATATTAAACAGAAACGGTCCGGGGTGCAGCGGAGGTGAATACAGATCACTTCCCAGAAGCAGACAGCTCTGTGTTTCCAGACCGGGACGCTGGGCTTAATCAGTCACCTGACCTGTAAAAACTAGGGCTGTCAATTTCTCAAAATAATGAATCAGATTAATCGCATGACTGTCAATAGTTAATCATGATTAATCACAAATTAATCACATATTTTTATCTGTTCTAAATCTACCTTATACAGATCTTTTTCAAGTTGTATTACTCTTATTAATACGAGTCCTGACTAGAACCAGGAAATATGACCATATTAGTCCAGTTCTGAGGTCTCTGGCTTCCTGTCACTCAGAGAATAGACTTGTACTACTTGTGTACAAGTCTCTTCATGGCCCCAAAGTCCATCTCTGACATGTTAGAGCCATATGAACCAACCTGGACTCTGAGAACCTCAGGTAGTGGTCTCCTGCTGGTCAGGACTAAACAAGGTGAAGCTGCATTTCAGTTTTATCCTCCTAAAATCTGGACCAGTCTTCCAGCAGATGTGAGACAGACCTGAACTCTGACAATGTTCAGATCAAGACTGAAAACAGTTCTGTTTAGATGTGAAGATGATGACTGGAAGGATTTTATCTGCACTCTTCATTTTTAATTTAATTAATTAATTTTTTTTATTAATTAATTTTATTTATTATTGATTATTTTTATGCTTGTATGGAATGATTCTATTTGCCTTCTTGTGATTTTATGCATCTGTAAAGCACTTTGAATTGCCTTGTGTACGAATTGTGCTCTACAAATAAAGTTGCCTTGCCTAATACGAGAGTACACAAATGCTTGCCTTATGCAAAACAAATGCATGTTTATTTATTGCTACAATGCCAAATCCATTATATATTATATATATATATATGTAACCCCTTTTTCCCTTAATGTTCAGAATCTACACCGTGGTAACACTAAATAAAATAAAACAGGTCCTAGGTTCTCAGCTAAAGATGGTGAATTTGCTGGGGTCTTATTTAAACAATGGACTTTATATTAGATTGCAAAAAAAAAAAAGGAAATGACTAGTGCGGTGCCTCCACTAAAAACTTACTATGCTATGTGAACACTAGCAAAATTTATGTAAGCCCTCAGAAATATAAATTACTTTCAAAAGAATGTTAAACCACAATATGTAAAGGGTAAGACACAAACATTTATTCTCAGTCAAACTCTTTTTAAACCAAAGAACAGTTTTTAGCTTATTTCAACAAACCAATAATCAAAATAATCCAAAATAATCAAAAGGATGTTTTTAACCCTTTAAATTACCTCAGCTCAATGAAATGAAAAGTTTTTAATCTGTAGCTCAACCTCAATCTTGTTAATGAAACAATGAACCTATGAAATGAGGTCTTTTTAGCTTAGTATAAACCAACTCAAATTTTGCTTATCTTTTTAATAAACCATTCACATGAAATAAATACCTTGATGTGTTCTGAATATTTTAACTGTATTCACACCTTTTAACTGTTCAGCATTTTGCTTGCAATAACCAAAATGTAAAGAAATATAAACCAATAGTGCTCTGGTACTCTCAAAATGCAGTACTGATACCCAGTCTTGTACCAAAATATTTTTCACTGTTCATAAAGATGATTATGATATCAAAATAACGAGTCTAAACCCAAGCGCTTGGATAATTTAACCGTTGGGGCCCATTTGAAGAGTTGGTGCACATGAAGTTTTATCCAGTTATGAACGAAAGAGTTAACTTTGAAACCAGGCCAGTCACAGCCTGTTCTAACACAGTCCCGTGCCTGCGTCCTGCACTCGGTCTCGTTCCAATGTCAAGTACTCACGCAACCTCTCAGTGTAGAAGCAACATGGCGGTGTGGCCAGCCAGGCCGCAAAGCGATGTCCAGACAGCTCCCCGCCGCCTCTCGTAACTCCGGCTACCTGCGTCCTGCGACACGTCCTCATCTCCTGCCGCCGACTCGTCTGCTCGTCCCGTTCGTCCAGGCCGTCCTCAAACGCTCAGGAAACTTCCTCCGTCTGTGTCCGTGTTGTGCAGCCGTCTGGTTTCTCTGCAGAGGAGCTAATGTCGGAGCTAATGGCGGAGCTAATGGCGGAGACACGGGCGGCGCTAGGGGGTAGCTTGCAGTTGCTATAGCAACCCCAAAATATGGCCTAGCAACCTCAAAGCAACCCCAAGAATGGAGACTATTAAAAATGAAAAAAATCTTAATTGTGTTAAATAAAATAAAAATGGTGACAATTTAATTCTAAATTAATTTCATGTGTTTTTGTTTTAAATTAAAATAAAAGATAGACAATTAAAAACGATGAGAGAGACACTCGTCTCGCGAGAGCTGGCCTGCAGGGGTCACGCGAAGTCAGCTTGGGAAAATTAAACCGGGCCGTTAGAAAAGTGACATCAAAATGGAGCGCTATCTGTTGAAGCGTAAGTCTGCCAGATCTCTTCTGATGTGTACTTATGTGAATATTAACTGGTTAAAATGTGATGAACAGGTTATTGTTAAATGATTTTTAGTCTGGGCTGTTATTTCTCACTGCTGTGGAAAGCGGCATGACTATATGGTAAAATTATAATAACGAACTTCAAATTGATTTTTTTTTATCTGTTTCATGGCATCTGCGCTAGTTTCAGATAGCGCTGATTAGAATGAGTAGGCCGGTAATGACATACATATCCATATTTATGCTATTTAATTGGTTTTGCAGTAAATTGTCCAGCAACTCCATACAATTGTTTAGCAACCCCTAAGCAACTGCAATGAAAATGTTCTGCCGCCGCCACTGGGCGGAGACCACACTGTACGCGCATCGGAGAAAAATACTTCACCGTCCTTGTAAAGTAAACACACTCGCCTGAGACACGTGAGAAGAGTGTTCTGGTCGATTAAAGTCTCTCTGGGCAGTGCAATATCTGGGCCAACCTTCAGTCTCAGTCTCCAAACATTGACTTCCTTCTGTCCACCGTGAAAACGCAGCCAGCTCTTTCACTGTCCCGGTATCTCTCTGATACTTCCTGCCGGAAAATGTTCTAGTCTCTTTTTAAACAGGAAAAGTTCACCTTTTACCTTTTCTTAAGAACCATAAAATATTTTAAAACAGCATAATAATACACGAATTACAGCATTATTAAATGAACAATATTTATTTTAATGACTATTCCAAAACAATAAAGACCAAGGGATTCTGGGAAATGAAGTCCTACTGTGTTTTGTCTTCTACCAGCAATATAAAAAAAAGATAATATGCACATTTTTAACATCCCTGAGATTATAGAAACCCAGTAAAACAAAGAATGAATATTTATATACATTTTTAGGGATTTTTTTAGAGAACCCTACATATATACTCAATATTTTCTCTTATGTTCTTCATACAAAATATTTTCGTGGTTTGCTTCAAACGGGGGGGGGGGGGCTCTCTGCATCCGCGCTCTAATTAGCCGACAAGCAAGGGTGTAGGTTTGGTTGGTTTGGAAAGTGTTGGGGACATAAATTTGCCATATTATTAGGGGTCCTTTTTTTTTTTTTTTTTAAACGAAAGTCAGATACAACGCTAGAAAATTTGCACCATATGAAACTATATTTACATACCTCTCCAAATGACTCCCAATAGAGGAAGGTGTACATCATATGGTTATAATATTTTGTTTTAAGTCATTTAAGTAATGATTTGCAGTTCAAGAAGGAATTGAGAAAAAATACATAAAAAAATACACAAAAATCATTTGTGTCAGACTGCTGAATGAATCAACACATAGAACTCACATGTACTGATTAGCCCACCTAAAATAGCTTTTTCAGGTGGGGAAAATACTGGGAAAATAGTTATACCCTATGGAAAATGCTTATGTCTAGCCAGTGCTTTAAGTGGAAAAAAAGAAGTGCCGGTACTCCCCTTATTCAACTGATGTCAGGTAAATTAGGCAGTGGGTAACAGCAGATGATTAAGTGATATATTTAAATACTAGGACATGATACTGATTTTTAAAAAGAAAATTGTTTTATTGAAATTTCCAAACAAATTATGTGTACACAAGGGAGGTCCTCAGGGGGGTGGCCCTCAGGTAGCATAGAGGCTGATGCACAACCGAACTAACTGGCACCTAGAGTTCCCTGTGGACAGAAACATGAGAGACATACATAGATAAAATATGGAGACAAGGCATGGAGAAAACTGGAGAAGTGAGCTAAGCAGTTGCCAAGTAAATAAATTCAATAACATACTCCTGTGATTGTTTCTATCATTTAAAAAAAGGTTGACAATGACTGTCTATTATTTTAGACTTAAATATTTGATTGCAGTGAAACTTAAAAGGGCAAATTCACATATTTAGGAGGACCAACAACATGATTTTATTGATGAATAAGATCTTCATATACTTACAAAAATGCAACCACATCTTGAACAGGAGGTTGACAAACTAGGCACTGGTACTGAACATACACTGTGGACAGACACATGAGAGACACACATAGATAAAATATGGAGACAAGGCATGGAGAAAATAACACATAAACCCATAATAAACATAAAGAAGAATCATCATTTTTCAGACAACAAATATTAAAAACTATTAAGCTCTTTTAAGTAGAATTCATAGCAGTGTTGCTGTTCTGGTTTGCATTATATTGTACAAATGTGTCAAAAGAAGTGGACTGTGAATATATAACACAGTTGTGATTATATTTCAACCTACTTAGAAAAGGCTCCAGCAGGTCTTGGGCTCATCTTTGCTCGAAAGGCTTGGAGCTTCACATTCCCTGTCTTCTGCGCTTCGTCTCCCCTTCATCAGCCATGACATCACATAGCTTTGTGGACTGAACTGTTCTAATGGTGGCCCATTACATTTCAGAAAGATCAGGTTTGAAAGTCTGGTAACAGCAAGGGAGTCCTTTCTGTCTGTAAGAATGTTGTTCATACAACTGAGGGCACGCTCACATTCACTGGTAGACACCGCAATGGTATGGACAGCTTTTAGCTGATCTGCTTTCGCAAAGACAACATTTGTGTTGCCTTGTCTGCTCCAAATGCAGAGATTAAACATCTACCCCACTCATGTGACAACCTCAGTCTCTGATGTGTTTGGGGAGCAAGGGAGTTAACTTTACTGCGCACCTTACACCCAAGCCTTTTGTCCTTACTTATAAGCCACTCATTCTGTGAGCAAAAGTACCTTATTTGGTCATTTGACCAGCAGTCTGGCCATTCTTCTCCTGTGGAGTTATTGTTGATATCGCAGGCAACAGGAGAAGCAGAAGCCACTTCTGTGTTAGCAAAAGCACTACTGCTAACTGGCTGCTCTCCACTTTCAAAATCAATGTCTGTTTGACCTCCTGTGTCATCATCTTCACCGGGTGCGTCATCAGTCCGGGTTCTCTTCTGGCCCTTTTGGAGCCACGCCAACATTTGTAAATACGGTAGGTAGGTTCACGTTCACATAACCATCCAAACAAACCAACCGGTAAATCAACTAAATCAACTCTGTTTACAATCAACGCCCACGAGATCTCTTCTTCTTCGTGTTCTTTTAATTGCTTTCTGGCACACTCGACTCGCGAGACCTCCTGACGAGTGACCGTCTCGCTAGGGGCAGTGGCGTTGTCATGGCGACACCACTGTATAGCCAAATCGCAAGGAGAGAAACAGAGTACTATGAGCCCATGAGAAGTCCCGGTACGCCGTAAAATGTCCCCGTACGCCAGAGGCTAATATTGAGAAGTGCGGGTACTCCGTACCGGTACGTACCGGCCCACTTAAAGCACTGTGTCTAGCGTGATTTGTAAAAAAAAGTGGTGGGGACAATTTAAGGTCATCTCGAAAGTGGTGGGGACATGTCCCTACCGTCCATACCGTAAACTACGCCCATGCCGACAAGTGATATTTCAGTAGTCGGACTCCGGTGGTAACTAAATTCACATCGACAGCAAACACAAACAACATTTATCTTGTGGAGTTAGCCATCAGGCAAGGTTTTGAGGCTGAACTTACCATTCAAAATAGTATCTTTTGTATCGGAGGTGTGTTTACGTCTGTCTGTCTGTGGCATGGCCGTTGTAACCAAGACTACACGAGCGGTGGATAGTGAGCATAAAAACAGATGAATAAAAAAGAGCAGGATCTGGAGTGGTCCACAAGTTTGTTTTTCTTTTTATTCTTTTTGTGCAAAAAGGCAAACCATAAAGTGCAAAGTGCAAAGTGGCAAAAAGTGCAAAGTGTTTTGGAGGTTCTGGAAGCTATGGTTTCCAGCAGCAGCGACACAGTACTGATGTAAATGGCGCCTTAAATACTGTTCCTGCTTATTGGGTCAAACCACTACCCACAAAATAATTAACTCAGGTATTTTAAAACCCAGTTAAAAACCCTCCAACATAAACCCTAACCTTAATACAAAAATAAATCCCCTTCCTAAAAAGGAAAAACCCAAACAAACAAACAAACAAACAACTAAAGTTATACCCATAAAAACCTCCTTAAAACCACTCCCAGCATCTCCTCCCTCATGGTCCAGCCCAGAACCTTTTAGGCTGCATCCGTTCCCCGGGGACTCTTTTCCACGGTCACTGCCACCCTGGACACATGGAGGAGGTAAGTAAAAGCTCACACACACCAACACCTAACAGGAATCACTAAATCTATCAAACACATATTGCATATGTCAATTATTAATTATCACTTTCTTTGCAGGACCAGGAACCGCCATCACCATGACTGGACCCACCTACAACAAACATTTCAATAAATAATAATTTAAAACAATTGTGTGCAATATAGTGTTTTTGTCCTTAGCCCCCATAAAGTGCCGTGTACATCTAAGTGCTGGTAAGTGCTATGGTAACGGATAGGCTATTCGTTACAGCCGTCGACGTCATTGCATGGCTTCCTGTTTTGACAGGACTACGGAGGACTACAACTACGGAGGAGCCCGAGGCTCATTAAACCTACTCTCCTCTTTACTATTGTACATCAACGGCCGGCTCGCGTTAATCGCACGTTAAAAAAATTTGTTGCGTTAAAATTATTTTGCATTAATCACGCGTTAACTTTGACAGCCCTAGTAAAAACCCATCGGCGCCTTGTGGTGGCGAGCTGGGCTGTCTGAATGGCATGACCAGATTATTATTGATGCTCCTGCGTGTTTAATTCTCTGTCGAGCTTCTCAAACGTTCAGGATGGACCACAAAAACTCACAAACTCGTCTCAACCAGCTTTACACGCTGACAGGAACCTTCTCACAATCATCAGCCTCATTTCCGTGGCCTGAGAGGACGGTCATTTTGGTGAGGTATAAACGCCAGAGGTGAGTATTAGGTGCTGGGTTGTGCACGGTGTGTCTTTGGTTCTGGTGAGGGTTTAGTCTCGTCTCCCCTGTCTTGAGTCTCTTGTTCTATGTGTTACTTTGAAGTCCTGTCTTGTAGTGATGGGTTGATGACGCCTCATGGAACGTTTCAACACACTGAAATGAAAAATGAAACGAAGAATACTTTATTCATCCCAGAAGGAAAATTCAACACTGTAGCAAGGGCTCTTCTTCTTTTTTTTTTTTCAATAATAGATAGATAGCAATAATAATAATATTAATTGATAATAATAATAGTAGGTTTTACGTCTTGTTGTGGAGGCTGACGGCTTCTGGCAGGAATGATCTTCTGTATCTTTCCATCTTGCAACGGATTGAAGAAGCCTCTCACTGAACACACTCTGTTGTTTGATCACTGTCGTCATTGCCAAACTGTATTGATACGTGTCGATACTGTGTCACTGAATACTGACACTTGCTGGACCTTAAAAATCCCTACAGGCAACTGAGTTACCAGACTCAACTGACACCAATTTGATGACCTAGTATGCAATAATAAAATGTAAGTCATTGTATTGTATGGCATCATTGCATATCTTCATTTAAATTTAAAATATCTGTGATATCTTCAGATGCAGATACATGTATCATAACTTGAAAATCTAATTGACCGTGTTGTGAATGAAGATGCTTGTGGACTGTGATTTTATTTTATTTTCTTTACAAATTTTTATTCAAAAAATAAGTTTTTCCAATGTTTTGAACTTCAGTCTATTTTGCTTTTTGGACAAAAGTTCTCCAGCCTTGGAAAAGACCCGCTCACAAGGCACAGAGCTGGAAGAGGTGCAGATACATTGGCTTTTGGTTCGTCCCAGTATCTCAAAGGATCCTGGGACCTGGACCGGTTCCCTGAATCCTTCACTCTCCACAATGCTGAGGGGCTGCAGTCCTTCAGGATGAAATTTAGCAGAGCTTCATCCAGCATCTGCTTCCTGGAAGCTTAATGGTTAGAAATAAGTAAAGAATAAATTCATAGGAGTTAATGATCAATAAAGCAACTGTGAATAAGTTGTAGAATGGTTGTGTACCTGAGTTCATCCTGGATGTATCTGGAACTTGATTTTCATACCTGGACCTATAATGTCTCAGCACTGAAGTGGACTTGTTCAAATATAAAAGCTCTGTCGAGCAAATTCAACATTTAACCTGCAGAAAATAATATAAATAGTAAACTAAGAGTCACTTTGGAATTAATTTGTATTCAGATAGATCAAGTGAGAACTTTGAGAGGAACAGGATGAAACAAGGAAATTAAAACAAATAAATACCTTATTTTCCGATATGAGATTAAAATGGTGCCATACGGTGGAAACCTTTCTTTTAGCTTGAGGCTGGTCCAGAATTATTGCTGATTCTGACGACATGTGACAAAAGATCGGAGATTCTTTTGGCAGTGCATCCCGTCGACAGATGCGCTTCCTTATAAACACAGTTTGGTGCGTCACTGTCAGTTTGATACAGTACCTGTATCGGTCACGTGACTTTCTTAAAGCGAAACACGCACCGACACGGGTGTTACTCTCTGAGCCTGACGCATGCGCCGACGCATCGGTGTTGCTGGACCCATCACTAGGGTTTAGTCTCGTCTCCCCGGTCTTGAGTCTCTTCTATGTGTTACTTTGAAGTCCTGTCTTGCCTTTACTGGTTTCTGCTTCTCCTCCCCTGTGTTGTCCTGATTGCTTGAACCTGCCCCTTGTTTGTCCCTCTGTGTATTTAAGTCTGGTCTCTCCCTGTTCTGCTGCTGGCTCGTCTGTTCTTCACCCTGCGTGTCTCAGCCCATCTCCCTCCCGTGATCCTGCCTCGTTGTCCTGTCACCCTGGCACTGGAGTTTGAGTTGAGTGTGGATTTTTCCTTTTTGTGGAAATAAATTGATGCCTGCTGAAATCTCCTGCACTTGGGTCCTCCTTACAACTCGTAACACAACAGAACAAGCCAGCCGTCATGGACCCAGCAGGAGGGGAAAAAAATTAACATTTTCGAGTACTTCAGCAGGCTGGCGGCCCACAACAACCTCTATGTGGAGAACTTTTGGGAGGAGGAACTTTCCTCATTCTGGGGAACTGGGCTGGCGCTTGGGGGCCCTAGGAGTCAGCAGAGGAGGAGAGGTGGCCTGGGAGGACGAGATGTCCCCCAAGGAGGTCCAGGACCCACCTCCTCCACGGCCCTCTGAGCCGGCCCAGGCAGACACTCCACCTCCAGCCCCATCTCTGTGGGTGTCCCGGAGCACACGATCCCTTTGGCTCCCGACCCTGTCTCTGTGGACACTTTACTGGCGATACAGGAGGAGGTCAAGTCCTTCTTTGACCTCTACCGCCGGCTCACATCCTCTTTTTTTGAGAGACCACCGATATGAGGCAGTGGATATTCGTTTATGACCTCCTCCTGAAGACCCTGACCACCAAGCCTCAGCTCCTTACCCTGCTGGCCATCAGTCACTATACACCGACCTAATCAGGTGCAGGGAGGAGCTAGTGGCATTAACAGCTTCCAAGGTGGTCACCCATCTCTGAGGTGGTCTCGTCACTCGCCTCCGCCGCAGCTGGCCGAGACCCATCCTCAGCCAGCCACCGCGGCCTTCACCAGGGCAGCAGCCACTGCAGCCTTCACCAGAGCAGCAGCCACCGCGGCCTTCACCAGGGCAGCAGCCGCCGTAGCCTTCACCAGAGCAGCAACCACCGCGGCCTTCACCAGGGCAGCAGCCACTGCAGCCTTCACCAGAGCTGCAGCCACCGCGGCCTTCACCAGGGCAGCAGCCGCCGTAGCCTTCACCAGAGCAGCAACCACCGCAGCCTTCACCAGGGCAGCAGCCGCCGTAGCCTTCACCAGAGCAGCAGCCGCCGCGGCCTTCACCAGGGCAGCGGCCGCCATAGCCTTCACCAGAGCAGCAGCCGCCGCAGCCTTCACCAGAGCAGCAGCCCCACAGCCTTCACCAGAGCAGCAGCCGCCGCGGCCTTCACCAGGGCAGCAGCCGCCGTAGCCTTCACCAGAGCAGCAGCCGCCACGGCCTTCACCAGGGCAGCAGCCGCCGTAGCCTTCACCAGAGCAGCAGCCGCCGCGGCCTTCACCAGGGCAGCAGCCGCCGTAGCCTTCACCAGAGCCGCAGCCCCCCAGCCTTCACCAGAGCAGCAACCGCTGCAGCCTTCACCAGGGCAGCAGCCGCCGTAGCCTTCACCAGAGCCGCAGCCCCCCAGCCTTCACCAGAGCAGCAACCGCCGCAGCCTTCACCAGAGCAGCAGCCGCCGCGGCCTTCACCAGAGCAGCAGCCCCGCAGCCATCACCAGAGCAGAAGCCCCCAGCCTTCACCAGAGCAGCAGCCGCCGCGGCCTTCACCAGAGCAGCAGCCGCCAAGGCCTTCACCAGGGCAGCAGCCCCGCAGCCTTCACCAGAGCAGCAGCTGCCGCGGCCCTCACCAGGGCTGCAGCCGCAGCGGCCTTCACCAGAGCAGCAGCCGCCGCGGCCTTCACCAGAGCAGCAGCCGCCGTGGCCTTCACCAGAGCAGCAGCCGCCGCGGCCTTCACCAGAGCAGCAGCCGCCGCGGCCTTCACCAGAGCAGCAGCCGCCGTGGCCTTCACCAGAGCAGCAGTCTCCCAGCCTTTACCAGAGCAGCAGCCGCCGCAGCCTTCACCAGAGCAGCAGCCCCGCAGCCTTCACCAGAGTAGCAGCCCCGCAGCCTTCACCAGGGCAGCAGCCGCTGCGGCCGTCACCAGAGCAGCAGTCTCCCAGCCTTCACCAGAGCAGCAGCCGCCGTGGCCTTCACCAGAGCAGCAGTCTCCCAGCCTTCACCAGAGCAGCAGCCGCTGCGGCCTTCACCAGAGCAGCAGCCGCCGCGGCCTTCACCAGGGCAGCAGCCCCGCAGCCTTCACCAGAGCAGCAGCTGCCGCGGCCTTCACCAGAGCAGCAGCCGCCGCGGCCTTCACCAGGGCTGCAGCCGCAGCGGCCTTCACCAGAGCAGCAGCCGCCGTGGCCTTCACCAGGGCAGCAGCCACCCGGCCTTTACCAGAGCAGCAGCCGCCGTGGCCTTCACCAGAGCAGCAGCCGCCGCGGCCTTCACCAGAGCAGCAGCCGCCGCGGCCTTCACCAGAGCAACAGCTGCCGCGGCCCTCACCAGAGCAGCAGCCGCCGCGGCCTTCACCAGGGCAGCAGCCACGCGGCCTTCACCAGAGCAGCAGCCACCGTGGCCTTCACCAGAGCAGCAGCCGCCGTGGCCTTCACCAGAGCAGCAGTCTCCCAGCCTTCACCAGAGCAGCAGCCGCCGTGGCCTTCACCAGAGCAGCAGCCGCCGTGGCCTTCACCAGAGCAGCAGTCTCCCAGCCTTCACCAGGGCAGAAGCCGCCGCGGCCTTCACCAGGGCAGCATCCGCCGCGGCCTTCACCAGAGCAGCAGCCGCCGCGGCCTTCACCAGAGCAGCAGCCGCCGCGGCCTTCACCAGAGCAGCAGCCGCCGTGGCCTTCACCGGGGCAGCAGCCGCCGCGGCCTTCACCAGAGCAGCAGCCCCGCAGCCTTTACCAGAGTAGCAGCCCCGCAGCCTTCACCAGGGCAGCAGCCGCTGCGGCCTTCACCAGAGCAGCAGTCTCCCAGCCTTCACCAGAGCAGCAGCCACCGTGGCCTTCACCAGAGCAGCAGCCGCCGTGGCCTTCACCAGAGCAGCAGTCTCCCAGCCTTCACCAGAGCAGCAGCCGCCGTGGCCTTCACCAGAGCAGCAGCCGCCGTGGCCTTCACCAGAGCAGCAGTCTCCCAGCCTTCACCAGGGCAGCAGCCGCCGCGGCCTTCACCAGGGCAGCAGCCGCCGCGGCCTTCACCAGAGCAGCAGCCGCCGCGGCCTTCACCAGAGCAGCAGCCCCCAGCCTTCACCAGAGCAGCAGCCCCCAGCCTTCACCAGAGCAGCAGCCACCGTGGCCTTCACCAGAGCAGCAGCCACCGTGGCCTTCACCAGCAGCAGTCTCCCGTGGCCTTCACCAGAGCAGCAGCCGCCGTGGCCTTCACCAGAGCAGCAGCCGCCGTGGCCTTCACCAGGGCAGCAGCCGCCTTCACCAGAGCAGCAGTCTCCCAGCCTTCACCAGGGCAGAAGCCCCCACGGCCTTCACCAGGGCAGCAGCCGCCGCGGCCTTCACAAGAGCAGCAGCCGCCACGGCCTTCACCAGAGCAGCAGCCTCGCAGCCTTCACCAGAGCAGCAGCCCCGCAGCCTTCACCAGAGCAGCAGCCCCGCAGCCTTCACCAGGGCAGCAGCCGCCGTGGCCTTCACCAGAGCAGCAGCCGCTGTGGCCTTCACCAGGGCTGCAGCCGCAGCGGCCTTCACCAGAGCAGCAGCCGCCGTGGCCTTCACCAGGGCTGCAGCCGCCGCGGCCTTCACCAGAGCAGCAGCCGCCGTAGCCTTCACCAGAGCAGCAGCCGCCGCAGCCTTCACCAGGGCAGCAGCCACCGTAGCCTTCACCAGAGCAGCCGCCGCGGCCTTCACCAGAGCAGCAGCCGCCGCAGCCTTCACCAGAGCAGCAGCCGCCGCGGCCTTCACCAGGGCAGCAGCCGCCGTAGCCTTCACCAGAGCAGCAGCCGCCGCGGCCTTCACCAGGGCAGCAGCCGCCGTAGCCTTCACCAGAGCCGCAGCCCCACAGCCTTCACCAGAGCAGCAGCCGCTGCAGCCTTCACCAGAGCAGAAGCCGCCGCGGCCTTCACCAGAGCAGCAGCCCCGCAGCCGTCACCAGAGCAGAAGCCCCCAGCCTTCACCAGAGCAGCAGCCGCCGCGGCCTTCACCAGAGAAGCAGCCGCCAAGGCCTTCACCAGGGCAGCAGCCCCGCAGCCTTCACCAGAGCAGCAGCTGCCGCGGCCCTCACCAGGGCTGCAGCCGCAGCGGCCTTCACCAGAGCAGCAGCCGCCGCGGCCTTCACCAGAGCAGCAGCAGCAGCCGCGGCCTTCACCAGAGCAGCAGCCGCCGCCTTCACCAGAGCCGCAGCCGCCGCCCAGCCTTCACCAGAGCAGCAGTCTCCCAGCCTTTACCAGAGCAGCAGCCGCCGCAGCCTTCACCAGAGCAGCAGCCCCGCAGCCTTCACCAGATTAGCAGCCCCGCAGCCTTCACCAGGGCAGCAGCCGCTGCGGCCTTCACCAGAGCAGCAGTCTCCGAGCCTTCACCAGAGCAGCAGCCGCCATGGCCTTCACCAGAGCAGCAGTCTCCCAGCCTTCACCAGAGCAGCAGCTGCTGCGGCCTTCACCAGAGCAGCAGCCGCCGCGGCCTTCACCAGGGCAGCAGCCCCGCAGCCTTCACCAGAGCAGCAGCTGCCGCGGCCTTCACCAGAGCAGCTGCCGCCGCGGCCTTCACCAGGGCTGCAGCCGCAGCGGCCTTCACCAGAGCAGCAGCCGCCGTGGCCTTCACCAGGGCAGCAGCCACCCGGCCTTTACCAGAGCAGCAGCCGCCGTGGCCTTCACCAGAGCAGCAGCCGCCGCGGCCTTCACCAGAGCAGCAGCCGCCGCGGCCTTCACCAGAGCAGCAGCCGCCGCGGCCTTCACCAGAGCAGCAGCTGCCGCGGCCCTCACCAGAGCAGCAGCCGCCGCGGCCTTCACCAGGGCCGCAGCGGCCTTCACCAGAGCAGCAGCCGCCGTGGCCTTCACCAGGGCAGCAGCCACCGTGGCCTTCACCGGGGCAGCAGCCGCCGCGGCCTTCACCAGAGCAGCAGCCCCGCAGCCTTTACCAGAGTAGCAGCCCCGCAGCCTTCACCAGGGCAGCAGCCGCTGCGGCCTTCACCAGAGCAGCAGTCCCAGCCTTCACCAGAGCAGCAGCCACCGTGGCCTTCACCAGAGCAGCAGCCGCCGTGGCCTTCACCAGAGCAGCAGTCTCCCAGCCTTCACCAGAGCAGCAGCCGCCGTGGCCTTCACCAGAGCAGCAGCCGCCGTGGCCTTCACCAGAGCAGCAGTCTCCCAGCCTTCACCAGGGCAGAAGCCGCCGCGGCCTTCACCAGGGCAGCAGCCGCCGCGGCCTTCACCAGAGCAGCAGCCGCCGCGGCCTTCACCAGAGCAGCAGCCCCCAGCCTTCACCAGAGCAGCAGCCCCCAGCCTTCACCAGAGCAGCAGCCACCGTGGCCTTCACCAGAGCAGCAGCCACCGTGGCCTTCACCAGAGCAGCAGTCTCCCAGCCTTCACCAGAGCAGCAGCCGCTGTGGCCTTCACCAGAGCAGCAGCCGCCGTGGCCTTCACCAGAGCAGCAGCCGCCGTGGCCTTCACCAGAGCAGCAGTCTCCCAGCCTTCACCAGGGCAGAAGCCCCCACGGCCTTCACCAGGGCAGCAGCCGCCGCGGCCTTCACAAGAGCAGCAGCCGCCACGGCCTTCACCAGAGCAGCAGCCCCGCAGCCTTCACCAAGCAGCCCCGCAGCCTTCCCCAGCAGCCTTCACCAGGGCAGCAGCCGCCGTGGCCTTCACCAGAGAGCAGCAGCCGCTGTGGCCTTCACCAGGCTGCAGCCGCAGCCGCGGCCTTCACCAGAGCAGCAGCCGCCGTGGCCTTCACCAGAGCAGCAGCCGCCGCGGCCTTCACCAGAGCAGCAGCCGCCGCAGCCTTCACCAGAGCAGCAGCCGCCGCAGCCTTCACCAGCGCAGCCACCGTAGCCTTCACCAGAGCAGCAGCAGCCGCCGGCCTTCACCAGAGCAGCAGCAGCGCCGCAGCCTTCACCAGAGCAGCAGCCGCCGCGGCCTTCACCAGGGCAGCAGCCGCCGTAGCCTTCACCAGAGCAGCAGCCGCCGCGGCCTTCACCAGGGCAGCAGCCGCCGTAGCCTTCACCAGAGCCGCAGCCCCCGCAGCCTTCACCAGAGCCAGCAGCCGCTGCGGCCTTCACCAGAGCAGCAGCCGCCGCGGCCTTCACCAGAGCAGCAGCCCCGCAGCCTTCACCAGAGCAGCAGCCCCAGCCTTCACCAGAGCAGCAGCCAGCCAAGGCCTTCACCAGGGCAGCAGCCCCGCAGCCTTCACCAGAGCAGCAGCTGCCGCGGCCCTCACCAGAGCAGCAGCCGCCGCGGGCCTTCACCAGGCAGCAGCCGCAGCGGCCTTCACCAGAGCAGCAGCCGCCGTGGCCTTCACCAGGGCAGCAGCCACCCGGCCTTTACCAGAGCAGCAGCCGCCGCGGCCTTCACCAGAGCAGCAGCCGCCGCGCAGCCTTCACCAGCAGCAGCAGCAGCAGCCGCGGCCTCACCAGAGCAGCAGCCGCCGCAGCCTTCACCAGAGCAGCAGCCGCCGCTGCCTTCACCAGGGGCGCAGCGGCCTTCACCAGAGCAGCAGCCGCCGTGGCCTTCACCAGGGCAGCAGCCACGCGGCCTTTACCAGAGCAGCAGCCGCCGTGGCCTTCACCAGGGCAGCAGCCGCCGCGGCCTTCACCAGAGCAGCAGCCCCGCAGCCTTCACCAGAGTAGCAGCCCCGCAGCCTTCACCAGGGAAGCAGCTGCTGCGGCCTTCACCAGAGCAGCAGCCGCTGTGGCCTTCACCAGGGCTGCAGCCGCAGCGGCCTTCACCAGAGCAGCAGCCGCCGTGGCCTTCACCAGGGCTGCAGCCGCCGCGGCCTTCACCAGAGCAGCAGCCGCCGTAGCCTTCACCAGAGCAGCAGCCGCCGCAGCCTTCACCAGGGCAGCAGCCGCCGTAGCCTTCACCAGAGCAGCAGCCGCCGCGGCCTTCACCAGAGCAGCAGCCGCCGCAGCCTTCACCAGAGCAGCAGCCGCCGCGGCCTTCACCAGGGCAGCAGCCGCCGTAGCCTTCACCAGAGCAGCAGCCGCCGCGGCCTTCACCAGGGCAGCAGCCGCCTTAGCCTTCACCAGAGCCGCAGCCCCCCAGCCTTCACCAGAGCAGCAGCCGCTGCAGCCTTCACCAGAGCAGAAGCCGCCGCGGCCTTCACCAGAGCAGCAGCCCCGCAGCCGTCACCAGAGCAGAAGCCCCCAGCCTTCACCAGAGCAGCAGCCGCCGCGGCCTTCACCAGAGCAGCAGCCGCCAAGGCCTTCACCAGGGCAGCAGCCCCGCAGCCTTCACCAGAGCAGCAGCTGCCGCGGCCCTCACCAGGGCAGCAGCCGCAGCGGCCTTCACCAGAGCAGCAGCCGCCGCGGCCTTCACCAGAGCAGCAGCCGCCGCGGCCTTCACCAGAGCAGCAGCCGCCGCGGCCTTCACCAGAGCAGCAGCCGCCGCGGCCCTCACCAGAGCAGCAGCCGCCGTGGCCTTCACCAGAGCAGAAGTCTCCCAGCCTTTACCAGAGCAGCAGCCGCCGCAGCCTTCACCAGAGCAGCAGCCGCCGCAGCCTTCACCAGAGTAGCAGCCCCGCAGCCTTCACCAGGGCAGCAGCCGCTGCGGCCTTCACCAGAGCAGCAGTCTCCCAGCCTTCACCAGAGCAGCAGCCGCCATGGCCTTCACCAGAGCAGCAGTCTCCCAGCCTTCACCAGAGCAGCAGCTGCTGCGGCCTTCACCAGAGCAGCAGCCGCCGCGGCCTTCACCAGGGCAGCAGCCCCGCAGCCTTCACCAGAGCAGCAGCTGCCGCGGCCTTCACCAGAGCAGCAGCCGCCGCGGCCTTCACCAGGGCTGCAGCCGCAGCGGCCTTCACCAGAGCAGCAGCCGCCGTGGCCTTCACCAGGGCAGCAGCCACCCGGCCTTCACCAGAGTAGCAGCCCCGCAGCCTTCACCAGAGCAGCAGCCGCTGTGGCCTTCAGCAGCAGGGCAGCAGCCGCAGCGGCCTTCACCAGCAGCAGCAGCCTTCACCCAGGGCCTTGCAGCCGCCGCAGGCCTTCACCAGCAGCAGCAGCCGCGGCCTTCACCAGAGCAGCAGCCGCCGCAGGCCTTCACCAGGAGCAGCAGCCGCCGCGGCCTTCACCAGAGCAGCAGCCGCCGCGGCCTTCACCAGAGCAGCAGCCAGCCAGCAGCCTTCACCAGAGCAGCAGCCGCCGCGGCCTTCACCAGGGCAGCAGCCGCCAGCGGCCTTCACCAGCAGCAGCAGCAGCCTTCACCAGCCGCCAGCCTTCACCAGCAGCAGCAGCCTTCCCCCAGCCTTCACCAGCAGCAGCCTTCACCAGCAGCCAGCCGTGGCCTTCACCAGCAGCAGCCTTCACCAGCAGCCAGCCGCCGGCCTTCACCAGAGCAGCAGCCCCCGTGGCCTTCACCAGAGCAGCAGCGCCGCAGCCACCAGGGCAGCAGCCGCCGCGGCCCTCACCAGAGCAGCAGCCGCAGCGGCCTTCACCAGAGCAGCAGCCGCCGCAGCCTTTCACCAGCAGAGCAGAGCAGCAGCGCCGCGGCCTTCACCAGAGCAGCAGCCGCCGCGGCCTTCACCAGAGCAGCAGCCGCCGTGGCCTTCACCAGAGCAGCAGTTCCCTTCCCAGCCTTCACCAGCAGCAGCAGCCCAGCGCACGGCCTTCACCAGGGCAGCAGCCGCCGCGGCCTTGCACATCCTTCACCAGAGCAGCAGACCCGCAGCCTTCACCAGAGCAGCAGCCCCGCAGCCTTCACCAGCAGCAGCAGCCCCGCGGCCTTCACCAGAGCAGCAGCGCAGCCTTCAGCCACCGCAGCCTTCACCAGAGCAGCGCCGTGGCCTTCACCAGGGCAGCAGCCGGCCACCAGAGCAGCAGCCGCGGCCTTCACCAGGGCAGCAGCCGCCGCGGCCTTCACCAGGCAGCAGCAGCCTTCACCAGAGCAGCAGCCGCAGCTTCACCAGGGCCAGCCAGCCAGCAGCCGGCCTTCACCGAGCAGCAGCAGCCGCGTGGCCTTCACCAGAGCAGCAGCNGAAACCAGGCCAGTCACAGCCTGTTCTAACACAGTCCCGTGCCTGCGTCCTGCACTCGGTCTCGTTCCAATGTCAAGTACTCACGCAACCTCTCAGTGTAGAAGCAACATGGCGGTGTGGCCAGCCAGGCCGCAAAGCGATGTCCAGACAGCTCCCCGCCGCCTCTCGTAACTCCGGCTACCTGCGTCCTGCGACACGTCCTCATCTCCTGCCGCCGACTCGTCTGCTCGTCCCGTTCGTCCAGGCCGTCCTCAAACGCTCAGGAAACTTCCTCCGTCTGTGTCCGTGTTGTGCAGCCGTCTGGTTTCTCTGCAGAGGAGCTAATGTCGGAGCTAATGGCGGAGCTAATGGCGGAGACACGGGCGGCGCTAGGGGGTAGCTTGCAGTTGCTATAGCAACCCCAAAATATGGCCTAGCAACCTCAAAGCAACCCCAAGAATGGAGACTATTAAAAATGAAAAAAATCTTAATTGTGTTAAATAAAATAAAAATGGTGACAATTTAATTCTAAATTAATTTCATGTGTTTTTGTTTTAAATTAAAATAAAAGATAGACAATTAAAAACGATGAGAGAGACACTCGTCTCGCGAGAGCTGGCCTGCAGGGGTCACGCGAAGTCAGCTTGGGAAAATTAAACCGGGCCGTTAGAAAAGTGACATCAAAATGGAGCGCTATCTGTTGAAGCGTAAGTCTGCCAGATCTCTTCTGATGTGTACTTATGTGAATATTAACTGGTTAAAATGTGATGAACAGGTTATTGTTAAATGATTTTTAGTCTGGGCTGTTATTTCTCACTGCTGTGGAAAGCGGCATGACTATATGGTAAAATTATAATAACGAACTTCAAATTGATTTTTTTTTTATCTGTTTCATGGCATCTGCGCTAGTTTCAGATAGCGCTGATTAGAATGAGTAGGCCAGTAATGACATACATATCCATATTTATGCTATTTAATTGGTTTTGCAGTAAATTGTCCAGCAACTCCATACAATTGTTTAGCAACCCCTAAGCAACTGCAATGAAAATGTTCTGCCGCCGCCACTGGGCGGAGACCACGCTGTACGCGCATCGGAGAAAAATACTTCACCGTCCTTGTAAAGTAAACACACTCGCCTGAGACACGTGAGAAGAGTGTTCTGGTCGATTAAAGTCTCTCTGGGCAGTGCAATATCTGGGCCAACCTTCAGTCTCAGTCTCCAAACATTGACTTCCTTCTGTCCACCGTGAAAACGCAGCCAGCTCTTTCACTGTCCCGGGATCTCTCTGATACTTCCTGCCGGAAAATGTTCTAGTCTCTTTTTAAACAGGAAAAGTTCACCTTTTACCTTTTCTTAAGAACCATAAAATATTTTAAAACAGCATAATACACGAATTACAGCATTATTAAATGAACAATATTTATTTTAATGACTATTCCAAAACAATAAAGACCAAGGGATTCTGGGAAATGAAGTCCTACTGTGTTTTGTCTTCTACCAGCAATATAAAAAAAAGATAATATGCACATTTTTAACATCCCTGAGATTATAGAAACCCAGTAAAACAAAGAATGAATATTTATATACATTTTTAGGGATTTTTTTAGAGAACCCTACATATATACTCAATATTTTCTCTTATGTTCTTCATACAAAATATTTTCGTGGTTTGCTTCAAACGGGGGGGGGGGGGCTCTCTGCATCCGCGCTCTAATTAGCCGACAAGCAAGGGTGTAGGTTTGGTTTGGAAAGTGTTGGGGACATAAATTTGCCATATTATTAGGGGTCCTTTTTTTTTTTTTTTTTTAAACGAAAGTCAGATACAACGCTAGAAAATTTGCACCATATGAAACTATATTTACATACCTCTCCAAATGACTCCCAATAGAGGAAGGTGTACATCATATGGTTATAATATTTTGTTTTAAGTCATTTAAGTAATGATTTGCAGTTCAAGAAGGAATTGAGAAAAAATACATAAAAAAATACACAAAAATCATTTGTGTCAGACTGCTGAATGAATCAACACATAGAACTCACATGTACTGATTAGCCCACCTAAAATAGCTTTTTCAGGTGGGGAAAATACTGGGAAAATAGTTAATACCCTATGGAAAATGCTTATGTCTAGCCAGTGCTTTAAGTGGAAAAAAAGAAGTGCCGGTACTCCCCTTATTCAACTGATGTCAGGTAAATTAGGCAGTGGGTAACAGCAGATGATTAAGTGATATATTTAAATACTAGGACATGATACTGATTTTTAAAAAGAAAATTGTTTTATTGAAATTTCCAAACAAATTATGTGTACACAAGGGAGGTCCTCAGGGGGGTGGCCCTCAGGTAGCATAGAGGCTGATGCACAACCGAACTAACTGGCACCTAGAGTTCCCTGTGGACAGAAACATGAGAGACATACATAGATAAAATATGGAGACAAGGCATGGAGAAAACTGGAGAAGTGAGCTAAGCAGTTGCCAAGTAAATAAATTCAATAACATACTCCTGTGATTGTTTCTATCATTTAAAAAAAGGTTGACAATGACTGTCTATTATTTTAGACTTAAATATTTGATTGCAGTGAAACTTAAAAGGGCAAATTCACATATTTAGGAGGACCAACAACATGATTTTATTGATGAATAAGATCTTCATATACTTACAAAAATGCAACCACATCTTGAACAGGAGGTTGACAAACTAGGCACTGGTACTGAACATACACTGTGGACAGACACATGAGAGAGACACACATAGATAAAATATGGAGACAAGGCATGGAGAAAAGAAAAATAACACATAAACCCATAATAAACATAAAGAAGAATCATCATTTTTCAGACAACAAATATTAAAAACTATTAAGCTCTTTTAAGTAGAATTCATAGCAGTGTTGCTGTTCTGGTTTGCATTATATTGTACAAATGTGTCAAAAGAAGTGGACTGTGAATATATAACACAGTTGTGATTATATTTCAACCTACTTAGAAAAGGCTCCAGCAGGTCTTGGGCTCATCTTTGCTCGAAAGGCTTGGAGCTTCACATTCCCTGTCTTCTGCGCTTCGTCTCCCCTTCATCAGCCATGACATCACATAGCTTTGTGGACTGAACTGTTCTAATGGTGGCCCATTACATTTCAGAAAGATCAGGTTTGAAAGTCTGGTAACAGCAAGGGAGTCCTTTCTGTCTGTAAGAATGTTGTTCATACAACTGAGGGCACGCTCACATTCACTGGTAGACACCGCAATGGTATGGACAGCTTTTAGCTGATCTGCTTTCGCAAAGACAACATTTGTGTTGTTGCCTTGTCTGCTCCAAATGCAGAGATTAAACATCTACCCCACTCATGTGACAACCTCAGTCTCTGATGTGTTTGGGGAGCAAGGGAGTTAACTTTACTGCGCACCTTACACCCAAGCCTTTTGTCCTTACTTATAAGCCACTCATTCTGTGAGCAAAAGTACCTTATTTGGTCATTTGACCAGCAGTCTGGCCATTCTTCTCTCCTGTGGAGTTATTGTTGATATCGCAGGCAACAGGAGAAGAAGCAGAAGCCACTTCTGTGTTAGCAAAAGCACTACTGCTAACTGGCTGCTCTCCACTTTCAAAATCAATGTCTGTTTGACCTCCTGTGTCATCATCTTCACCGGGTGCGTCATCAGTCCGGGTTCTCTTCTGGCCCTTTTGGAGCCACGCCAACATTTGTAAATACGGTAGGTAGGTTCACGTTCACATAACCATCCAAACAAACCAACCGGTAAATCAACTAAATCAACTCTGTTTACAATCAACGCCCACGAGATCTCTTCTTCTTCGTGTTCTTTTAATTGCTTTCTGGCACACTCGACTCGCGAGACCTCCTGACGAGTGACCGTCTCGCTAGGGGCAGTGGCGTTGTCATGGCGACACCACTGTATAGCCAAATCGCAAGGAGAGAAACAGAGTACTATGAGCCCATGAGAAGTCCCGGTACGCCGTAAAATAAAATGTCCCCGTACGCCAGAGGCTAATATTGAGAAGTGCGGGTACTCCGTACCGGTACGTACCGGCCCACTTAAAGCACTGTGTCTAGCGTGATTTGTAAAAAAAAGTGGTGGGGACAATTTAAGGTCATCTCGAAAGTGGTGGGGACATGTCCCTACCGTCCATACCGTAAACTACGCCCATGCCGACAAGTGATATTTCAGTAGTCGGACTCCGGTGGTAACTAAATTCACATCGACAGCAAACACAAACAACATTTATCTTGTGGAGTTAGCCATCAGGCAAGGTTTTGAGGCTGAACTTACCATTCAAAATAGTATCTTTTGTATCGGAGGTGTGTTTACGTCTGTCTGTCTGTGGCATGGCCGTTGTAACCAAGACTACACGAGCGGTGGATAGTGAGCATAAAAACAGATGAATAAAAAAGAGCAGGATCTGGAGTGGTCCACAAGTTTGTTTTTCTTTTTATTCTTTTTGTGCAAAAAGGCAAACCATAAAGTGCAAAGTGGCAAAAAGTGCAAAGTGTTTTGGAGGTTCTGGAAGCTATGGTTTCCAGCAGCAGCGACACAGTACTGATGTAAATGGCGCCTTAAATACTGTTCCTGCTTATTGGGTCAAACCACTACCACAAAATAATTAACTCAGGTATTTTAAAACCCAGTTAAAAACCCTCCAACATAAACCCTAACCTTAATACAAAAATAAATCCCCTTCCTAAAAAGGAAAAACCCAAACAAACAAACAAACAAACAACTAAAGTTATACCCATAAAAACCTCCTTAAAACCACTCCCAGCATCTCCTCCCTCATGGTCCAGCCCAGAACCTTTTAGGCTGCATCCGTTCCCCGGGGACTCTTTTCCACGGTCACTGCCACCCTGGACACATGGAGGAGGTAAGTAAAAGCTCACACACACCAACACCTAACAGGAATCACTAAATCTATCAAACACATATTGCATATGTCAATTATTAATTATCACTTTCTTTGCAGGACCAGGAACCGCCATCACCATGACTGGACCCACCTACAACAAACATTTCAATAAATAATTTAAAACAATTGTGTGCAATATAGTGTTTTTGTCCTTAGCCCCCATAAAGTGCCGTGTACATCTAAGTGCTGGTAAGTGCTATGGTAACGGATAGGCTATTCGTTACAGCCGTCGACGTCATTGCATGGCTTCCTGTTTTGACAGGACTACGGAGGACTACAACTACGGAGGAGCCCGAGGCTCATTAAACCTACTCTCCTCTTTACTATTGTACATCAACGGCCGGCTCGCGTTAATCGCACGTTAAAAAAATTTGTTGCGTTAAAATTATTTTGCATTAATCACGCGTTAACTTTGACAGCCCTAGTAAAAACCCATCGGCGCCTTGTGGTGGCGAGCTGGGCTGTCTGAATGGCATGACCAGATTATTATTGATGCTCCTGCGTGTTTAATTCTCTGTCGAGCTTCTCAAACGTTCAGGATGGACCACAAAAACTCACAAACTCGTCTCAACCAGCTTTACACGCTGACAGGAACCTTCTCACAATCATCAGCCTCATTTCCGTGGCCTGAGAGGACGGTCATTTTGGTGAGGTATAAACGCCAGAGGTGAGTATTAGGTGCTGGGTTGTGCACGGTGTGTCTTTGGTTCTGGTGAGGGTTTAGTCTCGTCTCCCCTGTCTTGAGTCTCTTGTTCTATGTGTTACTTTGAAGTCCTGTCTTGTAGTGATGGGTTGATGACGCCTCATGGAACGTTTCAACACACTGAAATGAAAAATGAAACGAAGAATACTTTATTCATCCCAGAAGGAAAATTCAACACTGTAGCAAGGGCTCTTCTTCTTTTTTTTTTTTCAACAATAGATAGATAGCAATAATAATAATATTAATTGATAATAATAATAGTAGGTTTTACGTCTTGTTGTGGAGGCTGACGGCTTCTGGCAGGAATGATCTTCTGTATCTTTCCATCTTGCAACGGATTGAAGAAGCCTCTCACTGAACACACTCTGTTGTTTGATCACTGTCGTCATTGCCAAACTGTATTGATACGTGTCGATACTGTGTCACTGAATACTGACACTTGCTGGACCTTAAAATCCCTACAGGCAACTGAGTTACCAGACTCAACTGACACCAATTTGATGACCTAGTATGCAATAATAAAATGTAAGTCATTGTATTGTATGGCATCATTGCATATCTTCATTTAAATTTAAAATATCTGTGATATCTTCAGATGCAGATACATGTATCATAACTTGAAAATCTAATTGACCGTGTTGTGAATGAAGATGCTTGTGGACTGTGATTTTATTTTATTTTCTTTACAAATTTTTATTCAAAAAATAAGTTTTTCCAATGTTTTGAACTTCAGTCTATTTTGCTTTTTGGACAAAAGTTCTCCAGCCTTGGAAAAGACCCGCTCACAAGGCACAGAGCTGGAAGAGGTGCAGATACATTGGCTTTTGGTTGTCCCAGTATCTCAAAGGATCCTGGGACCTGGACCGGTTCCCTGAATCCTTCACTCTCCACAATGCTGAGGGGCTGCAGTCCTTCAGGATGAAATTTAGCAGAGCTTCATCCAGCATCTGCTTCCTGGAAGCTTAATGGTTAGAAATAAGTAAAGAATAAATTCATAGGAGTTAATGATCAATAAAGCAACTGTGAATAAGTTGTAGAATGGTTGTGTACCTGAGTTCATCCTGGATGTATCTGGAACTTGATTTTCATACCTGGACCTATAATGTCTCAGCACTGAAGTGGACTTGTTCAAATATAAAAGCTCTGTCGAGCAAATTCAACATTTAACCTGCAGAAAATAATATAAATAGTAAACTAAGAGTCACTTTGGAATTAATTTGTATTCAGATAGATCAAGTGAGAACTTTGAGAGGAACAGGATGAAACAAGGAAATTAAAACAAATACCTTATTTTCCGATATGAGATTAAAATGGTGCCATACGGTGGAAACCTTTCTTTTAGCTTGAGGCTGGTCCAGAATTATTGCTGATTCTGACGACATGTGACAAAAGATCGGAGATTCTTTTGGCAGTGCATCCCGTCGACAGATGCGCTTCCTTATAAACACAGTTTGGTGCGTCACTGTCAGTTTGATACAGTACCTGTATCGGTCACGTGACTTTCTTAAAGCGAAACACGCACCGACACGGGTGTTACTCTCTGAGCTCGACGCATGCGCCGACGCATCGGTGTTGCTGGACCCATCACTAGGGTTTAGTCTCGTCTCCCCGGTCTTGAGTCTCTTCTATGTGTTACTTTGAAGTCCTGTCTTGCCTTTACTGGTTTCTGCTTCTCCTCCCCTGTGTTGTCCTGATTGCTTGAACCTGCCCCTTGTTTGTCCCTCTGTGTATTTAAGTCTGGTCTCTCCCTGTTCTGCTGCTGGCTCGTCTGTTCTTCACCCTGCGTGTCTCAGCCCATCTCCCTCCCGTGATCCTGCCTCGTTGTCCTGTCACCCTGGCACTGGAGTTTGAGTTGAGTGTGGATTTTTCCTTTTTGTGGAAATAAATTGATGCCTGCTGAAATCTCCTGCACTTGGGTCCTCCTTACAACTCGTAACACAACAGAACAAGCCAGCCGTCATGGACCCAGCAGGAGGGGAAAAAAATTAACATTTTCGAGTACTTCAGCAGGCTGGCGGCCCACAACAACCTCTATGTGGAGAACTTTTGGGAGGAGGAACTTTCCTCATTCTGGGGAACTGGGCTGGCGCTTGGGGGCCCTAGGAGTCAGCAGAGGAGGAGAGGTGGCCTGGGAGGACGAGATGTCCCCCAAGGAGGTCCAGGACCCACCTCCTCCACGGCCCTCTGAGCCGGCCCAGGCAGACACTCCACCTCCAGCCCCATCTCTGTGGGTGTCCCGGAGCACACGATCCCTTTGGCTCCCGACCCTGTCTCTGTGGACACTTTACTGGCGATACAGGAGGAGGTCAAGTCCTTCTTTGACCTCTACCGCCGGCTCACATCCTCTTTTTTTGAGAGACCACCGATATGAGGCAGTGGATATTCGTTTATGACCTCCTCCTGAAGACCCTGACCACCAAGCCTCAGCTCCTTACCCTGCTGGCCATCAGTCACTATACACCGACCTAATCAGGTGCAGGGAGGAGCTAGTGGCATTAACAGCTTCCAAGGTGGTCACCCATCTCTGAGGTGGTCTCGTCACTCTCCGCCGCAGCTGGCCGAGACCCATCCTCAGCCACCGCGGCCTTCACCAGGGCAGCAGCCACTGCAGCCTTCACCAGAGCAGCAGCCACCGCGGCCTTCACCAGGGCAGCAGCCGCCGTAGCCTTCACCAGAGCAGCAACCACCGCGGCCTTCACCAGGGCAGCAGCCACTGCAGCCTTCACCAGAGCTGCAGCCACCGCGGCCTTCACCAGGGCAGCAGCCGCCGTAGCCTTCACCAGAGCAGCAACCACCGCAGCCTTCACCAGGGCAGCAGCCGCCGTAGCCTTCACCAGAGCAGCAGCCGCCGCCGCCTTCACCAGGGCAGCGGCCGCCATAGCCTTCACCAGAGCAGCAGCCGCCGCAGCCTTCACCAGAGCAGCAGCCCCACAGCCTTCACCAGAGCAGCAGCCGCCGCGGCCTTCACCAGGGCAGCAGCCGCCGTAGCCTTCACCAGAGCAGCAGCCGCCACGGCCTTCACCAGGGCAGAAGCCGCCGTAGCCTTCACCAGAGCAGCAGCCGCCGCGGCCTTCACCAGGGCAGCAGCCGCCGTAGCCTTCACCAGAGCCGCAGCCCCCCAGCCTTCACCAGAGCAGCAACCGCCGCAGCCTTCACCAGAGCAGCAGCCGCCGCGGCCTTCACCAGAGCAGCAGCCCCGCAGCCGTCACCAGAGCAGAAGCCCCCAGCCTTCACCAGAGCAGCAGCCGCCGCGGCCTTCACCAGAGCAGCAGCCGCCAAGGCCTTCACCAGGGCAGCAGCCCCGCAGCCTTCACCAGAGCAGCAGCTGCCGCGGCCCTCACCAGGGCTGCAGCCGCAGCGGCCTTCACCAGAGCAGCAGCCGCCGCGGCCTTCACCAGAGCAGCAGCCGCCGTGGCCTTCACCAGAGCAGCAGCCGCCGCGGCCTTCACCAGAGCAGCAGCCGCCGTGGCCTTCACCAGAGCAGCAGCCGCCGTGGCCTTCACCAGAGCAGCAGTCTCCCAGCCTTTACCAGAGCAGCAGCCGCCGCAGCCTTCACCAGAGCAGCAGCCCCGCAGCCTTCACCAGAGTAGCAGCCCCGCAGCCTTCACCAGGGCAGCAGCCGCTGCGGCCGTCACCAGAGCAGCAGTCTCCCAGCCTTCACCAGAGCAGCAGCCGCTGTGGCCTTCACCAGAGCAGCAGTCTCCCAGCCTTCACCAGAGCAGCAGCCGCTGCGGCCTTCACCAGAGCAGCAGCCGCCGCGGCCTTCACCAGGGCAGCAGCCCCGCAGCCTTCACCAGAGCAGCAGCTGCCGCGGCCTTTCACCAGAGCAGCAGCCGCCGCGGCCTTCACCAGGGCTGCAGCCGCAGCGGCCTTCACCAGAGCAGCAGCCGCCGTGGCCTTCACCAGGGCAGCAGCCACCCGGCCTTTACCAGAGCAGCAGCCGCCGTGGCCTTCACCAGAGCAGCAGCAGCGCCGCGGCCTTCACCAGAGCAGCAGCCGCCGCGGCCTTCACCAGAGCAACAGCTGCCGCGGCCCCCTCACCAGAGCAGCAGCAGCAGCCGCGGCCTTCACCAGGCAGCAGCAGCCGCCGCGGCCTTCACCAGAGCAGCAGCCACCGTGGCCTTCACCAGGGCAGCAGCCGCCGCGGCCTTCACCAGAGCAGCAGCCGCCGTGGCCTTCACCAGAGCAGCAGCAGCAGCAGCCGCCGGCCTTCACCAGAGCAGCAGCCCCGCAGCCTTCACCAGAGCAGCAGCCCCGCAGCCTTCACCAGAGGCAGCAGCCGCCGCGGCCTTCACCCAGAGCAGCAGCAGCCCCAGGCCTTCACCAGAGCAGCAGCCGGCCTTCACCAGAGCAGCAGCAGCAGCCGTGGCCTTCACCAGAGCAGCAGCCGCCGTGGCCTTCACCAGAGCAGCAGCCGCCCGGCCTTCACCAGGCAGAAGCCCGCAGGGCCTTCACCAGAGAGCCGCCGCGGCCTTCACCAGGGCAGCAGCCGCCGCGGCCTTCACCAGAGCAGCAGCCGCCGCCAGCCTTCACCAGAGCAGCAGCCGCCGTGGCCTTCACCAGGGGCAGCCAGCCGCGGCCTTCACCAGAGCAGCAGCCCCGCAGCCTTCACCAGAGCAGCAGCCCCCAGCCTTCACCAGGGCAGCAGCCGCAGCGGCCTTCACCAGCAGCAGTCCCCAGCCTTCACCAGAGCAGCAGCCACCGCCGCAGCCTTCACCAGAGCAGCAGCCGCCGTGGCCTTCACCAGAGCAGCAGTCTCCCAGCCTTCACCAGAGCAGCAGCCGCCGTGGCCTTCACCAGAGCAGCAGCCGCCGTGGCCTTCACCAGAGCAGCAGTCTCCCAGCCTTCACCAGGCAGAGCCGCCGCAGCCTTCACCAGAGCAGCAGCCGCCGCAGGCCTTCACCACCAGAGCAGCAGCCGCCGCGGCCTTCACCAGGGCAGCAGCCGCCGCGGCCTTCACCAGAGCAGCAGCCCCGCCGCAGGCCTTCACCAGAGCAGCAGCCCCGCAGCCTTCACCAGGGCAGCAGCCGCCGGCCTTCACCAGAGCAGCAGCCGCCGCGGCCTTCACCAGAGCAGCAGCAGCCACCGCAGCCTTCACCAGAGCAGCAGCCGCCGTGGCCTTCACCAGAGCAGCAGCCGCCGTGGCCTTCACCAGAGCAGCAGCCGCCGTGGCCTTCACCAGGCAGCTCCCAGCCTTCACCAGGGCAGCAGCCGCCGCCTTCACCAGAGCAGCAGCCCAGTTCACCAGCAGCAGCCGCCTTCACCAGGGCAGCAGCCGCTCACCAGCAGGCCTTCACCAGAGCAGCAGCCGCCGCGGCCTTCACCAGAGCAGCAGCCCCCAGCCTTCACCAGAGCAGCAGCCACCGTGGCCTTCACCAGAGCAGCAGTCCCAGCCTTCACCAGAGCAGCAGCCGTGGCCTTCACCAGAGCAGCAGCAGCCGCCGTGGCCTTCACCAGAGCAGCAGTCTCCCAGCCTTCACCAGGCAGCAGCACCAGCAGCAGCCGCGGCCTTCACCAGAGCAGCAGCCGCCGCGGCCTTCACCAGAGCAGCAGCCGCCACCGGCCTTCACCAGAGCAGCAGCGCCCGAGCAGCCTTCACCAGAGCAGCACCAGCTGCCGTGGCCTTCACCAGAGCAGCAGCCGCCGCGGCCTTTCACCAGAGCAGCAGCCGCCGCGGCCTTCACCAGAGCAGCAGCCCCGGGCCTTCACCAGCAGCAGCAGCCGCCGCGGCCTTCACCAGGGCAGCAGCCAGCAGCGGCCTTCACCAGAGCAGCAGCCGCCACCAGGCCTTCACCAGGGCAGCAGCCGCCGCGGCCTTCACCAGAGCAGCAGCCGCCACCAGGCCTTCACCAGAGCAGCAGCCCCGCAGCCTTCACCAGAGCAGCAGCCAGCAGCAGAGCCTTCACCAGAGCAGCAGCGCCGCCTTCACCAGGGCAGCAGCCGCCGCGGCCTTCACCAGGCAGCAGCCGCCGGCCTTCACCAGAGCAGCAGCCCCAGCCTTCACCAGAGCAGCAGCCGCCGCAGCCTTCACCAGAGCAAGCAGCCGCCGCGGCCTTCACCAGAGCAGCAGCGCCGCCACCAGAGAAGCACCAGAGCAGCAGCCCCGCAGCCTCACCAGCAGCGCCGCGCCTTCACCAGGGCAGCAGCAGCCGCCGCAGCCTTCACCAGAGCCGCAGCCCCCCAGCGCCTTCACCAGAGCAGCAGCCGCTGCAGCCTTCACCAGAGCAGCAAGCCGCCGCGGCCTTCACCAGAGCAGCAGCCCCAGCCTCACCAGAGCAGCCGCCCCAGCCTTCACCAGAGCAGCAGCCGCCGCCAGGCAGCTTCACCAGGGCAGCAGCCCCGCAGCCTTCACCAGAGCAGCAGCTGCCGCGGCCCTTCACCAGGGCTTCACCAGAGCAGCAGCCGCCGCGGCCTTCACCAGAGCAGCAGCCGCCGCGGCCTTCACCAGAGCAGCAGCCGCCGCGGCCTTCACCAGAGCAGCAGCACCAGCAGCGCCGTGGCCTTCACCAGAGCAGCAGTCTCCCAGCCTTTACCAGAGCAGCAGCCGCCGCAGCCTTCACCAGAGCAGCAGCCCCGCAGCCTTCACCAGAGTAGCAGCCCCGCAGCCTTCACCAGGGCAGCAGCCGCTGCGGCCGCCTTCACCAGAGCAGCAGCCGCCGCGGCCTTCACAGAGCAGCAGCTGGCAGCCCCGCAGCCTTCACCAGGGCAGCAGCTGCCGCAGCCTTCACCAGAGCAAGCAGCGCCGCGCCAGCCGCCTTCACCAGGGCTGCAGCCGCAGCGGCCTTCACCAGAGCAGCAGCCGCCGTGGCCTTCACCAGGGCAGCAGCCACCCGGCCTTTACCAGCAGCAGCCTTTCACCAGAGCAGCAGCCGCCGCGGCCTTCACCAGAGCAGCAGCCGCCGCGGCCTTCACAGAGCAGCAGCCGCACCAGCCAGCCCGCAGCCTTCACCAGAGGGGCCCAGCGGCCTTCACCAGAGCAGCAGCCGCCGTGGCCTTCACCAGGGCAGCAGCCACGCCGGCCTTCACCAGAGCAGCAGCCGCCAGGCCTTCACCAGGCAGCAGCAGCCGCCGCGGCCTTCACCAGAGCAGCAGCCCCGCAGCCTTCACCAGAGCAGCAGCCCCGCCGCCTTCACCAGGGCAGCAGCCGCCGCGGCCTTCACCAGAGCAGCAGCTCCCAGCCTTCACCAGAGCAGCAGCCGCCGTGGCCTTCACCAGAAGCAGCCGCCGTGGCCTTCACCAGCAGCAGCCAGCCCACCAGAGCAGCAGCGCCGCGGCCTTCACCAGAGCAGCAGCAGCCCCAGCCTTCACCAGGGCAGAAGCCGCCGCGGCCTTCACCAGGGCAGCAGCCGCCGCGGCCTTCACCAGAGCAGCAGCCGCCGCGGCAGCAGCAGCCCCAGCCTTTCACCAGAGCAGCAGCCGCCGCAGGCCTTCACCAGAGCAGCAGTCTCCCAGCCTTCACCAGAGCAGCAGCCACCGTGGCCTTCACCAGAGCAGCCCGCCGTGGCCTTCACAGAGCAGCAGCTCCCAGCCTTCACCAGAGCAGCAGCAGCCGCCGTGCCTTCACCAGAGCAGCAGCCGCCGTGGCCTTCACCAGAGCAGCAGTCTCCCAGCCTTCACCAGGGCAGAAGCCGCCGCGGCCTTCACCAGGGCAGCAGCCGCCGCGGCCTTCACCAGAGCAGCAGCCGCCGCGGCCTTCACCAGAGCAGCAGCCCCCAGCCTTCACCAGAGCAGCAGCCACCGTGGCCTTCACCAGAGCAGCAGTCTCCCAGCCTTCACCAGAGCAGCAGCCGCCGTGGCCTTCACAGAGCAGCAGCCCAGCCTTCACGAGCAGCCGGGCCTTCACCAGGCAGCCGCCGCGGCCTTCACCAGAGCAGCAGCCGCCGCGGCCTTCACCAGAGCAGCAGCCGCCACGGCCTTCACCAGAGCAGCAGCCCCGCAGCCTTCACCAGAGCAGCAGCTGCCGTGGCCTTCACCAGAGCAGCAGCCGCTGTGGCCTTCACCAGGGCTGCAGCCGCAGCGGCCTTCACCAGAGCAGCAGCCGCCGTGGCCTTCACCAGGGCTGCAGCCGCAGCGGCCTTCACCAGGGCTGCAGCCGCAGTGGCCTTCACCAGGGCTGCAGCCGCAGCGGCCTTCACCAGGGCAGCAGCCGGCGTGGCCTTCACCAGAGCAGCAGCCGCCGCGGCCTTCACCAGGGCTGCAGCCACAGCGGCCTTCACCAGGGCTGCAGCCGCAGTGGCCTTCACCAGAGCACCTCCTGGCTCCCGCCGGCGCTGCAGCCACCCACTCCATCAGTCCTTGGCTCCCTGCATTAAAAAAAACATTTTTTTTTTCTTCTTCTCAGTCTGACATCAAACCAGAATAAACCTTTCCTGGTCAGTTAGGATAACTAAAGTTATTTCTATTTGCTAAATGCCACAATATTGACAACTTTTTTTTTGATTACCGTATTAGCCCGAACATAGGACGACTGATTATAAGACAATCCCTATTTTTCAAATATCATTTTGGGGGAAAAAAAATGAAGACAATAAGGTTATTCATAAAACAACTTTTTTTGTACAATTATAGAAAGTATTCACACAGACATAACATTCTGCTGTAATGTTAAACATTTTACTGGAAGTATGGTTCCATACTTAAGGTAAGGAACGTGTCAGGTTTCCATGTTATTTCAGATCAAGGTACAGTACATTTAAGAAGATTTTATTCTCTTAAAATCTGAGACTATGACTCAGTGAATCAGCAACAACCATGTAGTTCAATAACTGTATTAATAATGTCATTAACTGCAGAACCATCAAAGTCGAGTTATATTCAATTTCAAGAACAGCATTAATAATTCAGTCTGTGAAAAACTGAAACTAAACTTTCTAACCCTTTTCGTTACTGGTTACTTCAGTGCGGCTCCATCTAGTGGCGCAGATGTGTAATTACAATAGAAAAGTCTAGAGCTCGATTATAAGATGATTCATATTTTTGAGAATATAATTTCTAGAATGAAATATCGTCCTATATTCTGCCCAATACGGTCAAAAGTCTACATACTCTAAGGGCCTGATTTACTAAGATCCTAAATAAAGAGTACTAAATTGCGTGTGCACTGAAAAAGTTTGCGCGTGCTGTTGTTGTGTGTTTTGCGGGTGATCAGCTAAGAATGCTCGCGCAATTGATAACGGGTGCAAACCGCAGTATTTAAATGAGGTGTTGCGTGTCTTAAGGTTTGCGCCATGGAGAGTCTGGATGGAAAGCAGGATAGACGCAAGCGCAAAATGAAATTTGACGAGTTGGAGTTAGAGATATTAGTGGAAGAGGCAAATAAACACATTCATGAACTACAGCAAAGACATTTAAACATCACCAAAAGAAACGCAATATGGGAGAAAATCTGCGATAGAATAAATGCAGTTGGTAAGACAAAAAGAACGGCAGATGAGGTTAAAAGAAGGTGGCAAGATATAAGGCGAAGAACTAAAGAAAAAGTGGCCTTTAATAAAACTTCGGCAAACAAGACAGACAGGTGGAGGGAAGAGATGCTTCTAACCAGGATTGCGCAGCAGGTGCAGCTCACCTTCTGCGAGGAGCAGATGATACTGGGGTATGACACGCTAGAGCCAACTGCAGAACAAGGTAGGCACACAATAAGAAACACTTTTTTCTCCATGAAAACACGTGATTTATTTATTATCACAAATAAAAAAATGAATGTGCCTCCTGTGGCAACCTTTTGCTGAATAATACTCGATTTAACATTCAAATAAAATATTTCTCCTTTTGCATGTGCTTGTGACCGGCTCCAAATCAGCCCTTAAGTTTCAACTATCTGGTTTTCATTCATTCCAAACAAATTTACACGAGTCCGAAAGACTCTCTCTGCGTATTCTTTGATTTTGGCGATGTCGCCTCCTTGCCACAATAACAGCAGCCATCGGTGCGTAATGCTGGGCAGATTAGCACCTTCTTTTCGAACGTACTAAATACAGACGCAATCACAATCCCCGCAATTACTTTCAGGGTTGGTAAATCTCATTGCGCGTGGTAAATGAACCTATTTGCATTTTCCCCTCCCAGTATTTTGCGCTTTCTGGCGGGTACGCCCCATATTGATTATTCATCAGAGCAAAAGTACTAAATGAACAGCGTGTGCTATTTTCCTCATTTGAGAGGCGCAGTCCTCTTTGCACGCTGTTAGTAAATCAGCTTGCGCATTGGTTTGCGGGTGATGTCAAGATTGTACACGTTTTTACGCACGCAAACCTTTAGTAAATCAGGCCCTAAGACTGTTATGGCTTTGAACTGTTTGGGAAAGTCTAGATGATGACGTCAGGACTTTGGAAGCTTCTGGTTCAGAAATACTATTTTACGCTTTTGTTAAGAGTAGGGGTGAGTATTGGCAAGGACCTCGCAATACGATATATATCATGATACTTGGGTCATGATACAATAGTATCACGATATATTGCGATATATTCTACCAAGTTAATATCAAAATTAAAAGTAGAGATGAAAAATCAAGTTGCTGTATATGTTCATCAGATGATATTGATCATTCAGAGGACAAATTGAGTCAAAACTATTTGCTTCAAAACAAACTATTTATTGTTTATTAATAGTGTTTTTGCACATTTAAGTAACCATTCTAACATACTGACAGCATTGTAAAAAAAAAAAAATCAATATTAGGAGCTGAAAAATCGATATTATATTGGGTGGCCGAAAATTGTGATATATTGCCAAATCGATTTTTTTCACACCCCTAGTTAAGATAGTATAAAACAAGTTGCATGAGCGTGTTGCTGTCAAGGACGAGGATGTTGCACCCACGAAAGGATGTTTGGCGCTAACCTGTCTGTGCAGAGTCTGCAGAGAAGTGGCTCGAACTAGATCCACAGAGCTGGAAGAGCCTTGAGCAGTCGGTGGGCTACTGCTGCTCTCACATATTTCTTGATAAAGGGTGAAATAATTTGTCACGCTCACACAGGTAGACATGCTGGTCTCAGACACCTTACCTCTGATAGGACAGCAAAATAAAAGACACAAAGACGACTCGTAGCATCTTCTTGACCGTATTTCTCTTGTCATCAGGGACAACTGAAGAATTTTCACAAGACGTCTGACAGCTTAGCTGACAACATCTGAGTTACCTGGAGTCACACCTGTGGATGTGTTTTAACACCTCAAACTCACTGAATCCATGTGTGACATCATGGGACAAGATTAGAGCTGAGCAATTTGATCGATTCTGCGATATATATCGATATTTTATTTCCCCAGAGAGTATCAATTTTTCAGCCGCGGGTATTGATATGCTAAGCTTCTTTCAAAACCCCAATTTGCACTGTTTAAATAAATGAAACTATTTTTCTCAACAAATCTTTTATTCATTTTGTCCAGCATTTGCAAGCTGCCTGTCAGCCATATAATGTGTAATTGATGCTTTCAGTTCAATTAATTCAAACAAAGTCATTGGAACACTCACAAGATTGTCACCAAAATCACTTTGTCCCTTTAAAATCTTTCAGAAAATTATGTAAATGTATTGTAAGATGAATATCGATATATACCGTATCGTGAGCAAAATATCATGTATCGTATCGTGAGATTGGTGTATCGCTACAGGCCTATGTGGATCCATGGGCCACTCATTCCCTTATTTTGTTCAAAATAAAAGTTTGGGGGTTTTTTTTGAAAGAGAAGAAAGATAGAAAGAGACTCTGACGAACCTGACCAGAATCATTTTTTTAAACTTTATGCCCTCTTTTGTCGCAGACCAAATGGAGCGCAGGTACTCAGCAGAGACAGGTAAATAGTCCACCATGATTACATTCTCTGTACCTGTTTCTGTGAGTCCATTACTGCTGTCTGGGAATAGAGAGCTCCACTGAGTGTTTTACTCAGCAGTACATCTTGGCCTGGTACACAGACGACACTGGTCGTGCTTCTGCAGCCTCAGCAGGACGCTTTTCAGGAGGACAGCGTCATGGTTTACTGCGGATGTTCTCCAGCGGCTTATTTCATACTAGGGATGTAATGATATGGAAAATTTGATATCACGATTATGGTGACCAAAGTATCACGGTTTACGATATTATCGCAATATTCTTAATTGCTGTACAAATGTCTAAAAAACACATACATTTAAATAATTTCACAAAATCTAGTGATTTTCTTGTCATACTAAAACATCAGAAGCCAAAATTTTATCAAAATGAAACTTTCACATTAAAAGGCCAAACAACTGGCACAGAAAGAGGTTTTATTTTAAATGAACAAAATAAGTAACAGGAACAAAGCTTATTTGTCTGGTGTAAATTTAAATAAACACTTTAACAACCATAGTAGGTCAAAATATGCAAAGAATTATCAGGAACAAAAATTATAGTGCAAATTCAAATGAAATAAACTTTTGACTTTAAACTGAACCTTAAATACGTATAAATGTGCAAATAAAGAAACAGTTGTAAAGGAGCCAAATATGTTGTTCTGAATTGTAGTTCACTCTGTGTGTCTGTGGGTGTCGCTGTGTTGTTACCTGAGGGTCAGGTATAAAGGTAGCTGCCTGTTATTGGTTAGGTGTTGGACCCGAAAGGGCAAAATGTTTTTGACCGCTGTGGCGCTAACTGCCGGCGTTATGGTTGTCGGATCAGTTAATGGAATAAATTAATATTTTAACTGCATCAGAAGAACATTGTTCCGGTCATTTTTTGATGTCATTTTTCAATGTCCTGCGTGCTGTCACCACTTTCCGCCATGCTAATGTTACGATGCCGATGTTACAAGCTACAAATTCACGCGAGACACAGTCGAGAGTCGCTTGCAGACTTGAATGAGGCTGATATTACATATCCCGGTAATCGACAGCGATAATGATATGAAGTCAAACATAAACGGTAATCGTTATCGCGTAAAATTTTACAGCGCTTTACCGTAATACCGGTAACCGTTCCATCCCTACTTTATACTCAGTAAAGGGATTCTGTCAGTCTGGTTCACCGCTTCAGCTCAAGTCTGGATGGTTTGTTATTCCTGCGGTTTCTGACTTAGTCAAGGAGATGTAATCTGGTTTTGTTATACATCAGAAACACTTTGTGTTCAAGCCATTGTGTCTGGATTTAGGAGGTTTAAAGCAGCACAAAGGAACCTTCTGTCAGGATACTGGTTCAGTTTTGAATTTCTTTTGTGGTTTTTGGCATTTTTCTTAGTTCTCCTTGTTTCTAGCCCCCTGTTTGTCCTCATCGCTGGTTCGCCTGTTTCCTGCCTCATGTTACAGCTCTGCGTCTTCTCTATTTGACTCAAGAACATGAAACGTGACACCCTCACATTCAGCTGTCAGATGTGACAGACTGCTTGGTAGATGGATAACTACCAGTTTGATCATTAGTTTCTGATGGTTTAAATCCACTAATCAGGCTTGAATTCCAGTTTTAGGGATATACAATTTAATCGTTGCCCAGCCCTACTTTTTATACATGAAATGCGCCGCACAGGCAGGTTATGGAAGAAACAAAAACTAAGAAAAAGAACCAAAGGGAGAGGGACACAAGAGGGCAGCGAAACAGACGGACTGGCTGAGAAATGAGCGACAGCAAGACCAGGTGTACTCCTTAACAATAAGAGAAACCCAGACTGATCGAGACGAAGCCAGGAGGTGAAACAAAGACACAAAACAGAGACCATAAAGCAAACAGGAGAAGAAATCCAACACCGTTACAGAGGCGATTATTCATTCTTTCCTTACTTCTCATTCAAGCCAATAAAATGCACGTTTTATTGGTCTTAACAAAAAAGCTCTCAGCCCTCCTCAGGTTATACCAAACGCCACGACGAAAGTCCAAACCTGAACAGATAGTTGTTTCATCATCTCTTCATTGGTTACCAAACCTCCTTAAAACATTTCAGATTTGTTAGAGCGTTATTCTTTATTATTCACTGTTCTGTTTTAAAACTTCCACCTTGTTCGTGAAATGCTCTTCCCATGGTTTTAGGCCGCGCTGAAAGGTTTGATCTCTTTAAAAAACAGCTGAAGACTTTATATTCTTTTTATATTCAACAGAAACGCGTTCAAGGGCGGTCGTACCCTGAACGTTCACAGAATCCTGGAGCCTTTTATTGCTGTTTGTAAAAGGACTCTTTAAGTTTAAAAGAGAGCGTCAGAGTGTTTGTCAAGTTGGTTAAAAAAGAAGAAAACGCAGCACATCTGAAAGCTTTAAGATCGTTTTAAGATCAACTTTACCTCTGAACTGGTGTCCTGGAAGGCAGGATGCCAACGCTGGATGTTCCAGCTCTGTTCGTCCCCCCCCACGTTCAGTCATAAATCAACTGTTGCAGAGCTTTTAAAATCGCGCTGAATGCCAAAAAGAAAATGCACTTTTCCATCGCTGCACTCAGCGAGCAAAAAGGCGTCGATGTGCAGCTTCTCCTGACCTTTTACCACAGTTTTAAAAGTTCCGGGCAGTCAATTTTCTGTTTGAAAGGGGCCCACGAATGGAGGGAAAACGTTAGGGCGGCTAATTCAGGCGGCTTTTTAGTCGCCATGTGGCTGGAGCTGCGACACATAGACATGCTGTGAGTTGTTTCAGTTCACTTCAGTTACTTCACAGAGAACCGATCATCTCGAGTCACTTTAGTTCAGCTGCTCCAATTCCTTTCAATCGACTGACAGATTTAAGATTCATGCAAATGCAAATTTGGGAAAAACAAAGCCTGGAGATGAAGGAGGTCAACAGAGGAGGGAAAAAACGAATGAACAGTAGGGGTATGAAAAAAAATAGATTTGGCAATATATCACGATTTTCGGCCGCCCAATATAATATTGATTTTTCAGCTCCTAATATCTATTTTTTTTTTCAAAAACACTAATAATAAACAATAAATAGGTTGTTTTGAAGGAAATAGTTTTGACTTAATTTGTCCTCTGAATGATCAATATCATCTGATGAACATATACAGCAACTTGATATTTATCTCCACTTTTTATTTTGATGTTAACTGGGTAGAATATCATGATATATCGTTATATCGTGATAATATCGGATCGTGACTCAAGTATCATGATACATATCGTATTGTGAGGTCCTTGCCAATACTCACCCTAATAAACAGATTGGAAAACCTTCAGCAGATCTGGACTCCACCGGTCGAGGTGCATCATGGGAGTTTCATGCTGAAGCAAGCAACATTAAAGAACAATTGTTCACGGTCTTTAGGCTTTCTGCTGAGCGGTTTTAACAATCGGCGAAACTATTAAAGCTATTTGTTTTGTGTTGTAGATACTGGACGCTCCCGTGAGCAGCAGTGTTTTGGTTTCACTGGGGTGAAGGTTAAAATTAGAGCTTGTGTCAAGACCCCACATGAAAGCATCAGCTCAAGCAGCTGCCAGCGACTGACCGGTCTGAGCTTCTCAGTTTTTCCTCCAAGTCTAAAAGCGACTCATCTTCTGATGATTGCAACCCTGAACGTTTCCCGAGAGTCAAGCTTCTGTGCGATGTGAGAACAATCCCACGACTCTTCCAGATTTTACAGCTCAAAGCTCTGATGGTTAAACAGTCAATGCCCCGAGGTTTTAACGGTCGTATTTAATTCACCGTGTTTCATCTTGCTTTTCTTCTGACCGTCTGGATTATTAACCTGCCAGCATTTATTTATTCATCACTTTACAGTTTCGGTGCTAACTTTGCACGGTTAAAGTCAAACTCGTCCTGAACCTTTTGAGGTGACATCCACACTGTCTTTTTTTTCTTTTGCATTTCAAAACCCTGGATGAAAATGAAACCGATCTGTATCCACATGAGAGTTTTGCCTCTGCATCCGAGAAGCTCTTCATCGTCAACGTTGCACCGTCGTTAACGTACATCACACGGCTGCTCATGCTCCTGGGACCGTGCACACAAGTGAAGACGGCCTGAAAGCTCAGCTGGAAACAGCCTTTATGTTGTACATTACTTTAATGGCTTCCTTCCTTCTCTTTCCTCCTCCCTTCTTCCTCCTCCAGCTCATTCCATAGTTAATTAGCAGCACCTCGTTACTGTAACTGTGCTCCATTTTCTTTCCTGTAGTTTGTTGTGCTGTTTTCCCCCCTTTTTTCTCTTTTCTTTCGGTATGTTTGCAGGCCAGAGTTTCCTGAGTGATCTAGTCCTCTGACAATCTCACCTCAGTGCTGCTACCTGCATCTGTTTATATAGTCATTTCATTCAGTCATTTGTGTCTCTCCTCTCTCTGTCCTCCATCCTCTCTCTGTCCTCCTCTCTCTGTCCTCCATCCTCTCTCTGTCCTCCATCCTCTCTGTCCTCCATCCTCTCTCTCTCTGTCCTCCATCCATGTCCTCCATCCTCTCTGTCCTCCATCCTCTCTCTGTCCTCCATCCTCTCTGTCCTCTCTCTCTGTCCTCTATCTCTCTGTCCTCCATCCTCTCTCTGTCCTCCATCCTCTCTCTGTCCTCCATCCTCTCTCTGTCCTCCATATCTCTATATCCATCCTCTCTCTGTCCTCCACCCTCTCTCTGTCCTCCATCCTCTCTGTCCTCCATCCTCCCTCTGTCCTCCATCCTCTCTGTCCTCCATCCTCTCTCTGTCCTCCATCCTCTCTCTGTCCTCCATCCTCTCTGTCCTCCATCTCCATCCTCCTGTCCTCTCTCTCTCTGTCCTCCATCTCTCTCTGTCCTCCATCCTCTCTCTGTCCTCCATCCTCTCTCTGTCCTCCATCCTCTCTGTCCTCCATACTCTCTATGTCCTCCATCCTCTCTCCATCCTCTCTGTCCTCCATCTCTATGTCCTCCATCTCTCTCTGTCCATCCTCTCTCTGTCCTCCATCCTCTCTGTCCTCCATCCTCTCTCTTATCTCTCCTCTGTCCCATCCTCTGTCCTCCATACTCTCTATGTCCTCCATCCTCTCTCTGTCCTCCATACTCTCTCTGTCCTCCATCCTCTCTCTGTCCTCCATCCTCTCTGTCCTCCATACTCTCTATATCCTCCATCCTCTCTCTCTGTCCTCCATCCTCTCTCTGTCCTCCATCCTCTCTGTCCTCCATCCTCCCTCTGTCCTCCATCCTCTCTGTCCTCCATCCTCTCTCTGTCCTCCATCCTCTCTCTGTCCTCCATCCTCTCTGTCCTCCATACTCTCTGTCCTCCATCCTCTCTCTGTCCTCCATCCTCTCTCTGTCCTCCATCTCCTCTCTGTCCTCCATCCTCTCTCTGTCCTCCATCCTCTCTCTGTCCTCCATCCTCTCTGTCCTCCATACTCTCTATGTCCTCCATCCTCTCTCTGTCCTCCATCCTCTCTCTGTCCTCCATCCTCTCTGTCCTCTACTCTCTCTGTCCTCCATCCTCTCTCTGTCCTCCATCCTCTCTGTCCTCCATCCTCTCTCTGTCCTCCATCCTCTCTGTCCTCCATCCTCTCTCTGTCCTCCATCCTCTCTCTGTCCTCCATCCTCTCTCTGTCCTGTCTCTCCCCTCTTTTCTTTCTTTAACCAGCTGGTCTTCATCAGGAAGGTCCCCCCAATATGATTCAGGTCCTGATCAAGGTTTCTTCCTCATAAAGTTGAGTTTTTTCTTGCCACTGTTTGGCTTAAAGGTTTTTTTCTCCCTCTGTGGGAGTTTTTTACCTGCTATTATCCTTGATTTGGATTTAATATTATCATTTTAGTTAATGATATTTGCTCAGGGGTCATGATCTGGGTCTCTGTAAAGCGCCTAGAGACAATTGACGTTGTAACAGACGCTATACAAATAAAATTGAATTGAATTGAATTAAATTGTTGTCTTCGGGAAGATTCCAGTCACCAGTCAGAGCTTCATGATCAGCGTTGCCAGGTGTACGATAATTATCTTATTTGTACGATAATTTGGCCCTCTGTACGATGTACGATCAATAATCCAAAAAAAATCCAAATGTACGATAATTTGACCATTTCGGAGAGTTTTTTGTGAACCCTGAAAGCATCTGTTCCCATGTGACGTGTTTCCAGCCAGTCGTGCTTTGCTGAACGGGAGATCCGAGTGTTTGTCTCAGAACAACGAGCATGATAGGCTGAATGGTCAGCTGCGCCCGCCCCCCCCACGAGACTTTCACAGTCAGGACCAGATCAGGAAGTCGAGCGAGCCAGATTGAAAGACTTTAAGCAGAAGAGAAAAACCAAGGGAAAAAAAATGAGTCACCAAAATCGCCCCCAGGCCTCATAATTTGGCTCTTAGTTCCAACCTCTAATTTGTTTTTGCTGGACACATTAGTCTGACGTAACAGTGAGTTTGGGCTGATGTGGTGCCGTTAACCCATTCAGTACTGACGTCAAGAAGCTGTGAGTGCCTGTGGGATGCTATTTATCACTAGAGTGATTATATTAGACTATAGCCCATCATTGAGCTTCTTATTTTGATTATGCCAGATGTACGATAATTTCCCTCAAAATACAATAATTTTGAGTCTCTGGTACGATAATCCTACATTTTCCAGCTGGCAACGCTGTTCATGATGCTCCACTGGACGGTCCTGCTGACACGTTGTCCTCCCCTCTTTTTAAGGATCAGGCTGCAGGTTAAACCACCCAACAGAGTGAGAAGTAAAAGAAAAATATTTATTAAAAGCTTTTATATGTATCTGTAGCTTTTATGCCTTTATACCGCACAAAGGCAGGGCTTCTCAATTATTTTCTGCGCCACCCCCAGGAAGAGGAAAACATTTCGCTCCCTCCACCTCTATGTGTGTGCATGTGCAGAAAAACCCAACACAATAGAGCTAACACTCCCTACTTGCCTACTGTAGTATTTGTGTAATTATACTTTATTATAGTAGAGCAAAAAAAAAGCCTGTTCCCAGGGTCCCACCCCCCCCCACCCTCCACCCCCCAGCATAGCGACCCCTTTCTTTCTTCATGGCCCTGCTGTCGCCAACATGTTTGTGTTTTTCTCTCCATCTTTATTTTTGTTGGACAGTTGTCTGGTGAACGACGTTATATATTATTGTCTGAGCTTGTATTTCCTTGAATGCTTCCACCAGCTTCAGTCAGAAGATGCTCACGTTTGTAGGTCACATGATCAAAAGGCTCCAGGCAGTTTTTGGCCTCGGGGGGGAAGGGGGGAGGCTTCAGCAGAGAGGCATCTCCGGCGAGCTTCCTCGGCATCAGCGACGACGTTACCATGAGTTATGTCGGTGTTTGCTCAGAGTAAAGGCCCGAGCACCGACCAGCAGAGCTGCCGTGAAGGCCGCTACTGGAGTTAAAATGTCTGGCAAGATTTATTTGTTATAATAAACATCTTCTAACGAAGTATTTACTGCTTTTATGTCCAACTTTCCCAACAAAAAAAAATCAATAAAAGCTTCATTCGTATATTCAAAGAGACATCAAATTGATTGTTAGTCAGTTAGACCCGTGGTGCAGTGCATCATGGGTAAGGGATAAAATCACAGTCCATCTCAGCAGTCCTGTCGTGACGAAGCAGCACACGTGAAGTACAGAGAGCATAAGTGACGGAGAAGCCTGAAATCCTCATCCTTCTCCGCTCATCGTTTTGTTTCTGCCCCTTTAACTTCCCACAATAGTAGTCATCAATTTACGAATCGTCCAGCTCTCAGGACTCCTCTCTCCGCTGCTCTCGCCCCCTCAGTCCTTGAAATTCATATTCAGAGTAACCGTCCATCCTCTTCATGTCCTCGGGCTCTTTGAACTCCTCTTGTGCCGTGTTTGCTTTATTTATCCTTCCTGTGCAGCTTTGTTTGTCATTTATTATAACTTCCAGTTTTGGGTGCTGGTGTCTCTCCTCAGCCACCCATCACCACCACCCATCCAACAATAGACTGAGTGATAGAGGTGGGCGGATCCATCCAAATATCGATAATATTGATGTATAGTATTGTAACGATTAAAATCTTTATTCGTGATTAATCGCATTATTTCCCTGATTAATCTCGATTAATCACATTGTATCCAAAAAATCAAATAATGAATTCAAAAGTAGTGCAAAGGTCACTTTTATTTAAATGTTCTGCTGCCATATGAACTAAAGTGCCATAACATTTGTTGTTCAAACACTTTTAACATCAGCACTTGTCAGTAACACATATTTAGTGTAAATCTCATCTTAAAAAATGTCAAATAAAATAAAGCTTATTGCCACTGCCAGGACATTAATGTCATCCTGTTTTTGTAAAAAATGAAAAAAAGTTTACCAACAAAATCCTGAGCCACAATCAGAACATTAAAACAGGTCATTTCTGAGGTAACAGCAGAAACTTTTAACGGGGAGTTCAACTTGTCAGTTGTTACAAATAATCTTGTTTCTGTTTAATCCTCCGTCTGGGAGAATTTTTAAATAAAAATGTCCATGTTGAAGTTCAGTAACTTTATCAATCTGTGTATCAATCATTCTTTCCATTTTCAAGTGTTAATCAAAAATTTAAAAAATTTAAAAGTGACATTTTATTACGTTTTTTGTTTTTTTTTATCTTAAACAAAAAAAAAATGAAAAAAATGCCTGTTTTTTAAATATTTCAATTTTAGACTTGGATCAAAAAAACAGAAATGAAAAAACAGTCCACGTGACTGAATTTGTTTTTAATATTTAATTGTCCGGTTTACGTGACCCTGAAATGTCTTTGTGCAGCAGTTCAGGTATCATGACCACTGGAATCACAGACTATAATATCTGCAATATTGTGTAAATCTGAATGAAAACTCAGCTCATATATAGATGAACCAAAGCTTCTCCAGCTCTGCATCTGACATCAGTCTTTTTCTCCTCAGATCATGACGAGCTCAGAATCTTCTGATGCTCATTTCCAGCATTGCAGGACACCCATCTCCTGTTGAATAAGTCATTGATCAAACTACCGTATTGGTCCAAATACAGGATGATATTTTAATCTAGAAGTCATATTCTCAGAAATGGGGGTTGTTTTATAATCGAGGACGAGACTTTCTGTTGTCATTACACATCTGTGCCACTAGATGGAGCCGCACTGCAGTAACCAGCTAGAGAACAGCAGGACAATGAACACATGGAGCAGATCTGATGGAACATGGAGGAATGACACAATCGTCTTGAACAAAGGGGTTTAAAAGTTTTTTTTTTTTCAGACAGAATTGTTAATATTGCTACCTGAGTTGCTACCTGAACTGTAAAGTTCACTGATTTTTACCGTTCTCCATGTCTGTTTTAGCTTTTCTGCATGTTTACCTGCCAATTCTCTTCTGGTTCTGCAGCAGCCAGAAACAGACTTTTTAAAACAAAAGCATGTGAGCAACATGCGTTAACGCGCGATAAAATAAATGTCGGCGTTAAAAAATAATGAGTTAACGCGATAATATTTATCCCATAACAGGGAAATTTATAGTTAAAGCAACAGGAAAGTTCACCAATGCAATCAAAACTAGAAAAGCACTCGGAGAGCACAGACCTCCGCCAGACGCAACAATTCCCCCATATAGTGATTTACACCATAAATATTAGTCGTACATATAGCACTGACAATATGGGACTGCTAAAAAAGTACCATATCTTCCTTTATTTTATGATGCACTGTGCTGAAGGACAGACTCAGGAGGAGGAGGGCTAAAATTAAATTGTAGAGCTGCGCCCTCTGCTGACCAAAAAAAGGAGAGTCACAGCAGAGTGAACCGGTGAATCGGGGAAGTGCTACATAAAGAAAGAGATTTTTGCTCAGATCATTATTGTCGTTGTTCCTGACGTGTGCGTTCATATACCAGTGAGTGTAATGTTTATTGTTCCCAAATCATGTTATGCTGTTTATTTTGGTTTAGTTCTGAGTTGATAACCTGGCTAACTTGGTAGCTCGTTAAAGCTAATAACTGCTCATAGCAAGCAGTTGCTCACACGTGTATGTTTATGGTATTAGCCTATAACATTAGTTGATGTAAGCTAAGAGACAGATTTATTCTTATTTCATTGATTATATACCATATTATTTCATTGTTAATTACCACTACTGGTAGCCCAGTGTACAGTTAAATAATGTAGTGATAATGTCCTTTATTATTCTGTGTTACAGAACCACACACATACACAACCTACGCACATGCTCCTCAGACTGTACTTTGTTATTGATGGACAATAAAGGAATGAAAGGAACATAACTTGGACAACATTTTAACTGATGCCCCCCAGCGGACACAAGTGTTGGTCCAGCACATATACAGTCCTTTAGAATAATCTCCAGTACATGCACACAAAAATAAAAGATCCGGATCAGCCTTTTGAAATTTGATAGAGGTTCCCATTGTCAATCCCTGAGTCAAATTTCATGAGTTTTGGGCAATTAACTGACATACTGAGAAGCATACTGAGAAACAGAATTTTCGGCCCCATTGACCGCAATATTATCAAATATTTGAAAGTGATCCAGAATCTACGATTTCTTCCGGATCACACCCAAAATGTAATCAGTTCTTCCTTTTCACATCTCCGACAACTCCTGAAAATGTCATCAAAATCCATCCATAACTTTCTGAGTTATCTTTAGAGGTTTTCACGGGTCCAAGAAAGTGAACACGAATGGACCCGTGAAAATTCAGCCCGGCCCGAGCTATTATCATAAGTCCGAGGGTCCGAACCCGAATAAACCCGCAATATTTGGACCCGGAACCGAACCGAGTTACCCGAATAGACAATCCAGCCCATAGTTGCTCATGTTAAAAGTGGTCTAGCGTTGAATAAAACTTGATTTTCTTACCTAAAGTTGTCTTCTTCTACCGTTTCAGTTGCTACATAGGCTACGTGATGTAAACAACAATAAATCCACGTCGTTGTTTTCTTTGTGGATACAGATGCTATTGGTAGCAACTGCTAACACTAATAACCTACACCGGTCAGGACGTGTTGTGAATATGTTTTCTCATCCAATGTTGTCATGTTGGCGATCCGTTGTTCTTACAGCTGCCGGGCAAACCGCTAATAACACGCTACGGCAACACGGTTGTTTCATGACAAACACGCCACGTTAATTAATAATTAATTAAACTGCCCCGACTCCTGACATTGGCTGCCACCGCCAATATCTTTACCTCTCTCGAGTAAACGTGGACCCAGCCTGTCAGAGAGCACCGACCGGAACCCGAGACTAACTGTACCAATCCCGACCCGAACCCGGAGTCATGTCTTTTGAGAGGACCCGAGACCCGATTCAGGTCGGGTCGGAACCTCGGGTTTTCAGGTTGTCGGGTTGTTCAGAAGACCTCTAGTTATCTTGAACACAGACAGACAAACAAACAGATAAACGGCATCAAAAACATTACCTCCTTGGCGGAAGTAAATACACAAGTTTTGAAAGATATAATGTAAGAGGTGGACTAGAAAGAACATTATGAGCAGAACAATTCAACTCGAAAGAATGTTTACAGAAAAATGTTGAATGTGATAATAAAGTATTTTGGTGTCACCTAGAAAGTTTGCTGAAGTTCTATCACAGGTTTTAACAAAATAATCCAAAGACAAAAATCGCAAAAACGCCAAAAGGTCATCAGTTTCATGATAGATTAAGCTTAATATGACAAAGTATTGGTATCGGTATCAGTATCTGTATTGGTATCAGCAATACTGGCCCTGTATTTACTTTGTATCGGATCGAAACCAAAATTCCCAGTATCCCCCACCTCTAGTGAGTATTTGAAATATCCGTATTGCTGTTTAATCCAACTCCTGTTCCAAAGACGTAGGGAAGTAGGGAACGTTTGAGCTGAGGACATACAGCACAGTAAGTGAGGGCTGTCCGGTTCTGGATCTAGGATTGGAGCTGCTCCACCGGTCCCAGTTCATGCTTCTTCCACTGCGAAGTCATGCTTTCGTAAAGGATGCGAGCATCGCATCAGTGAAAGATGCAGGGCCTTCCCTGAAAAAGACCTTGTCCTGATGAGAGCATTTCCTTCCCAGATGTGCAACCTGATGTACTAATGCACCTACAAGCCAAGAGAGAGGCGGACAATTTCAGGAACTTTTGTTCCAGTTATGAGCTTTGCCCCTCACGTAGTTCAAGACAAGAATTAATAAAACTCCGGAGGCGCGCGACTGACCGAAACAGCACCGGCGCGACCAGGTACGATGGTGTCATTTTCTCTCCCTGTTACTTCCTGACAAAGAAGCGCTGCAACACAACATTTTCCCCGCCGGCGCAGTCAGCACTTAATTTACTGCTGCAGACGAATAACTGTCAACGTGCATCAGCGAAGCAGCTCCGGCGCGATGACAAGCGAGGCGGAGGGCTCTTGACCAGACGTCAGCGTGTGATGAGCTGGAAACGAGAACGTACTGGAAAGCGCTGGATGTCTGAGGAAGCTGCTTACAGACGGGGAGGAGGAGTCCGGAGTCTTCCGGAGGAGTGGAAGCAGAAACGACACGGAAAAACAACAAAAGCATGGCGGGGATGATTTATGGCAATATGAGGAGGCAGCGAGTTTCAGCCGCCACAGTTGCTGGCTGTCTCAGAGAGAGATTAGAGAAGGCAGATGGGACGTCTACCTGACAGACAAGGTGACAATCTGGCCTCAGTGTGTGTAAACAGGAACGGAGTCGTCCCTCCCAGCCAACAATGGGGTTAAACCCCCCCCTGTCCATCAGGTGAGCTTGCATCTCTCCTCATGAGGGGGCGGGGGGGACTCCTCTCTTCATGTTTGCTTGTCAGTGCTGTTGTACCTTTGGGCTGCAGGCCTCGGTCAGGAAGGCTGGGAGGAAAAAACTGTTTTTTCAGGGTTAGGGTTAGGGGTTGGGCTTAGGGGTTAGGGTTAGGGTTAGGGTTAGGGTTAGGTTAGGGGTTAGGGGTTAGGGTTAGGGTTAGGGGTTAGGGTTAGGGGTTAGGGTTAGGGGTTAGGGTTAGGGTTAGGGTTAGGGTTAGGGGTTAGGGTTAGGGTTAGGGTTAGGGTTGGGGTTGGGTTAGGGTTAGGGGTTAGGGTTAGGGGTTAGGTTAGGGGTTAGGGTTAGGGTTAGGGGTTAAGGTTAGGGTTAGGCTTAGGCTTAGGCTTAGGGGTTAGGGTTAGGGTTAGGGGTTAGGGGTTAGGGGTTAGGGTTAGGGTTAGGGGTTAGGGGTTAGGGGTTAGGGGGTTAGGGTTAGGTTTAGGGGTTAGGGGTTAGGGGTTAGGGGTTAGGGGTTAGGGTTAGGGTTAGGGGTTAGGGTTAGGTTTAGGGGTTAGGGTTAGGGGTTAGGGGTTAGGGGTTAGGGTTAGGGGTTAGGGTTAGGGTTTAGGGGTTAGGGTTAGGGGTTAGGTTTGGTCAGAGTGTGAAAATAAAACCAGGCCTTTTAAATCCGTAAAATAACAACAGGCGCCATTCACTCTCGTTTGCTTTTCCCTGCTTCCAGGACGACGAGCATCATTCAGGTAACCGTCCCGTCAGTGACACATATGCTCGCAACACGCCGGACCATCTGCTTTGCTTCCGACTCAGCACGCTTTTATTGGCGTTGCGCGAGACTGGGAGGGCTGCTGGGCTGTGCTCGCTGAAACGCTTAGGCTGCTCTCTGGAAGACCGCTGTAATCAGGCGTGGTGTGTCGGGGGGGCTGGGGGGGCAGTACTCACCCGGCCCAGGCCTGAAAGACAAAGAAACAGGCCTCTCCTGAGGCATCAGTCGCGCCTTGCGCAACACTGGATACAACAGCTTCTGTGATAGATACATGCGCTATATATGAGGTTATATATGGGTTTCTCCAGCTAGAATGAATCATGGTTGGTCAAAAAAATTTAAGACTGACTTTTGTCATGTAGGTTTCTTCAAAATAGTGAATTAAATGTTGTGCTGCATGGCTGGCTTCATGTTCACTCTCACAGTTAACTTTACAATGTGCAAATTTACAAGTGGATCGCCGGCAAGATCACCAAATGTATTTTGGGTAAAATCATCATCAACAGCCGTCTACAGCGTCATCATCAGTCACTAGTCAACAGAGTCTACGTGGTGCAGGGTCGGTGGATCACAGATTAATCTAATCATGAGTGGCTGTTCATACAAGCATAAAAGTGGAGCAACAAAACGCAAAGAAAAGGAAAAAAGCGCAGGAAAAGACTAAACTAAAAAAGCTGGATACATATCCTCCTGGAGATGTTGTTGTTGGCAGCAACAATGTCTTGTTGCTGCCAACAAGACATTGTTGGCAGCGGGTCAAACCCACCAGAACTGGGACCACAGTCAGGGAGCCAGATTTACAGGTACAATTACTCACAATCACTGACACTGAAAACAACATGTAAGTTAGTTGTAAACTGTTGATGTGGTTGTTATCTGAGTAGCCCCCCCGCCTAACGTTATTATTTATTTTACGTTATTATTTTATTTGACATTTTTTAAGATGAGATTTACACTAAATATGTGTTACTGACAAATGCTGATGTTAAAAGTGTTTGAACAACAAATGTTATGGCACTTTAGTTCATATGGCAGCAGAACATTTAAATAAAAGTGACCTTTACACTACTTTAGAATTCATTATTTGATTTTCCGGATACAATGCGATTAATCGTGATTAATCAGAGAAATCATGCGATTAATCGTGATTAAAAATTCTAATCGTTGCCCAGCCCTAATTAAAAACCTTCCAGTTGACATAGTCTATACTTTCTTTTTCATAAATGTACAGTATATGGAGACTTGGGAGTGGCTCTGAAAAGAGAACAATCTAAATTATACATTTTCTGTCTGTCGTCTTGAGTGTAGTGTATTTCATCATCTTTGGGCTACCAGCTGAACTTTATACTCCCCCCTCCCCCCAGATCCCTGTGACACCCGCCTCACCAGCTCCTCTAGGTGCGCCCTGTGATCCAGCAACGCTCAAAGAATTACAGTACAACAGCTCACTGCCTTTGAGGAAATTTCTAAAGTAAATCTGCTTTGCAAAAACCATCCAGTGTTGCATCAGTGAACTCTGTAAAACAGGAATGAAACTTCTGGATGAAGAAAGTCTATAAAGTTCTTTGGCAGCAGGTTCTACTGAGACTCTTTCTCCGTAATTAGTATTTCTGACTGATAAACATTTTAATTGCTGTCTGTTCACCATAAAATAATCTTTTTTTAAATTTTTAATTTTAATTTAATTTTTTTGATGTAAATTAGGGCGGCAAATGTCTTTTTTTTCTTGGTTTTAAGATTATTTGATCAGTTCTTTCTTTCTCTATATGATGTTAAAGGAGCCGTTTGTAAGATTATGGCCAAAACTGGTACTGCAGTCACTTTCAAATTACTGTTGAGCGGCGTGTACCCTCCCCCTCCTCCCTGACCAGAGGTTGCCAGGTAGGCTGCAGAATGCAGCAGGAACGTAGGCTGCCATGGCAAGCAACGAGTCCTACACAGTAAGTTTATTTTCTGTTAATTATATTTAATGCTTTATGAAAGATCTTTTCTTTCTTTGATCTTTCGTAACTAGAGGAAATATTTTCCCGTTGAGGCGTTTCGTAACCTGAAAGTTTCGTATGTAGAGGCGTTCGTAAGTAGAGGTACCACTGTTACCTTGTCCAAGTAAATTAGCGTTAGCCAAACATTTAGCTATGAATCTTACCTGTCCAGGAGAAAATCAGCAACGTTGGCGTCTGTCTTCAAATTCTTCTCCGCCTTCAGCCGTCTCCATTTATTAAAAGCATCTCCTATACAAATCCTTGTTTTATTTCGGACCTTGTCACGATGTAACTCGGATTCATAACGAGGTCTTCATCCAACACGTTCGTAGCGGCTGCTGCGATAATTAGAGCCGAGCTGGCAACCCGGATGCCGAAACACTACTGACTTCGTGATTGGGAGATAGGTGGAGGGTGGCGCTTCAGGCCAAAACAAAAAATGACAACATCAACATCAGTTGAGGGCTGCAACTCCTCTTTTTAAATGGGAATATCCTGGCTTGAGTGCTGTTGTCAGTGACATAAGTATTTGAAATGAACATGATTTTTAAATGTCTGTTGACATATCGGGGTCATTTTATGATTCGTTTTATTAGATCTCTTACATACGGCTCCTTTAAATATTGTACCCAGAGCAAGTTTATTAGAATTTCATATTATGGCTCTGAATACTTCTTTTTCTTAAAACCTATCCATCCATCCATCCATCCATCCAAGCATCCATCAATCATCCATCCATCCATCCATCCATCCATCCATCCATCCATCCATCCATCCATCCATCCATCATCCATCATCCATCCATCCATCCATCCATCCATCCATCCATCCATCCATCCATCCATCCATCCATCCATCCATCCATCCATCCATCCATCCATCCATCCATCCATGCATCCATCCATCCATCCATCATCCATCCATCCATCCATCCATCCATCCATCCATCCATCCATCCATCCATCCATCCATCCATCCATCCATCCATCCATCATCCATCATCCATCCATCCATCCATCCATCCATCATCCATCCATCCATCCCTCCATCCATGCATCCCTGCATCCATCCATCTATCCATCCATCCATCCACCGATCCATCCACCCATCCGTCCATCCATCCATCCATCCATGAACCTACGCATCATCCATTCAATTCAAAAATTCAAAAAATTCAAAATTCAAAATACTTTATTAATCCCCCAAGGGGGAAATTCAAGTTTCAGTACACCAGGAAAAATCTGGTGTACTAGGGGAGCTGCTAGTGTCCAGCGCTCCTTTTCATGCCAGGTCCCGTGGTCCGAGTGCTAACTCCAGGTAACCGCCGTTAGCAGCCGTTAAAACAGTTAACAGCCATTAGAACCAGTATATCTCCATAACAATGACAAGTGAGATATCTCCAGGTCAGAGGAGGAAACACCGATGAACCAAACCGTCTCCCTTGGGAAGACTGAGCTCCATTCAGTCCGGCGAGCGATGGAGCCGACCATCCCAGAGCCCGGTTCATCATGTGGACCGGACCAGGCCGTTGTCTTCTCCCCCGGCGGTGCTGGGCCCCACCAGGTCACCAGACGGCCCCTGCCAGGTCAGCTGACCCATCCGGCGTGTAGACTGCTGGACGGGGGCAGCATGCTGCTGCTGCTACGTCGGGGGCTCCCGTCCCGAGCTTTGGTCCAGAGGAGACACTGGTGTTTCAGGATGGTGTTCACATGTGTCTTCTTCTCTGATGGTCCAGCTTTAACCTGCGTTTGTAGATTGTAGCTGAACTGTGTTGACAGACGATGATTCCTGGAAGTGTTCTTAGTCCATCAGTGATGTCCACGAGACAATCATGCCTGTTTTTATTGCAGCGCTGCCTGAAGACCTGAAGATCTCCATTATGCAGTTGAGACCTTCATCCTTGTCCCTTGAACACAGACGCTCCTCCTGATTCTCTGAACCTGTTGATGATATCGTGGACTGCGGGTGGTGGATCTTCAAAGTCTTTGTAATTTTATGTTGAGGAACATTTTTCTGAGATTGTTCCACAATTTTTAGATGCAGTTTGTCTCAGATTTGGGCAGAGATTTACCGATGCTCCTTTTATATCCTGTTACTGATCTGTAATAATAGTAATAGTAATAATAATCTGTTAATAATTAACCTGATTAGTTGTCAAATACTGCTCCATTTGTTTCTGATTTGCACCAGTTACTTTTCCAGCCTTTTGTTTCCTCTGTTCCAGCTTTTTTTGGATGTGTTGCTGCCATCTAAGTTAAAAGGAGCTGATATTTTCAATTAGTGTCAACATCTGATATGTTCTCTAAATAAAATCTGGGTTTATGACTTAGTAAACCATTGCGTTCTGTTTTTATTTACGTTTCACACGGCGTTCCAACTTTTATGGATTTTGGGTTGTTGTTGGTTTTTACTTTGGACAGCTGAATTATAATTCTCATGCACAGATAAATAAACTTTTCTCACAATATTTTCATTATTCACTTTAAATGCTCATAAATCCAGTAAAAAAAAAAAAAATGAACTGGGTTTGTGATGTCACAGAACCCTGTGAATGACTCTGGCCAGGCCAGACACTTAACACTTAACTCTTTTTGTTCATTATATTAAAGGAATTAGGAATAAAACAACAGCATTAGTTAGAGTGGATTGCAACACTCAAAAAACAAATACAGTGATACCTTTACTCACAAATGGCTCTACATACAAAATTTTCAGGTTACGAAACATCTCAACGGGAAATATTGCCTTTTGTTCCGAAAGAAATTTACGAAAGGCAAAAATACAGTAGCGCTGCTACTCGCAGCTCCCAGAGTTTACTGAACGTAAACATAGCTGTCGGCTCTGTATTTCGGTTTGAAAGCGGTGCGTCCGAGCTGCTCTGCCATTGGCTATCGCTTAGCATCTTCCTGGCATCCCATTGGCTATCGCTTAGCATCTTCCTGGCATCCCATTGGCTACCGCTTAGCATCCTACTGGCATCCCATTGGCTATCGCTTAGCATCTTCCTGGCATCCCATTGGCTATCGCTTAGCATCTTCCTGGCATCCCATTGGCTATCGCTTAGCATCTTCCTGGCATCCCATTGGCTATCGCTTAGCATCTTCCTGGCATCCCATTGGCTACCGCTTAGCATCTTACTGGCATCCCATTGGCTATCGCTTAGCATCTTCCTGGCATCCCATTGGCTATCGCTTAGCATCTTCCTGGCATCCCATTGGCTATTGCTTAGCATCTTCCTGGCATCCCATTGGCTATCGCTTAGCATCTTCCTGGCATCCCATTGGCTAGGAGGGCCCCTTGTCTGTATGAGTGTAACCCAGCAACCCAGGTAAACGAACAATTTTCACATCCGCCAAGGAGGTTATGTTTATCTGTCTGTCTGTCTGTGTTCAAGATAACTCAAAAAGTTATGGATGGATTTGGACTAAATTTTCAGGAGTTGTCAGAAATGTAAAAAGGAAGAACTGATTTCATTTTGGGTGTGATCTGGAAGAAATCCTGGATTCTGGATCACTTTCAAATTTTCGATAATTGTTGCGCTTGGTGGAGGTCGGCGCACTCTGAGGGCTTTTCTAGTTCTAACATGTATTTCTTACAGGTTTTTATGTCATTTCATGTATTATTTATAATTTATATAAAAAAATGATGTTTGAATTTTGGGGGCTTGGAACGGATTAGGGGATTTATATGGAAAACACGTCTCTACTTACAAAAGTTTCAGGTTACGGAACTACTTCCAGAACCCATTAATTTCATAAGTAGAAGTACCACTGTATAAGGACAAATAAAAACAAGAGTAATCTGAAATAGACCTCACGTGCACTTTCACTTTGGTAGATAAAGAATTCTCCGGTCCAATTCAATTCAGTTTAATTCAATTTTATTTATAGTGTCTGTTGCAATGTCAATTGTCTCTAGGTGCTTTACAGAGACCCAGATCATGACCCCCGAGCAAATATCATTAACTAAAATTATAATATTAAATCCAAATCAAGAATAATGGCAAGTAAAAAACTCACACAGAGGTAGAAAAAAAACCTTTAAGCCAAACAGTGGCAAGACAAAACTCCCCTTTAAGAGGAAAAAACCTTGATCAGGACCTGGATCATATGGGGGGACCTTCCTGATGAAGACCAGCTGGGTAAAGAAAGAAAAAGAGAGGATGGAGGACAGAGAGAGGAGAGCATACAAATGACTGAATGAAATGACCACATAAACAGATGCAGGTAGCAGCACTGAGGTGAGACTAGATCACCGGTCACCACGGCAGCTGGCACCCCGAACACATCTACACACACAAGTGTAGGGGTGAGTATTGGCAAGGACCTCGCAATATGATATGTATCATGCTACTTGGGTCACAATGTGATATTATTGCCATATCACAATATCATAATATATTGCGATATTCTACCCAGTTAATATCAAAATTAAAAGTAGAGATGAAAAATCAAGTTGCTGTATATGTTCATCAGACAATATTTATCATTCAGAGGACAAACTGAGTCAAAACTATTTGCTTCAATACAACCTATTTATTGTTTATTATTAGTGTTTTTGCATTTTAAACAATTTAAATGTGAAAATTAAACAATTTTCCTAAAAGAAATCGATATTAGGAGCTGAAAAATTGATATTATATTGGGCGGCCAAAAATCGTGATATATGGCCAAATCGATTTTTTTTCACCCCCCTACACAGGTGGAAAGGGTTAGGATTAGGGTTAGGACTGTTAGTCTGCCGTGGTTAACGTTGGTTCCTCCTGCTGCATCAGGCTCCCACCCGTCGTGTTTCAATTCATTTCAAATGTTGGAGTGGCAACGACAGAAATGAGGATGGATCTGATCAGCGTGATGCTAACTAAGGTGGACAACGTTCCAGTCAGATTCCAGGCCTGCTTCTTCCACCTGTTCATGACATGGAACCATCTAGCAGTCGGAATAAGAGGCTTAATAAACACTCTTCTGAAAACCCAATCACAAGGGGTTTGTCTGGTTCTTCCTATAGAGGCTATCGTTGAGACAACCATGACGGGAGACCAGTGACTTTGGCTGGTTTTTATCCAGTAACGACGACAGGAGACCGCAAGAACTCGACAGCACTGCCCAGACCTCGCAGTACGATATGTATCATGATACTTGGGTCACGATACGATATTATCACAATATCGTGATATATTGCCATATTCTACCCAGTTAATATCAAAATTAAAAGTAGAGATGAAAAATCAAGTTGCTGTATATGTTCATCAGATGATATTGATCATTCAGAGGACAAATTGCGTCAAAACTATTTGCTTCAAAACAACCTATTTATTGTTTATCATTAGTGTTTTTGCATTTAAAACAATTTAAATGTGAAAATTTAACAATTTTCCTAAAAAAAAAAAAAATCGATATTAGGAGCTGAAAAATTGATATTATATTACCAAATCAATTTTTTTTCACACCACTACACAGGTGGAAACCAGGTGTGACTATAAGGCAACTTCAGCAACACAGCATCATCTTCATCCAGTCATCAGTCCCCTGTTAAAACAAACTGCACCCACACCCTCAGCAGCAGTAGTTTGAAGCATTCGTATTCGTATGTATATTATTTGGAAAACAGCTGAGTCCTGGCGTTCAAGCTTTCTTTAAAATGCAACCTGCATAGATTGAATATGTGCTTTTATTTTTTTTTAAAAAACTCACGTGGCAGTAAACGGGACGTTCATTTCCTTGATGCACAAAGAAAAATGTGCCCCAATCAGAGACCACTGCAACTGGAGCAGCGACGTGACAGAAGATGGAGCTCCAGATCAGCAGCAGCCAGTGAAGTTTTCATTCTCTGTGATCTACTTCTCGAGCTCTCAGAGCAATGCTGAAAGGGGAAGACGGTGTCGGATTGATGCTGTCATTAGCAGATTGGAACAAAAAAAAAAGGATATTAATATTTCTCCTTGTGCTCTTTAGAGAACCGTACAACTAATCAGACTTTGCAAACTGCAGTCCATCAGTGTCTCGGTGACAGGCGGAGAGGGATTCATTCCTCTGAACAGTTCCTGACAGACATCTGCTGCTGTAACCATTAATCCCAGAGGACGCTGGCAATGACAAATAAGGTTGTGGGGGATAATAATACTGACATTTGGGGTGTATCATTGATCAATCAATCACTGGAGCTCCCAAGTCAATTTCAGGAAGGTAAAGTCGCCAGCCTCACCGGGAAAATCTACAAGGATAAAGAATGATTATGAGTCCTGAACTGTATTAAACCAAGTATTACACTGGCAACTTGATGAACTCGTCACAGTTTTCACTCATGTGGCCTGATGAGGGAGAGACATTTAAGTACAGCTGATGGGATTAGGATGAGGAAGTCTTGATTGCATTCACGTCCTCCTAAACAGACGCCAGTAGCCGAGAAGCTAGCATGTAAGCTAGTTCAACTCCACGCCCCCTAATTTCATCGCTGTCTTCTGACGATGATGAAATTAGTGACATAATCTAAAGCTGATCCCACCCTTTGTAGGGTAAAACACAGACGGATGTGACAAAAAGGAACAAAGATGTGAGTCGTTGATAATTATAGACGCAAGAAAGCGGTAACTTTCATTTTGTTGTTGGTTCTGAAATGTTATCAATCTTCGCCTGAATGATGAGAAAGCCTTACAGGAAGCATATTATAGTCAGAAAGGGAGCTGATGTGTGGTATCGCTGAGCTACTTTGATCAAATATGACACAAAAGTCCTCAAGGAATCACTCAGCCTGTAGGTACAGGCCTGACTGTGTTCAGGATGGGAGCTTTGAAATTGATTTGCAGGCACCAAGTTAGCACAAGTAGGGATGCACGATAACTGTTTTTTAAAACCGATACCGATAACCGATAACTTTCAGCTCCTAAAGACCGATACCGATAACTAATAACCGATAACACACACCTAAGATCATTACATCAATACTATGAACAGAATCAAAAATAGTTTTAACTTTTTAAATGAACAGATATTTATTTTTTCCAATGAAACACTATTGGCAAGCCTCTCAAACATTTTCATAAAGCTATCAAACAAACTTGATTTCTCACATCAACTTAAATAAGGTTCATTACTGACTGATATAAAAATAAAGGCTCCTTGAACTGATGGAAATACATGCATCAGAATTTCTAACTGAAAAAGATTTACCCGGTCATTCAAGGCTCAGAGGGAGCGAGGCACTGCCGTGTTGACAAATATATATGTTATCGGGGCTATTCGTCGTGATATCGGACTTATCAGGATGACGTCATAATTTCCTGTTATTGGCCCGATAGTTATCATTCACCCTAAGCACAAGCTTTCTTTCAAAGTTGTAAAATTGGTTTAAGAAGATACAAACAAGGAGGAGAAGCTGCTTGGAGGGTTTTGGTCTCACTGCAAAGATGGCAGACCTAAAGCTTTCCGGCACAGCTTGACCCATTTCCAAGATGCATGAAGATGGAGAAAGTCATATGGGCACAACTTTTTTTTTTCTTTTTTTTTTTTGCTCTTGGGCAAGGCAGGTCATAATCTTCAGCACACCATTCAAACCAACTCTATGGTTGTTGTTGAAGACACCATCATACACCTGCTTCAATGAATCCACGGTTATCTGGACAAGTAAAAGTAGTAAAGCAACTGGACCATCCAGCTGCTTTACTACCACAGAACCTCCAGAAGACACAGATGGATGCCTCCACCATCACCTGGACCACTGACTACCTGACTAACAGTGAGAGTGAATGGTTGTGTGTCTGAGCAGGTGGTCAGCAAAACAGGAGCACCTCAGGGGACCGTACTCTCACCACTCCTCTTCACTCTGGACACCTCAGACCTCTAGAACCAGTCAGAGTCCTGACATCATTGACCAATCAATCATTGACCAATCAATCACGAGATTGGTCAATGAGTTGTGGGGTGAATCAGTCACGGACCAGAGACTGTGCTCCGGAGGTCCTGCCTGCAAATACCTGGAGCCAGTTTCATCGGGCATCGGGCAACCTTGCAAGTATACCCCCTAGCCTGGCCGAAAAGTACTGACGCTTTTGCCTGCACACCAACCCAGACCGGAGTATCCACACTAAACGGGTACTGGTGGCAGCACTTCAGGCTCATTGCTCCTGGCTATGTGTCCCGAACAGTCGTCGCCGTCACCACTGCTGCTCCTGGGTGGCTGGATAGCTGGCTAGCTAGCGGCCGGATAGCTGGGTCTTCTCTCGGCTCCAAGCTGGGGTTCTCTCTGCTATCCTCCACCGGGTGCTAGCCGGTTAGCCCACCGGCCAGCCACCGAACATGTGCCTTTTCTGCGTCCTCACGTTGGCAGGTCACTCCATTGGTGCGTCGCAAGACTGACGTGCTCAATGAGAAACCACTGACATCATTTTTGCACCTGGTTGTAAAATAAACCCTGCAAAGCCTGCTGGGGGTTTGAGTCATTTTGAGGTTTGTAGTCAGGCTTTACTGGATGTCAGGCCTTTCTTTGTAATGATGACACATGGTGGCTCAACACTTTACTTCTGGAGGAAGCTGAGGTCCCTCAGTGTCTGCAGCAGGATGTTTCAGATCTTCTATCGGTCTGTTGCGGAGAGTTCAATCCTTTCTGCAGCCATCTGTTGGAGGAGCAGCATCAGCTTTAAAGAATCTGAACTGATAAAGAAGGCTGGCTCTGTTCTGGAGACTGTTCTGATGGAGCTGACGGAGCAAAGGAGGATACTTCATCAAACGAAGAACATCAGTGACAACCCTGAACATCCTCTACACAACACAGGGGTTCAACAGCAGAGTGTCTTCAGTCAGAGGATCTTCAGATCTGCTGCAACACAGACACTGCAGGAGATCCTTCCTGAACACAGCTGGAACCTTCTATAATGAATCTTTGAAGAGACTTAAATCATGACAGTTACTGCAACATAATTAGAGGTTAGAGATAGATGGTTGTCATCGCTTTAGCTACTTGGTGCCGAGCACTGTCTTGACTTCTGAGCTGTGAATCAAAACGCTGCATGTTTATTCTTATTTTGAATAATGTTTCAATTCGTTTCAAATGTTTTGATGGCAACAACAGAAATGAGGATGGATCTGATCAGCGTGATGCTAACTGAGGAGGACAACGTTCCAGTCAGATTCCAGGCCTGCTTCTTCCACCCGTTCATGACATGGAACCATCTAGCGATCGGAATAAGAGGCTTCTGAAAACCCATGGGTGACATCACAAGGGGTTTGTCTGGTTCTTCCTATAGAGGCTATCGTTGAGACAACCATGACGGGAGACCAGTGACTTTGACTGGTTTTTATCCAGTAACGACGACAGGAGACCGCAGGACCTGATATTTTACCATAAAAACTAAGGTCATGAGAGGTACTTTCATGGGTAAAGTTCTTCCAGATGTGAGGAACACAGATGTTTATTTGTGTCTTTATATCACTGCTATGGTAGCATGTCCGTTTAATGGAGATTGAGCAGTTGTCTCGTTGCTTTGCAGCAAATATACCTCATGTTGAAAGTACAGAAAGAGAACAGTGTCAACAAGATTAGCTGATTAGCTAATTAGCCATTAGCTGGACCTGTTATATTTGTTTCATTGAAAGCACAGGCTGTTCCTGCTGAGGCGGGTAACGGAATTACCAACACGGCGCACCGCTCGCTCTCAGGTCATGACTCAGTCTCATTCACCAAACAATCTCTCTCTCTCTCTTTCTCAAAGACGATCACATAATGAGATGACATTTCTTTACTTAGACTTTCAGTGTTTTAAGATATTACAAACAGCAACTGTGTGCGGTCAAATGCAATTACGGTGTCCGTTGTCTGGTTTCTTCCTTGAGATTTAAAACCTAACAGTGTGCTGTTGGGTCATATATAGAGCTGAGCGATTTTTATCGATTCTGCGATATATATCGATATTTTATTTCCTCAGAGAGTATCAATTTTTCAGCCGCGGGTATCGATATTCCAAGCTTCTTTCAAAACCCCCGTGTCCCACCTTTAAAAGCTTGCAAGCAACAATTTGGACTGTTTAAATAAATGAAACTATTTTTCTCAGCAAATCCTTTATTGATTTTGTCCAGCATTTGTCAGCCATATAATGTGTAATTGATGCTTTCAGTTCAATTAATTCAAACAAAGTCATTGGAACACTCACAAGATGTCACCAAAATCACTTTGTCCCTTTAAAATCTTTCAGAAAATGATGTAAAATGTATTGTAAGATCAATATTGACATATACCGTATCATGAGCCGAATATCATGTATCATATCGTGAGATTAGTGTATCGCTAGAGCCCTAGTCATATATTAGATCTGCTGTTAGTAGGGGTGAGTATTGGCAAGGACCTCGCAATACTATATGTATCATGATACTTGCGTCACAATGCGACATTATCACGATATCACAATATCACGATATTTTGCAGTATTCTACCCAGTTAATATCAAAATTAAAAGTAGAGATGAAAAATCAAGTTGCTGTATATGTTCATCAGATGATATTGATCATTCAGAGGACAAATTGTGTCAAAACTATTTGCTTCAAAACAACCTATTTATTGTTTATTATTAGAGTTTTTGCACATTTAAGTAATTTTCTAAAAAAAAATCTATTTTAGGAGCTGAAAAATCAATATTATATTGGGCGGCCGAAAATCGTGATATATTGCCAAATCGATTTTTTTTTCACACCCCTAGCTGTTAGCAGCCTCGTTTGAAATCTGAATCTCAATACTCCTGTTGTGGATACTCCGGATGTGGTCTTAAAAGCCTTTAAGTTTAACACGCTGATCCAGAATTGTCTCTCTTTATATAGACTCTCTTAACTCCTGTGGTCCGTGGTCAGCGGGGTGCTCGCGATGACGCCAAACATGTAGACCAACAGACTGAACGGCTGATGATCCTGTGACTTAAATTATTCATTTGAAGAAGGCTGCACATCGCTGTCTTCAGTCAGAGGCTCGTTTCGATCTGCTGTGATGCAGACTGCTGCAGGAGATCCTTCCTGCCTGCAGGACTTTGCAGTGTTTATCCACTTTTCCTGCCGGTGGTCATGATGTTGCAGTCGACTGGCGCACACACACACACACACTCACTCACACAGAGCTTGTAGCTGGTGTTTCAGTTAAACATGAGTGTCTTTTAATAGCCTTTAAAAAGCTCTAGTCGCATCATGAAACAAGAGACTTACACTCCACTGCCCTTCTTTGTGTTGTACACATTAGGGGTGAGTATTGGCAAGGACCTTGCAATACAATATGTATCATGAAACTTGGGTCACGATATATTATCACGATATCGCAATGTTGCTATATTCTACCCAGTTAATATCAAAATTAAATGTAGAGATGAAAAATCAAGTTGCTTTATATGTTCATCAGATGAAATTGATCATTCAGAGGACAAATTGAGTCAAAACTATTTGCTTCAAAACTATGGAGCCCCCTTTGGGTCATACTTAAATAAATAAATGAGTCTATTATTATGAAATACAGGCGTTTATTATTATGAAATACTAGGGGTGTAACGGTACACAAAACTCTTGGTTCGGTACGTACCTCAGTTTTGAGGTCACGGTTCGGTTCATTTTTGGTACAGTAAGAAAACAAAATGCAAAATATAAATGTGCTAGTTGTTTATTACACACTTTCGTGCTTTTTAACAATAGGAACATTAGCCTATACAAAGCTAGAATTTTGCTCAAAAATATAAATACAATATTCTGAAATGTAGATATTTTGAAAAACAAAATAAAAATAACATTGGCTCAGACTTTTTCTTGAAGAAAATATCCATCTGATGTGCAAAATTGAACAGTTGCAACACTGAACAGTTTCAATTGTTGCTCAGATTAAATAACATGAATAAGGCTCAGACTGTTTCTTTAAAAACAAATCATTTTACTTTTTCATAAAGTCCTGGTATGATTTTCTGGCTAAAATGTGGACGAGAAGGTAACAAGTTTTTTTTTTTTTTTTTGTACTGCATGCCACATGATTTCTCTTCCCAATCGAACTATTTACATATCAACAAACTTTTTCTTGCTGTAGAACTTGCTTTTATTTTTATGCATATTTATAATAACAACAATAGTAATAATAATAAGAACAATATTATTATTATTATTATTATTATATTATTATTGAGGGACGTGGAGAGGAGGGAAAAAGCTCGAGTTGTCTCGCGCGGGGAGCTGGGTGTTTGTGTGCACGCGCGTCGCCTCGCCTGTGTATGTGGTGACACGCGCCCAGTCCGCACACAGAAACTTGCCCTGACCGCGCGCTGGCTGTGATGTGATGGCTTCAAACCTAGCGGTTTGAGTGCGCTTGAGTCTCAAAATCACCAGAAAAAGCTAGATTTGTCGCTAGTCGCTTTTTACAAATTAAGTCGCTAGGGGGGTCTGGAAAGTCGCTAGATATAGCGACAAAGTTGCTAAGTTGGCAACACTGGTTTGTTGTCTCGTGTGCGCGCAACTGCGCATGTGCGGCTGCAGCCATAGACATATATACATAGACGCCGCATCGAATGCCACCGCCCACTGAAGTGACGTGCCTATAGGTCCGCCATCTTGGTACAGACCACTCGCCAGGACAATGCATTACATCTATGGAGGAGTGGCGTTTCTACACACACAAAAGTGATCATGAATCGCTGTTGTGAAGCTAATTTCACGTGATTTGTTTGTCAAAACAAACGTCACACATTACAGACAGACATAGATACAACAAAAAGAAAAGAAAGAACCCAGAAAACGTTCAATGTTCAGGTCTAAGTATGTATTTACAATATTACAAGTATGTATTTACAATATCACAAGTATTTACAATATCACAAGTATTTACATATATATATATTAAGGCCAGGCTTTGCATCCACTGAATTCAGCCACCTTTAAAAAATAAAAGAAAGCTCATTATGTATCACAACACAGTGTGTGATGTGAGCTTTTCAATTGGTCATTTTCATTTTCACAAACATTGTCTGTAGTATTGAAGTGGTTTTAATGTATGCAATGGCTACACCTGCAGCCACAGAACTAACTTGAATGTCAGTAATCAATCAGGCAACACTGAGAATACCGTTGCAATGTATGGGGATGTGGGAGAGGAAGATTTTGAGACTCTCTCAGGAAACTATATGCCTTCGGACCATGAAGGTGTAGTGTGAGGGCAAACTCCCTCTGCTCCCTGGTGTACTCATGGCCCCTCTTTGCCAGGAGGTCTATGCGAAGATCTGAAATTCAGTAAACATAAACTTATTAGTTATAGCCCTCTAAATAAGAAGACAAAGAGTTAATCACAGACTATAAACATAAATTTCCAAAAGAGTATTTCCATTTCACCTGAGTAGCATTCCAGCTTTTCTTTCAACTCTTCATTTATGAGGTTTTTCTCCCTCAGATCCTCAAGAAGAGCACTAACATTTTTCTTTGCCCTTCGTTCCCGGAGCATGCTGTTTCTCTTCTCACGCTCCAGACTCTCCACTCTAGCCAGGGCTTCACAAAGTCTGGCCTTTAAAGCGGTGGGAGAAGCAGGCAAAGCATAATTGTGGTCCTGATGGGAAAAGGGATGGAAATGCGATAGAGGTTTTGATTTGACCAGAGCCTTGCTGCTCTTTTGAGTATGAAAAATATTACATGCAAATACTCACAACATTACAATGAGGTTCAGCTTCAAGGAAAGGCTCAGGCAAGTGTACTGGAAGGCTTTCCTCTGCTTTCCTTGAAGTTGCGGTCTTCCTTGATGGTTCTTGCTAAAATGTAAGAATACAACATTTTAAAAAAATGTTTGGCATCATCAAGTGTACTGTAATTTATTCCAAATGATGCATACCTTTTGTAAACAAGATGGAAAGTTAAAGACAGATGGTTTGACACCATGTCTCAACTGGACAATTTGCCCAGTTCTGTCGAAGTCATTCGCCTTGAAATGTTTGCTGCATAGCAAGGACCGTTCGGTTGCCACAAAACCATCTCTTCTCACTGAAAGTTCCCACTCCCTCTTTAAAACCCGATCTTTGGGAAACCTTAAATGTATGAAAAGTAGTGAGAGACAGAGAAATGTCTGCAACAAACATAAACAAAATAATACTCAATTTATTAGCTATATTGTTGTTGTATTCTAAGCTAGAAATCACTAGTGGCTAGTGGTCTGTGGGGGTACTACAGGTGGGCGGTGAAAGGTCATTAAATATGTTTTAAATCATCAATCTTTTTTAAATGTGTTTTTAATAACACATTTTAGTATTATAAAATATTCATGAAATAATAAATAAAAGAACACTAAGATGAAATAAAACAAACCAGTTAAGTTATTGTCATTTTAACTTAATATGAAAAGTGTCACCTATTTGTTGACCCCTCACATTAATATCAGATCATGGTTCCTTGTCCTGTATGTTGATCACAGTTGTGATTAAAGGTTTGGGTGGAGCGCGTATATTTTTCACATTTCAAATTGGGCCTTGGTATTCTGAAGTTTGGGAACGGCTGCTGTAGAGAGAAACTGAAAGGGAAATTATAGTTTTACATGAGCTGTCCCTTCAACGCTAATGTGAACCCTGGTTGGATCAAGATTCAGAATTGGACATATTTTTCAACAGATAAAATGGATAAAATAATTGCCATTTGTGGTGGTGTAGTATATGGGCAGTGACAATCATTTTGACAATTAATTGCTCGCAGCAACATTAAAAAAAGAAAAAATAAGAAAAAATATTTACTTGTTTTGAAACTGAACTAGTTCATTTTTTTCTGTGAACTATGAACTGAACTAGTTCATTTTAATTTCTGTGAACTATGAACTGCACTAGTTTGTGTAGAAAGTGAAAGTGAACTTGCCCAGATAGTTAGTGTCCTCCCAGTAAACACGCTCTGGTCGTCTATGGCTTAACTGGCGATCAAGCCGTTTAAGACGATCTCTGCTATTTTCTCAGGGGTTCAACTGAGGCCAAATAACGCTTTTTATACAAGAGTTAATTCCAGAGGTAGAGACGTTTGTGCACGTCCACATGTAACTAGGTGGATGCCTCTTTTACGCGCCGACATGCAGGTTTACATGCCTGTAACTATATTAAGCTAGCAATACAACTAGCTATAAATATCAAGGATATAACCCGGACTCTGTCCGTCCTGTCAGGGTTTATTTCATTATATAGCAACCTGCTCATACTATAGGTTACCCCTTACTTAAATCTTACTTGTGAAAGGTGATCCCACGAGATCTGGTTTGGATACTCCTCTTCAGAGAGCATCCAAATGCAGCAGAAATCAGAAATCTTTTTTGAAGCTCGTCTGCAATAGCATCACGTAGAAATTTTATTTGGGTCGTAAAACCAACATTTTCAAAACATCTAAGCACCCTGTATCATAGCTACATGTGTGACGCTTTTACCAAATCAATAAGTTTGGAAATCTGTCCATGATTCAGCGAATAATTCTACTTTGATATTAAGTTTTGGAAAGTTCGGTACCTCTTTCCCTCGTAAATATTCCTTCACCGCTGCCTCAGCTTGGTCTGTACCAAGATGGCGACGCTTTAGGCACGCCCAGCCACAGTGGATGCGGCGTCTATGTATATATGTCTATGGATATCTATGCTCTGCTCCACAACATGCGGTCCTCTACTTAATATGTCCGTGTGGAAACTCGTTCGGTACGCCTCCGTTCCGAACCGACCACGCCGTACCGAAACGGTTCAATACAAATACATGTACCGTTACACCCCTATGAAATACGTATCCATTATTATGAAATATTTCCTATTAATATGAAATATATGTGTATTATTATGAAATATATTTTTATTATTATTTAATCTTAGTTTAATGCATAATAGTTTATTTCAGAATAGCTTTTTTTTTTTTAATCTAAGAATGAGTTTTTACATAATTGCTTTCTTTTTCATAAGAAAGAGCTTTTACATAATAATGACATTTAGCCAGTGGGCGGGACCAGTGGTTGACCTGCACGCTCATTGGCTGATCCTTCTCCATTCTACGCTCTGACATCGATTAGTTTTGGCCGTGAGGTCCCGTTAGCAGCGGGCCGTGGCGTCATCAAGGTGCACTCCTAGTCCAATTGTAGCTATGGCAGCTTGGACTGAGCTACGGGAAACCTTGACGTTTCTTAGTCGATGTCAACTTTTAACCGTAAACTGAGGTGCTTTCTGCCACCTACTGGCCTGGAGTATATACATTGCACCTCTTGCCCACTATCGATATTCACTGTTCTGTTGCTTATGCCTGAATGAAAGAGCAGCCAATCACATAAATGGCTCCGCCCTCTCTGCTGTGATTGACACACAAATCATTCTTATGAAAAACAAAATCATTATTATATAAAAGCTCATTCTTATGAAAAACGAAACCATTATCACAATAATGGGACATATTTCATAATAATAAATATGCATTATCGTAATAATGGAAATATTTCAAAATTAATAAACATGCATTTCATAATAATGGGAAATATTTCATAATAATAAATGCCTATATTTCATAATAATAGACTCATTTATTCATTAAATTATGACCCAAACGGGGCTCCATACAAAACAACCTATTTATAATTTATTATTAGTGTTTTTGCACATTTAAATTTTAAACAATTTAAATGTGAAAATTAAATACATTTCCTTTAAAAAAAAATCAATATTAGGAGCTGAAAAATAGATATAATATTGGGTGGTTGAAAATCACGATACATCGCTAAATCGATTTTTTTTCACACCCCTAGTACACACCATGCACTGATATTTCACAGCCTCCACCTGCCCCTCCCAGTAGCTTCATTAGGACAATCAAACTGATGTTTCCCTTTACGATCATTAAAAATCCTGCTCTGACGGCGGCTGAATCAGGCCTCTGGGTTTGTGCTTGTATAATTAAAGCAAACCCTGTGGCTTCAGCTTATCATCCAGATAAGTCCAGATCCTTCCATCAGGAGCCGTTGGAGCAAACATTACAGGAGTCTGCAGTTCAGTTTATTTTTGCAGCTGCAGCTCCAGTTTGATCCGTGCAGACGTGAACACACAGCGCGCTCTGGTGGCCAAACACTGGAACGACACCTTGTTTCCTTGTTTGTTTAATCCAATATTAAAACACGTTACAAATTCAGTATGTAAATACCCTTGCTTGTTAAATTAAATTATTGCAAACAGCACAAGTCTTGAACAGGTCTTTGTGTGAGCTGTAACAAAGAGCTTAACCTGCCCGTCTGTGTCCACACTTTTAACGGCTTGAAAACTAATAAATATGTCACTTTACAAATGTAAAATACAGGCAAATGTTCTTTTACATCCTAACTTAAGCAATCAGCTCATTGGGTCATCTATGATACTGAAAGAATAAACTGTGCAGCAGGAACAGTGGAGCAAAAATCGATCAGAAAGTTTCAAATAAAGCGATGCCGTTCCAACCAGGCATTTAGTCAGTTTTCATTCACCTTTGAACAGGAAGAACAAACAGAAAAAGACCTGTTATGCCCAACAGTATGGCCTTACTCTGAAGAAACGTTAGCGTCCTCCTGTGGTCCTACACGGACGTCACACGGTGCAGAAACAGGGCAATCAGTCCCAGCTTCAGGCGGCAGCGGCAGCACCGTCACTGGTCACGGATCCCGAGAACGTCCAGTATGTCAACTGGCTCATCATCAGCGCCGTAGATCCAGTTTCCTCTAAGTGACAGTCCATTACAACTCTGTTCCCGCCTTTCATCTGTCAGCATGAGGCCTGGAAGGATTTACGGATGAACCATTTCACCCTTTAAACCCTGCTTTATTATTACTACTTGATTTTATTTATTTATTTTTTATTTTTTGAAGGGGAGGGGGGTCTTATGACAGTACTGGGGCCGCCTTGAGGATAAAAATAAATACATACTTTTTTATTAACGGGAATAAACTCGAAAAATTCACAAGAAAAAAATCCTGGTGACATTAGGAGAATAAAGATGTAAATTTATGAGAATGAAGTGTCAACATTAAAGGAATAAAGTCAGACGTTGAGGAGAGTAAGTGCTACGTTTACTAGGATAACGACGTAGTTTTGTGAGAATGAAGACGAACGGTTTTGGAAAAGGTCGAAGTTGCAAATCTAGGAAGTAAAGTTGTTCTGTTAGGGGAGTAAAGTCGTAAAGACTAAAACCATCCAGTTCAGAGAATACGGCTGTAAATGTACGAGAACGAAGCTCCGTTTATGTTAAAATAACATGAATTTACAAGAATAAAGCTGGAATATAGAATAAAGCAGCTCAGTGAACAAATGCTGATAGTTTCAATAATGGTGAAGAAAAATAAACACATTCAATTATGACTTTACTGTAAATCCTGTAAATTTAAGACTTGCATCTTGTAAACCTACAACTTTATTTGTTACTTTGCTGTTGGTTTTCTTTTTAAGTTTGACTTCTCATAATAATACGACCTCTTTTCTTGTAAAATGATGATTTTATTCTTGTGATATCACAACTTTATTCCTTAGGAGGCCCGGCGCTTCAGCTGAATGACCTGCTGTTTAATGGGGAAAAAGCAAATCAACTGTTGCAGAGCTTAGCGGTTGTTATTGCTTTTTTTAAATAAATGTGGGTTAGGGTTAACCCTAACCCTAGCCCTAACCCTAACCCTATTTGGAGGCAGAAAGCATTTGTGAAATCCCCCTGGTTTTAGCATCCATCTGTTCACTGCTGATTACTGGTAACCATGACGACGGTCCTGCACATGTTCCTGTGTGTCTGGACAGGTCTGTGGAGCAACACAGGAACCCGCTGCTCTGATCATCACGGTACCCCGAACTATAAAAACGAGAACCAAACTGTAAAAAAGTCTGACTTATCCTTCAACTACAAAACTAAGATGAGCATTTAGAATAACCTTCACTTTTATGCCCCCTTGTTTAAATACCTGGCGCTTGATCTCAGATCTGCTGCGGATTGATACATTCGGTGTATTTACAGTCTTGCATGTGTGTGTGGCAGCTCAGTCCACAAGTTTAAACCTGCTGTGCTTGAAAAACCAAGAGTGGGCCTCATTTGACCTTATGTTCATCCTGAGTGTTTTCCTCGATTACGACGATCTGGACCCCCGACAGCTGTCCGTTGGAGTCCAGCTGCAGCCCCTGAACCCCCTCGGTCTGTGGATCCTGGATTTGGCACTGTGTCTCCACTGTTTCCGCCGCCATCCCCACCTCCATCCCACCTTGGACCACCATGGCGGCGGTGGCGGCGTCGCGGCCCGACTCGCCGCTCAGCTGCAGCTCCATCACCCCCACCGCCTGCTCCACAGGCGCCGGGTTGATCTCGATGACCGTGTGCTCGTGGCCCGCCTCCATCTCGCCCTGGATCACCTCCTGCTGCACCAGCATGGTGCCGTCCACCACCTGGCCCTCTATGGGCAGCACCTCTGTGCCGCCGGCCTGCTGGCTCAGGTGCACCAGTTCCATGGGGCTCATCACTGTGCCCACCTGACCGGAGTCCTGCACGGCCGTGGCGCCCACCAGCGTGAGCCCCGAGGAGGGGTGCAGCGTGATGGTGTCCGCCTTTCCGTCTCCGGCAACCATGTAGCGCGTGAAGAGCTGCGAGCCGGCGGGAAGCAGGGTGACCGTGTTGGACGACTGGGCCAGGGAGGCGATGGGCAGCCCCGCCACGGTGAAGGGCTGCCCCACGGACGACAGCGAGATGGGGGAGAGCACGGTGAACTGCTGGGGCTGCAGGGCGGCCTGCTGGTTGATGGGGGACGCCAGAAGAGTGGTGGTGGAGGCGGGCCTCTGGAGGCGCGGCCGCTTGGTCGGGCGCTTGGTGGGGGTTTTGTTCTTGGCCGTCTGCGGGGAGGAGAGGAGAGCTCGCACCTGCTGCTGCTTCCTCTGTTCCTCCAGCTGAACCTCCAGGTCTGCAGAGACACGGCGACAATGACAACCAGTAATGAGCCGGTCTGCAAACTCTTCACGTTCAACATTGTTCCTGTCGTGTTGAAGCCACGAACCAGACTCAACTATTCACTTTTTACAGTGCACATGAACTTTAAATACATTTCAGGGGTAACTCTTTCAACATCTCGCTTCCTGATTGGGTAGTGTTACACTTAGGGCTGTAGCGATACACTAATCTCGCGATACGATACAATACACGATATTTGGCTCACGATACGATATATGTATATATATATATATATATGGATATTCATCTTATATTCAAGAAATTTTCCCTTTGCCACTTTGGATTCTCTTTTTAACACTTTTGCAGAAGCTTCATTCTTCACCCAACTTTGCTTTTAATGAGAATCATGTATGTATTTAAATAATACTGATAAATAAAACTGATATTGGCTCTGCTGCCATTCTGCTAATGATGTTATTTCCAACTCGGAGGGCAGATTTTCTGACTAGGCTGCTTTTATTTCATGCATATAAAAGAGAAAACAGAGACAAACAATGATAAGGTGATAAATAGGGCTGTAGCAATACACCAATCTTGTGATACGATATGATACACGATATTCGGCTCAAGATACAATATATATCGATATTCATCTTACAACATTTATATCATTTTCCATAAGATTTTAAAGGGACAAGTGATTTTGGTGACATCTTGGCAGCAAGGCAGCTTGCAAATGCTGGACAAAATGAATAAAAGATGTGTTGAGGAAAAATAGTTTCATTTATTTAAACAGTGCAAATTGTTGCTTGCAAGCTTTTAAAGGTGGGACACGGGGGTTTTGGAAGAAGCTTAGAATATCGATACCCACGGCTGAAAAATCAATACTCTATGGGGAAATAAAATATCGATATATATCGCAGAATCGATAAGCTCAGCTCTAATTACACTTCTCGTGGGAGCGTTCGCCTTACGCAAAGATCTCTGATAGTTAAGATCTAGTAAGATCGGTGCAGGTAAAATATTTTTTCCAGCTGACTCTTAACACAGTTCAAACCAAAGGATTGGTTGATTGGTTGGATCATGGCTATCAGGATTTTTTATCCTGGATCATTAGAAGGCAGGGCAAGCTTATTTGTATAGCACATTTAATGTACAAAACAATTCAAAGTTCTTCACGTAAAATATTAAAAAGAAAGAAAAAGAAAGCATTAAAAAGTAAAAGAATAAAAGCATAAAAACAAAGAAAACAGTAAAAAGAGTTTTAAAAAGGCTGTGCAGATTTGAGCTCCTGAATAAAATCTGATTTAAAGGCAGCTGAGAACAGGTGAGCCTTCAACCTGGATTTAAATAAACTGAGTGTTTCAGCTGATCTGAGGCTTTCTGGGAATTTGTTCCAGACATGTAGAACATGGAAACTGAACGCAGCTTCTCCATTTCTGGTTCTGACTCTGGGGACTGATAATAAACCAGATCCAGACGACCTGAGGGATCTGGTGGGTTCATACTGGGTCAGGAGGTCACTAATGTATTCTGGTCCCAAACCATTCAGAGCTTTATAGACCAGCAACAGAATTTTAAAGTCTATCCTTTGATGGACAGGCAGCCAGTGTCAGGACCTCAGAACTGGACTGATTTGGTCCACTCTTCTGGTCTCAGTGAGAACTCTGGCAGCAGAGTTCTGAATGAGCTGCAGCTGTCTGACTGATTTTTTAGATAAACCAGTAAAAACACGGTTACAATAATCAAGCCGACTGCAAATGAACGCGTGGACTAGTTTTTCCAGATTTAGCTGAGACATCAGATCTTTTATCCTCCAGATGTTCTTCAGGTGATACTAGGCTGATTTAGTGATTGCCTTAATGTTTTTTTTCAAAGTTTAGATCTAAGTCCATCACCACACCCAGATTTCTGGCCTGATTGGTGGTTTTTAGATCTATAGATTCAAGCTCTGTGGAGACCTGCAGTCGTTTCTCTTTGGCTTCAAAAACAATCACCCCAGTTTTGTTTTTGTTCAGCCGTAGAAAGTTAAGGCACATCTAGTCATTAATCGACAGCCTGTACAGGAACTCGGTCTCCTGGTGAAATTATAATATATATTTTGTGTCATCAGCGTAGCTATGGTAACTAATATTGCTGTTCTTTATTACCTGGGCTAGTGGGAGCCAGGGTTATAATAGTTTTGGATTTTCCATTAGTTTTAGTTTTTATTTTGTTTTTCCAAGTTCAGTTAGTTTTAATTCATTTTTAGAGCAGTTTTGCTAGTTATTATTCATTTTTGTTTTGAAATACTTAGTTTTAGTTTAGTTTTTATCAGTTTCAGTGTTTTCAGTTTTATTTTGTAAATTAGGGTTGTAATTTTGGTTGGAGTGAAGCACTGAACTTTTTTAAGGCTATTGAATCACACAGTCGTGTTTACATTCCGGTCTCAATAAACATATTTATCAATGCGTCTTCCCTCTTGTGGTGTTCCTGCGTATTTACTGACCAGCAGCTATCTGGTCTCCGGTGGAAAACAGTCCATTATAGTTGCTGTTTTCTCCCGTTCCTTCCCAACGCTGACTGGCCTGCAGCTGTAGCTTCTCTTTCCAGGGGGCTAGCTTAGGCTAGCTTATCCAGGTAGTCTTGGTTAGCCTTCTTGTCCAAGCTTTTCAAATAGACTTTTAGATTCGTGGGGAGGTTTTAATCGCCCTGGAGAAGTATTCCACAAATTGGATCACCTGCTTCTACAACAAGGCACTTATTTTTATTGTTAACACAGTCATAGTCAAAGAAATCCCAAATAGGACTGAGCCGCTTTATCCCAACTTTTGCCGCAGCCATCACTGCTGATCACCTTAGTTTTTTTTGTTTTTTTTTGCAGTTGTTGTTGTACAGCGGAGCGAAGTTAATAGATTTCAAACGTTTATGAAGAAAAAAAATTACAAACACGAAAACGAAGGATGTTCTTGATATTATTATCGTTAATTTTAGTTCGTTTTACAAACACATAATACAGTTTCAGTTAGTTATCGTTTTTTAAAAACTCTCGTTTTTATTTTATTTCAGTTAACAAAAATGTTTTTTCAATTCTAGTTTTCGTTAACGATAATAACCTTGGTCGGAGCATGTTGATGTTAAACAGAAGAAGCCCCAGGATGGAACCCTGGGGAACGCCACATGTAATTTCTGTCTGGTCAGATAAAGGGTAGACTGGGACTAGATCGGCCCGATCTTGAGGTGTTGGCACTCTTGGTGCTTGCGTTCGTGTCTGAGGGATCTCAGCTGCAGTTATGCACTCACTTGCCAGCATGCCGAGTATCTGCTCCTGACCCGGGTCCGTCTGTTGCCTCCTCTTCTCCAGAATCTTCTTGACCGAGTCCAGCAGGCTGAAGACTTGAGCGAGGTTGCTGAGCACCGCCACATCTGCCAGACAGGAATCTGGGATCAGTGTACCAAACAAATGAAAAAGTCACTTTAATAAGCCTGGATGGAAGAACAAATTCAGCAGCTTTCCTCCACAAAACTCCCACCGAGCAGCTGAATTCATTCCCTCTTTCCAGATGTTTCACATCATGTGCTTCAGTACAGAGTCTCAACACCTGCATGCTGTACAGCTACAACACATGTGCAGCTCTCGTACCCGTGTCCTGTAAGGCCGACTGCTCTTTGCGCTCCAGTACGCCGTTCAGCATCTGCATCAGCTCCGTGTTGATGTTGGTCACCACTTCCTCCAGCAAACCCACGTCTGCGATGCCTTTCCAGAAATTCAGCGTGTCCTCTGCAGACAAACAGGTGCATCCCCATTTTCCTGACACGCCTTCCCTACTGTGACAGCGGCGATCTGCACCGGGATCTGTGTTCTCTCTGACCTGAAATCTCGTTCGAGCTCTTGTTGTCCGTGAACTCCAGTGGGCTCGAGCTCCAGTCCGACTTCCCGCCCAGGACCTCGCCCCTGTCCTCACTCGCTGCCCCGCCGTTACCAAGAACCGCATGAGCTGTAAATTTCCCCAAGAGAACACGCATGTAACATGCAACATGGATAAATGAGAAAAGTAAGTTCCCAAGATCAGATTCTTTTCAGGCTGTGTGGACACAAAATCTGAATGTCAGTTCCAGTTCTTAAGTCACGTAAGTCTGTGGTCTGATATTGGACATATACCCAAGACTTGATAATGCAACATGAGTGAGAATTAAATTAGCCATTCCCAAACTTCAGAATACCAAGGCCCAATTTGAAATGTGAAAAATCTCCGCGGCCCACCGAAACCTTTAATCACAACTGTGATCAAATTACAGGACTAGAAGCTACGTTCTGACATTAATGTAAGGGGTCAACAAATAAGGTGACATATGGCCACATATCAAGTTAAGATGACGGTACTATAACACTTAACTGGTTTGTTTTGTTACTTCTTAATGTTTTTAAATCATGTTGTTAATATTTTACAGTAATTAAAAACATATTTAAAAAAGATTGAGGATTTAAAACATATTTGTTTAATTTTAATGACCTCTCACAACCCACCTGCAGTCTCACGACGGCTCACCAGGGGGCCGCGGCCCACACTTTGAGAATCACTGAATTAAATAATTATATACCAGAATTCATGCACATTACATTTATTTGCCCGTGTGCATGCACTGAGCATGCACAGGTGCGCATACACTGGGCATGCACCGGTGCGCATACAGTGGGCATGCACCGGTGCGCATACACTGAGCATGCACAGGTGCTGGGCCCAGTTCAGTACGCCTACTCACATCTCCCGTCGCAGAAAAGTGGAAAACAAAAACTAACAGACTTTTTTTTTTTTAAAGCTTAACAGCATGTTGGTCTTTTATGTGTGCGCTGCAGGTGATAAAGAAACTGGTCTATAAATTATGCAACTTGAGCTATGAATAAGAATGAAGGCTTATGTTCTTGATCAATACGAGTCTTAGAACATTTTAGACAGCTGGAAAAGTGTTTTGCATCCCTGCAGTGGCATTTTAACAGCCAGTGGTTTTTGCTTCTGCTGAGTGTGTTCCTGCCAGATTGTGTTTCTCGGTGGCACAAGTCAACCTCCTCCTCCACGATCTTTTCATACAGACAGTTGAACGAGTCCTCGCCGTCCTCTGTAGTTAAATGTCACTGATAACAGCTCTGATTCCTTCCATCCTGGACTGTTTGTATTCGTTTTGAGCTTCTTGTCTCAATCAGCTCTCCTGCTTCAATGTGGTCTCACAAATATGACTTTTTACTTTTTGATGCAAAGGACAAATACTGATGGGTTTCTGGCGCTGTTTCAGACAGCTGTCGCGTTCACGTGGAAGTCTGCTGGAAGACGCGTGGCTGTGAATGTGAACAGTTGAATCAGATCTTTACCAAATCAGAACTGCATCTGAACTGCACAGTGTGGCTTGAAGTGTCAACAGTCTTTTTTTTTTTACTCGAGAAAAGCTTTATTTCCTTTCACAGCAGTGAATCAATGTTGCCAGTTTGCTGTGCTGTCTCAGGCCACATGTGCTGCTGTCTTTTAATCAGGTGTCCTGAAGTTGCTGGGGCGTGCACACTACGTGACTGACTGGCCACATGGAGTCACACGCTATAAGATCTGACGACGAACCAGTCACTCAACTGCTTGCTGATGATGAGCAGGACCTGGCCACAAATTACTCTCTGCTTTCTTAAATCTTAAGAAGGATGGAGCTTATTCATGCCCAGGAGATTTTTGTTTTTGGCCTCAGTAACTTGTACGTAATGGCACGACGATAAAGATTATAGGTTGTTGTTCATCTAATGTTGTGCCTACCTGCTGCCTGATAATACTATCTAATGGAAGTATGTGCAGAATGAAGAGGCACTGGCCCAAGTACAGGACCCTGCAGAACACCCTGAAAAGTCAGATAAGACTGAGTTTGGACCTGAGCATTACAGAAATAGAGTGTCTTCATTTTATCAAAACAATTAACTTTTATTTCTTGCATTTTATCTACATGTTTAATTCCTTTTTTTTAATCAAAAACAACTGTTGATATACTTTTTGCATTTTATTATTTTATCTTCTTTTTATTTCCCCCTGTTTTAATGTACTTTTTAATGCTCTGTAATGCTTAAACTGTTTTATGTAAAGCACCTTGAATTGTCTTGTACATGAAATGTGCTGTACATATAAACTTACCTTGCCTTACCTAACACCTCGTCTTGATGCAGGAGTGCCAGCTAATTACAGACAGACATCCAGTCTTTTTCTTTATTAAGTTCTCGAAAGAACTGCTGCAAATCAACTAAATGTTCATTTGCAGATAAATAATTTGCTTATTTGTTCAAAGGGTTTCAGTCAGGATGTAGGTCTCATTATGGCGTAGAAACAGCTCAGATGAGTCACCAATAATCTCCTCATGGCCTCAGACGGTGGACTTCGTTTATCCCATTAGATACAGCCGATAACGATATTCCATTACAAAGATGCCTTCACGTGTTATTATAACTAAAAGAACTGCATTATCTTGGTTTAAGTCATTTATCTGATCAAGTCTAGTTTATTCTGAGGAAGTTTCCCTCATCCACCAGACTTGGTCAGGGTGTTCTGCAGGGCTCTGTACTTGGGCCAGTGCCTCTTCATTCTATACATACTTCCATTAGATACTATTATCAGGCAGCATGGCATAAACCTTCACTTTGCAGATTATATTCAGCTAAACATGTCTATGAAGCCACATGAGACCAATACGATCTGAATAACTGTAGATTTCCTGTTACAAAAGTCAGATAAGACTGAGTTTGGACCTGAGCATTTCAGAAATAGACTGTTTTGTCAGTTAGTATTTTGAGTTATTTTTTGACCAGAATTTGTCCTTGGAATAACACAAAAAAAGACGTTTCTGAAACGTCCTTCTTTGACGTTTGTAGGACTTTAAAAAGAAGGAAATCTGTCTCAGGGAGATGCATTTCTCACTTCAGCTGCTTGTTACTAGGACGTCCTAAAACGACTCAGCAGCTTCTGGGCTGACTCAAAACGCTGCAGCCAGAGTTCTAGATGAGGAGGAGACATATTTTTCCAAACTTAGCTCCACTTCATTAGCTTCCTGTTAAATTTAGGACAGAATTTAAAATAATTCTTCTTTCAAAAAAAGCCCTTTTATGGCCAAGGTCCTTCTTACCTTAAAGAGCTCATAGTTCCATATTATCCCAACAGAGCACTGCAGGCTGACTTATGGTTCCTAGAGTTTCTAGAAGTAGACTGGGAGGATGGACCTTCAGTTATCAGGCTCCTCTTTTATGGAACCAGCTCCCAGTTTGTGTTCTGGACTGAGACACCCTCTCTGCCTTTAAGATTGGGCTTTAAAAATCTTCCTAGTTAGTGCTGAGCTTGGTGCCCTGAACCATCGTTTTGTTAAGCAGCTATAAGCTCAGACTGCGTGGAGACCTCCTGTGATGCTCTGGGCTCTTTCCTCAGTCTCTTCTCTTTACTTTTACATCTCTACCGTGTCATTGTTATTGCCATTAACAGTGCTCCCTTTTGTGTCTCATATCCCTGGACTAATCTTTCTTTCCTTCCATCTCAGACCCTCAAACTGGTGAAGACAGATGTCCACCTGAGTCTGGTTCTTCTGGATGGGTTTTTTAACCTCTGTTAATTAGGTTTTTCCCTCCACTGTGGCTTCAGGCTTGTTTAAGACGAGGGGTTGCACCAAAGGGATACTTTAATGCAAACTTAGCTTGGCTTTTTTGTTTGTTTGCCTGTTTTTGAATGAATTCGCATTAAATTAATTTTGAATCTGGGCTCAACTGCAATGAGCAAGACTTACTTAATAATAGGGGTGTGAAAAAAAAAACCATTTGGCAATATATCGTGATTTTCGGCCGCCCAATATAATATCAATTTTTCAGCTGCTAATATCGATTTTTTTTTACAATGCTGTCAGTATGTTGTAATGGTTACTTAAACGTGCAAAAACACAAATGATAAACAATAAATAGGTTGTTTTGAAGCAAATTGTTTTGACTCAGTTTGTCCTCTGAAAAATCAATATCATCTGATGAACATATACAGCAACTTGATTTTTCATCTCTACTTTTAATTTTGATATTAACTGGATAGAATATTGCAATATATCATGATATTGCCATATTGTGATAATATCATATTGTGACCCAAGTATCATGATATGTATCGTATTGAGAGGTCCTTGCCAATACTAGGGGTGTGAAAAAAATCGAGTTGGCAATATATCGCGATTTTCGGCCACCCAATATAATATCTATTTTTCAGCTTCAAATATCGATTTTTTTAGGAAATTTTTTTCCATTTATTTTATTTTATTTATTTATCAAATGTGCAAAAGCACTCATAATAAACAATAAATAGATTGTTTTGAAGCAAATAGTTTTGACTCAATTTGTCCTCTGAATGATCAATATCATCTGATGAACATATACAGCAACTTGATTTTTCATCTCTACTTTTAATTTTGATATTAATGGAGTAGAATATCGCAATATATCATATTGTGATCGTATGGTGACCCAAGTATCATGATACATATCGTATTGTGAGGTCCTTGCCAATACTCACCCCTACTTAATAATAATGACTTGGTTTAAATTGAAATATAATTGGACTGAATTAGATGGTTCTTAATTGGACTCTATCCTTTATTGAACTTGTTTTCTGTGCATAGTGCTTGGAGATTACTTTTATTGCCAAATGGTGCTGTACAAATAAAGTGAATTAAATTAATATTAAGATCCACTATGACCAGAATATTCCTATTAAGTTTCTACATATAAAAAAATAACAAAAACGCAGGGTTAGAGAGAGAACCTACTTTGATGCGTGACTCTCCATACTCAACGGTTTTATGCATTGATTTCAGTCTTGATCGTCCGGTTCTGTGCGTATTCTCACCCTGGGAGGACGTGGACGTCGTCAGCCCGCTGCCGTCCGGAGGGAAGCGCGTGTTGTTGATTAAAATGTCAAACTTGGTGCTGCGGCACGTGTTGGTGCAGAGCGTGCTGTGCTGGTAGAAGTCCAGCTGGCCCGAATCCATCATTTTTCTGTACGGAGGAGATTAGGAAGGATTAGACACAGAATCACTCCACACATTATATTTGACCGTTGTGAATCGGTTCTGGATGTACGAGTCAGATCTCTGCTTTTTCATAACTGCCATGAGTGGTACTGTCAGTGAGTGTTTGCACCAGAACGGTGAGGTGAAAGTGATTTTTGGCTGGTCCCCTACCGTAGCATGACTCCCCCCATCCTGATGGCTCTCTTCCAGTCTTTCAGGGTGGCTTTCCCAGAAATGTGCACAAACTGCTTGGGACTGATCAGCTGGTCTTGATACTAAAAAGGACAAAAGGCGATTCACGCTGAAGTCAGAAGCTGATGAGAATCTTTTTTTGGTACAGTAATGCACCACGTCTGGTGCTGCAGCGCTGCTCTTTCCTGCCAGAGCTGCCCTCGAACGCAGCTTTGGAGCGGTGGCTGGTGCGTGAGTGTGACAAATGATCTGAGGGCTCACTGGGCTCATCTCCGGTGCCAATTATCTGCTCGTATGGGCTGTTGCTAATTAGAGCGGGAATGTTTCTGTCGTATGAAGAAGACAAAAGCCACAGTTTATTATTTGGCTGAGAGTTGCACGTCGGATTCAACGTTCAACTCATTAAAGCAGTGAAACCCGAGACTTGTGAGCTGGGAGATCCAATACCTGGACTGATTAAACATGACTGATCTGATGATTTGGCTTTTAATGATCTTTTTAAGGGTGCTTTCACACCTTCGTTTGTTTGCTCTGGTCTGATGTAGCACATTCCTTTAAGTTTGGCTTCTTTCCACTTTCAGTGCATCACTTCAAACCACCAAAGAACATCCGCACCACGAGGGGTGAGTATTGAATTGAATTGAATTGAATTGAAAATACTTTAATAATCCCCGAGGGGAAATTGGCTTGTTGCTGCAGATACAAAAATATACATAAATAGACAGGACATTAAATAGACATTAAATAGGCAATAAATAGACAAAAAACAGTGTGCAGAAACAGAACAATAAATAGACTAAAAACAGTGTGCAAAACAAGACACTAAATAAAAAGTAAGTAGACAAAAACAGTGTGCAAAACAGACAAAAACAGTGTGCAAACCAGTAATAATAAAACTGTAATAATAAAACTGTAATAATGTAATAAAGTGATAATGCGGCATTAACAGAAGGCAGTGGCAGAAGTAATCAGCAGTGATTATTCCCTGATGCCTGCCTGCATTCCCTGATGATGCCTGCCCCCTAAGACAACACAGCAAAGAAGAGGACGTTCGCCACAACAGACCGATAAAACATCTGCAGCATTTTGTTGCACACATTGAAGGACCTGAGCCTCCTCAGGAAGTAGAGTCAGCTCTGGACCTTCTTGTAGGCAACCTCAGTGTTGGCAGACCAGTCCAGTTTGTTGTCCAGTGTCACACCAAGGTACTTGTATGTGTCCACTAGCTCAACATCCCTCCCACTGATGCTGACAGGGGAAGGTGGGGGCTTGTTCCTCCTGAAGTCCACCACCATCTCCCTCGTCTTAGTCACATTCAGCTGCAGGTGGTTCTCCCCACACCAATCCACAAAGTGGCTGATCAGGTCCCTGTACTCAGCCTCCCTCCCTCCCTCCACACACCCCACAATGGCCGTGTCATCAGAGAATTTCTGCAGATGACACGACTCAGTGCGGTACTGAAAGTCAGATGTGTATGTGGTGAAGAGGAAGGGCGACAGCACAGTTCCCTGGGGGGCGCCGATGTCACTGATCAGACGACCAGACACACAGTTCTGTAATCTCACAAACTGAGGTCTGCCCTTCAGATAGTCATCGATCCAGTTGATGAGGGGAGCATCCACCCGCATACTCTCCAGTTTGACCTTCAGCAGCCTGGGCTGGATGGTGTTAAAGGCACTGGAGAAGTCAAAGAACGTGATGCGGACTGAGATGTTGGGGCTGTCCAGGTAGGAGTAGATCCTCTGCAGTAGATAGATGATTGCATCATCAACCCCAATGTGGGGCTGATAAGCAAACTGCAGGGGGTCCTGTGAGGGGGACACCAGTGGTCTCTCCATGACCTTCATAATGTGAGAGGTCAGTGCTACTGGCCTGTAGTCCTCCAGTGCAGCAGCACGTGCTTTTTTGGGCACGGGGACTAAGCAGGAGGTTTTCCAGAGCACTGGCACTCTTTGGAGCTGGAGGCTCAGGTTGAAGAGATGCTGGAGGACTCCACAGAGCTGACTGGAACAGGCCTTCAGCACGTAGGGGCTGATGCCATCTGGTCCAGCAGCTTTTCTCTGTTGAAGTCTCTCCAGCTGTTTCTTGTATTGGCAAGGACCTCGCAATAGGATATGTATCATGATACTTGGGTCACAATGCGATATTACGATATCGTGATATCACGATATATTGCGATATTCTACCCAGTTAATATGAAAATTAAAAGTAGAGATGAAAAATCAAGTTGCTGTATATGTTCATCAGATGATATTGATCATTCAGAGGACAAATGGAGTCAAAACTATTTGCTTCAAAACAACCTATTTATTGTTTATTATTAGTAGGGCTGGGCAACGATAAAATTTTTTAATCACGATCAATTGCATTATTTCCCTGATTAATCACGATTAATCGCATTGTATACGCAAAATCAAATAAAGAATTCAAAAGTAGTGTAAAATGCACTTTTATTTAAATGTTCTGTTGCCATATGAACTAAAGTGTCATAACATTTGTTGTTCAAACACTTTTAACATCAGCACTTGTCAGTAACACATATTTAGTGTAAATCTCATTAAAAAAAAGTGTCAAATAAAATAAAGCTTATTGCCACTGCCAGGGCTTTAATGTCATCCTGTTTTGATAAAAAATTAAAAAAAGTTTACTAACAAAATCCAACAAAATGATTGTGGCTCAGCACAATCAGAACATTAAAACAGGTAATTTCTGAGGTAACAGCAGAAACTTTTAACGGGGAGTTCAACTCCCAACTTGGCAGTTGGGTAGAATATCATGGTAATATTGTATCGTGACCCAAGTATCATGATACATATTGTATTACGAGGTCCTTGCCAATACTCACCCCTAGGGGTGCACGATAACTATCGGGCTGATAACAGGAAATTATGACGTCATTCTAATAAGTCCGATATCACGACGAATAGCCCCGATAACATATATTTTTTTGTCAACACGGCAGTGCCTCACTCCCTCTGAGTCTTGAATAACCGGCAGTGAATGTTTTGTTCAAGTAACATCAGCATAATCAGAAAAACAATTACTCAATAAGGAAAATCAAGAATGCCCCCTCATGCCAGAAAACAACTTGTTAAAGGTGGAGTAGGTGTTGTTTGAAAAACGGTTCCAGCAATCCAACTCAAGTGAGATTTTGAAAATATACACTCCCTCCCTCCTCCCAAAGGCTCCGCCTCCTCCTCTTCAGCTCACCCCTCGAAACCACGCCTTCACACGATTCACGACTGCATGAACCATAGGGAGGGAGGGAGCGAGGGGTGATATTTGATGGACGTATTAGGCAGCCAATCAAAATAGTGATGATCACTTTTTTGATTGGTCAGAGTTTTTCTCTGATTATACCTTCTAGACTGGACCAAAATGTTTAGTTTTTTTTGCAAACATTTTATTTCAGTGGGTGCAATGGAAATGTGAAAAGGTTTTCAGGCAATATTGTAAAAAGTGTTGCAAAAAAACAACACCCACCCCACCTTTAACTCGGTCATAATTTTGGTAGTTGCTAACTTGAATCGATATTTGCAGTATCTTTCTCATCTAAAGCTTCCATGAGATAAAAAAACAAACAAAAAAATAACTGAACCTCATTTACTTTAATTAAAGGTATTAATTTAAACGGAATCACAAGTCAAAATCCTTTAAATGTAAATCCTTTTCAGGTTGTGATGCATATATTTCCATCAGTTCAAGGAGCCTTTATTTTTTTTATATCAGTCAGTAATGAACCTTATTTAAGTTGATGTGAGATATCAAATAGGTTTGTTTGATAGCTTTACCAAAATGTTTGAGAGGCTTACCAATAGTTTTTCAATGCAAAAAATAAATATTTGTTCATTTAAAGAGTCCTAACTATTTTTGATTTTGTTCATAGTATTGATGTAATAATCTTAGATATATGTGTGCGTTATCAGTTATCGGTATCGGCCTTTAGGAGCTGAAAGTTATCGGTTATCGGTATCGGTTTTAAAAAACAGTTATCGTGTATCCCTAATCACCCGTACTGCACATGACAGAAACCTGACTCTTGCTGGCTTCAGACCGAGTATGTGCAAGGGGACCGCTCAGACCGACAAGCGGTTGCAGCGCTGCGCCGCGTCGTTACGCCGGCTGTTTCAATATGAGCGCATTTATTCTGAGTTCAACAGTTGTGCTGTAATGGTTTCACGCAACTGCCGTTCAGCGTCCGCATGAGCTTGAGAAGACGACGCACACCAACCTTCACACACTTCACGTTGATCCCCGGGCACACGAACTTCTTCACCAGCAACACGGCTTTGCAGTCGCCGCAGGTTATGGGACAGCCGATTTCAATATCATCCCCCTCGGTTTGCGCTACTGGAGAGAAAAGAAACGTGTGACACTCAACGAATCTGAACAACTCATGTGCCGCTTTCTTCTTCGAGGCTTCTTCACGGCCTCTTACCTGGATGACCTTCGACGGCCATGACGGCGGCATCCGTTTCAGACGACTCATCTCTGAAAAGAAAACAGTTGACATTTCCATGTGTCCCCGTAATAGAACAAAGTAAATAGCTAAAGTTGTGTTTCATGGGCTACCTAGCTCTGGAGTGGGCTTTATGTCCCTCCTATACCCTGGCTTCAGTACATACCCGGCCGTGATTGGCTGGAGCTGCAAGATGACCTGAGTCTTACTGGGGTCATCGCAGTCACCTTCCCCTTCTGTCTTCACCATCACCATGTCCCCCACGGACACCGTGACCTCATTGGTGCTCGCCATCATGCTTACGACAGTCGGCCGAAGAGGAGGGCTGCATTCATGCCACAGCTATCCAGGAGGCTGTTCATCTGAAAAGACAGAAATATCTTACAGGGAATATACTATGGGAAAAATAAAAATACATTCAGGCCAACGTGAGAACCGTGCACAGATCCATTTCAGTTTAGTCCAGTGATTCTCAAACTTTTAATGCTGCATAGCACCTGAGAAACTATTGAGTTCTCCGAGTACTCCAAGTCCTGATGCTCCCCCGCGTACCACCAGAGAGCGCTCGCGTACCACCACAGTTTGCGTACCACCACAGTTTGCGCACCACTGGTTTAGTCGGACATTTACATGGAGGGTAGGGGTGAGTATTGGCAAGGACCTCACAACACGATATGTATCATGATACTTGGTCGCAATGCAATATTATCATGATATCACAATTTATTGCGATATTCTACCCAGTTAATATCAAAATTAAAAGTAGAGATGAAAAATCAAGTTGCTGTATATGTTCATCAGATGATATTGATCATTCAGAGAACAAATTGAGTCAAAACGATTTGCTTCAAAACAACATATTTATTATTTATTATTAGTGTTTTGGCACATTTAAATTTTAAGCGATTTAAATGTGAAAATTAAACAATGTTCCTAAAAAAAACGATATCAGGAGCTGAAAAATCGATATTATATTTGGTGGCCGAAAATCGCGATATATAGCCGAATCGATTTTTATTCACACCCCTAATCACAGGTAGGTTTTCTTCAGAGATTCTGAAGCCCCTTTTTGATTTTTCATCTCTACTTTTAATTTTGATATTAACTGGGTAGAATATTGCAATATATCGTGATATTGTGACATTATCGTATCATGACCCATGTATCTTTTTCCTCGAGGCTCGGGCGGTGCCAAGACCGAGCACTTTCACAGCTCAGAAGTCAATATAAGGTGCAGAACTAAGAAGCTGAAATGATAAGGGGCCCAGTCTTGTGCCAGGGGGCCAGCCAGTGGCATACAGCTGGTGTCTGTTACAGGCGAGGAATCGCTCGCATCACACGGATCCCGTTCGTTTTCTTTGCATAGTGAGAACACGCGGTCATCGCCTATGCAAAGGATCTTGGGAAGGCAGGGCATGTGGGCAGCGCGTCAAAAAGCTGAGCTTTGCAGGCCGCTGGGTTGCTCAGAGGCTTAGGCAGGAGGCCCCTGGGTTTGACTCCGGGCCTGCAGCCCTGTACTGCATCTTCCCTGCTCTCTATCTCTCAACCTCAATTTCCTGTCACTCTTCCCTGTAAATAAAGGCCACCTGTACCAAGAAAATCTTTTTTTTTTTTTTTAAAGGTTGAGCTTTAGGGCTGTTGTTCTGACCCGTTAATATAAATCAGCCTTTAGCCTCTTAAATACTGTGGAAGCAGAAATTGGATATTAAGTATTGTTCTCTTTTTTTTTTTTTTTTTTGCTGATTCACTGTAAAATAAATAATTGCATTTAAAAAAGAAATTTTGATATCTGTGGTTGTATTTGACTCAATACAATTAGATTTTGTTTTAAAATCGTGTTCTGGAACAAAAATAGAAAAGGATTAAAATTTCCATAACTGTTAAAAAAAATAATAGATAAATAACAAGCAGTAAAACTTTTCAGATTTCAGCGGTTCGTTTGTGTTTTTTTTTTTTTTTTAATGCACGGCGGGTAATGGAGACCGCCGCTGAGTCGGTTTAGGTGTCTTCTCAGCTCAAACCACCATCAACTCCGTCTCTTCGGAGGCAGATTAGACGTCTATGAGCCTAGCTGGTATCATCTGTAGCCGCCGGCTCTCGCTAGCCGACATCCACCGAGCTCCTCGGGCTCCGTGGTAGCCATTACGGCTCCGACAAGGGCGTAACTTGGCGTAGGCGAACATGGAAAACACAGAGAACTATACAGTCCGAGGGGGACAGAGCTGTGCATTTACACCGTGACGGCTACGTGCCGCTTGCCTGTGAGCCGTACGTCCCTTCGTAACTCTGCATTTTAACTCTCCGCTCCCCCTCAAAATGACGTCTCCCTGTGCGGCGGCACGTACAGCAAACAACGGCGCGGCGACGGCGTTGCCCCTCCATTCTGTACGAGCCCGGCTGGCCGAACCCCCTCCCGCAATTACACGCAAACCTCCCGCCGAAACCTACCGACTGTGCCGTAGAAACGGCTGGGATTTTTTTTTTTTTTTTTTACATGCGTACATGTTGAAAATTCAAAGCGTAGGGGGCAAAAAACAACGGCTCCTTACCGTTTTATGAAGACAAACGCATCCCTAGATTGTGGAAAGCTTTCAGCGCATGCGTACTCGGCCGATGTAGCTTAACTTCCTGCAGAACAGCGCTCGCGCTGTTTTCGTGCTCTAAAGTTGAACAAAATGTCTCAAAAACACAAAATATCCGTCGAGTAGCTCCTGTCTGGCGGCGGGGAATGTTGCTGACTCACGAATCCCTGGCTTTTTGACTCGGTCTGCTCGTTTACGCCCGTGTTTTAACTTGTTTTGTGGTGTAACGTATGTCAGTAAAGTGTCTGTTGAGCGCGAACACTGAGTTGCCTGATGAGAAACTCCACTTTTAGGCAGACAACAGTAAATTATGATTAAAATACACATTTTAATTGTTGTTTATAGGCGTCACAGTGCAAAAAATTACATGAGCATTGTATTACGAGTAACTAATACGACAGCAACGAAGAACAACTGCGTCTTCCCAATCCGTGTAACTACGTAGCATATTATTTTTGAACATATTCAATGGAGGCGCCGGGGCAAAAGACCACCAGCAGCCTCGTTTAGCAAAAATTGTGCTTCCGAAATCTCTTGATAGCGATTCCGCAAGGGAGATGAGAGACCCTCGCCTCCCCTGTGTCATGCATGACAGAAGCCCTTTTTAACTAAAAGCACGTGGTTAACAGTATATGAGCAGAGACACCATGCCCCTCACTCAGAGTTTTACTCTCACATCTATGCCTCCATAAATGCCATATAAATGATGTTCGTCTTTGTTATCGCACTGTGAAGACAACCATATTTAAAGTATTTTGACATTAGTCTACCATGATTTGGCTTTGTTTGGATGTTAGTATTTAAGCACTCCAGGGGCATGATGGGTAAAGAAAGGCGGAGCGATTCAAAACAGCCCACTGCGATTGGGTGCAATGGATGTTGCGTTCAGGCGAACTGCGACGTTTTAACTACTACGGACTCGACGTATATGTTCTTTTCTTAAAATTATTATTATTTTCTAATATTATTATCTGTCTTAGGATTCCCAAAGAAGCCAAGTTTACTCTTATGTCAACATGACGTCGTGCAGATATTTTCTACTTGAGAAAGACAAATGTTACACTGATCTTTATGGAAACCTCTTGTGCAGCCATTCCCAAACTTCACAATACCAAGGCCCAATCTGAAATGTGAAAAATCTCTGCGTCCCATAAAAACCTTTAAACAGCACTTTGATCAACATACAGGACTAAAAGCTACATTCCAGTATTAATATAAGAGGTTAACAAATAAGGACACTTGTCATATTAAGTTAAGATGACAGTAGAATAACACTCACTTGGTTTGTTTTATTATTTCTAAATATTTTTAAAATCACATAATAAATATTTTACAGTAATTAAACACATATCTAAAAAGATCGAGGATTTAAAACATATTTGTTTAATTTTAATGACCTCTCATGGCCCACCTGCAGTACCTCAACGGCCCACCAGGGGGCTGAAGCCCACACTGCTCTTGTGGATTCTACGGTGGCAATGAAATTTCCTTTTGGGTTTAGAGCTTTTCTCTAAATAGCAGTAGTTTCAAATCGAGTGGCATGAAAGGTTTGTAGTAGGCCAACTGGTTGTGGTCACTGGCTGATGCACAGTGGAGGTCAGCATCACTGCTCCATGTCTGGCCGCTGGGCTGCTTTAGCTCTGCCGTTGAACCAGGAGTTAACATTACAACTCAAGCCTCCTCACATTTGTTCATGTGCACCACAGCACACCACACAAACACCACATGCACCAGCATAGCTGTCTGTGTTGTGCCCATCTCTAATTTTAGTCCTCTGGCACATTCTGGGTTTTTTGAGAGTCAATAAAATATAATAAAAATTGCTTATATCCACAAAAGTAATTACAAACAAAAAGACACCTGTATTTATCCTATTTCGGATAAATTTGACTGCTTTGAAAACATTCACGCTCTGCTGAGATGTGATGTAACAGCAGAAACTTTTAACGGAGAGTTCAACTTGTCAGTTGTTATAAATAACCTTGTTTCTGTCAAATCCTCCGTCTGGGAGAACTTTAAAATGAAAATGTCCACGTTAAAGTTCTGTAACTTTACCAATCTGTGTATCATTCATTCTTTCCATTATCAATTGTAAATCAAAAATAAAAAAAAAAACCATTAAAAAGTGACATTTTATTATGTTTTTCGTTTTTTAATCTAACACAAAAAAACGAAGAAAAAAAAAAGACTGTTTTTTTTATATTTCAATTTCAGACTTGGATCAAAAATATGAAATGAAAAAACGGGCCACAGGACTGAATTTGTTTTATAATGGAGGACTGGACTTTCTGTTGTCGTTACACATCTGTGCCACTAGATGGAGCCGCACTGCAGTAACCAGCTAGAGAACAGCAGGACAGTGAACACATGGAGCAGATCTGATGGAACATGGAGGAATGACACCAAAGTTTTGTTTCTGTCCAGCTGTTACCTCAGAAATTACCTGTTTTAATGTTCTGATTGTGCTGAGCCACAATCATTTTGTTGGATTTTGTTTGTAGACTTTTTCTATTTTTCATAAAAACAGGATGACATTAATGCCCTGGCAGTGGCAATAAGCTTTATTTATTTACATTTTTTAAGATGAGATTTACACTAAATATGTGTTACTGACAAGTGCTGATATTAAAAGTGTTTGAGCAACAAATGTTATGACACTTTAGTTCATATGGCAGCAGAACATTTATAATAAAAGTGACCTTTACACTACTTTTAAATTCAATTTTTTGATTTTGCGTATACAATGCGATTAATCAGGGAAATAATGAGATTAATCGAGATTAAAAATTTTAATTGTTGCCCAGCCCTAATAAAAACAACATCAGATTAAATGAGGGTTAGCTAACGATGCTAACGTCCTCCTACATCCAATCTTTAGACAAATCTAGACATGTAACCTCCTTATTCTGTTCAACACACAGATGTCAGAGTGGTAACAACTTTTAGACAGAAAAAAAAAACAATCCACCGGATCAGTTGCTGGACAAGCTGTGCGTCATCGTGAACAAAGAACAGTCAGATCTGCACACCAGAGCGTTGTCATATAGAATTTTATTTGCGGTTGACAGAAAATAAAAACGTATCTTTACTTTTTCCAGAAGCACCATATTATCATATTCACTCATGATCACTCTTAATGTGCCCACAAAGCCTGTAAAATTACAAATGAGATTGAAATTGCCTTAACTGTTTAGCTGTTTTTCACTGGTGGCTGCAGAAATGGATGAATGCATCTGATTTTCCCGCAGATTGTCTTTCAAAATGGCAATTCCTCTCAATAAAAATGGAGTGTATTCCTTTTCAACTAAACAAGTCTGCAATCCTCATGATCAGGAATGGAAGTCATGCCCACTGGAGAAAATTTAGCTAAAACAGTTTTATCAGTACACAGTATAATACAGTTTGACCCTGTGTGAATGAGAGAGATTTCACAGCAAAGCAGCCCTGTAATCAAGCTTTTACCTGCAGCGAGAACACAAATGCTATCACCTGATTGTCACACAAACAAAAACATACATATTTTGTCGTTAACTGTTCTTCAGCTCACCAGGAAGTGATGCATTTAAACGTGAGTGGAAAAGTAAAAGTAAAGGGATGCTGCACATGTGCCAGAATATATTCCTTAAACTGCAAACAGTATATTTACTAGATAATCAGCACAAGTGGGAACACAGAAAAAAACAACGTTAGGCAAGTTTTCTGTGGTCAGTCCATCGTTGGGTTTGCCCATAAACAACCCAACCAAACCCGATGTGTGTTAGCTCACACTGGGCCAACAACCGCTATGACATTTTGAGCCCCCGTGTGGCGTTGAAGCCTTAAGAGGTTTGTTGATACCGAGTCCCCCCATCAGGGATGTCTGGAGGCCCCCCACATAAAGATACGACTAGTTCCCCATCGAGTCTGTACACAACAAGGCCGACAGTGACTTGTAGGGGTGAGTATTGGCACGGACCTTGCAATACGATATGTATCACGATACTTGGGCCATGATGCAATATTATCGCGGTATCAAGATATCACGATATATTGCGATATTCTACCCAGTTAATATCAAAATTAAAAGTAGAGATGAAAAATCAAGTTGCTGTATATGTTCATCAGATGATATTGATCATTCAGAGGACAAATTGAGTCAAAACTATTTGCTTCAAAACAATCTATTTATTGTTTAATATTAGTGTTTTTGCACATTTAATAAATCGATAAAATAAAATAAATAGAATAAAATTTTCCTAAGAAAAGTCGATTTAAGGAGCTGAAAAATCGATATTATATTGGGTGGCCGAAAATCACGATATATTGCCAAATCGATTATTTTTTCACACCCCTATTTAGGTTGTGAGAACTTGCTGGTTCATCCATTTATCCCTATAAGGTCATGGTCTCCAGGAAGTGTGTGTCCCTACAGGAGTCTTCAAATCATAAGATATAAGACACTTAAGTGACATAACGCTAACTGAACTCCACCTGTGGCAGCGTCATCTCGTTTTCTGGAAGTCTTAGTGCTCGTGCTTATAAATGTCCATATTTGTTGGTCCAAAATAATTATGGCCTTCAGCAGTTATGCTGAAACCAAAGCTGCTCTGGAATCGAATCAACTCAAATCTTAGGTGTAAAGACGCCTTAAAAAAAGCGGAGATTCTTTGTTAGTTACGCCCCAGCAAAGATGCTCCATTGGGGGTGGCCGGGGATCACCGTGGACAGAAACCCCGTTACCGGCATGAAACACGCAAGTCACTAGGGGTGTGAAAAAAAATCGATTTGGCAATATATCGCGATTTTCAGCTGCCCAATATAATATCGATTTTTCAGCTCCTAATATTGTTTTTTTCAGGAAAATTGTTTAATTTTCATATTTAAATTGTTTAAAATTTAAGAGGAGGGGTTGCACCAAAGTGAAACTTGGACGCAAACTTAGCTTGGCTTTTTTTGTTTGTTTGTCTGGTTTTTGATGAACTGGCATTAAATGAATTTTGAATCTGGGCTCAACTGCAATGAACAAGACTTACTTAATAATAGGGGTGTGAAAAAAAATCGATTTGGCAATATATCGTGATTTTCGGCTGCCCAATAAAATATAATACTGCCCAAACTTAGCTTGGCTTTTTTTGTTTGTTTGCCTGTTTTTTAATGAATTGGCATTAAATTAATTTTGAATCTGGGTTCGACTGCAATGAGCAAGACTTACTTAATAATAAGGGTGTGAAAAAAAAATCGATTTGGCAATATATCGCGATTTTCGGCCACCAAATATTATATCGATTTTTCAGCTCCTAATATCGATTTTTTTTTACAATGCTGTCAGTATGTTGTAATGGTTACTTAAATGTGCAAAAACACTAATAATAAACAATAAATAGGTTGTTTTGAAGCAAATAGTTGTGACTCAATTTGTCCTCTGAATGATCAATATCATCTGATGAACATATACATCAACTTGACTTTTCATAATATCATATCGTGACCCAAGTATCCTGATACATATCGTATTGCGAGGTCCTTGCCAATACTCACCCCTAAACCTAAAGTCCATGAGGCTTTATAAATCCTATCTACTCTACATTCTGTGAACACGCCCCGCTGTAACGCACCTATATCTCATTCTTTGAACCTCTGCCCACATGTGAAGTGACAATTCATCATCATTATGTTGTACGAATAAGGTAGGAGACACATTAAAGCATGATTTGCTCTCTTTGAGTAACCTCTCAAGACCAATGCAAGTCATAAAACATGTCAGGTTTTAATTATAGATTTATAGCTGCACTGCATGTCAAGCTAAAGCCTTCACCTCCGTTCTGAAGTGCCTGCTGTTTCCCAGGGGTCCACTTATGTCCGCTGAGCAGCCCATTATGCAGTAAATCAGCCATGTTGTAATGCCGTTGAAAACTTAAAACACGGCGTTTACTCAGCTGTGGTCTCGCCGTGTTCAGACTCGTCATCAGTGTTGCCAGATTTGGTTGAGCCATTTCCGCCCAATAAACATTCCAAAACCCGCCCAATAAGTGTTGTCATACGAAAACATTTCATATTTGAATAAACGTGGATTTAAATGCATTTACAGTATTATACAATTAAGCCTAAATGAATAGTTGTATTTTATCATAGTGCATGTCACAGAAAATGTGCAAAAATGCACATCATGTAACCCAGTGCCAGGCCCAAGTTAACACAGCAGCAGTAACATCAACCACGTAAACACCATTTCTGATATTTTCTCCACTTCAGCATGATAGCCTACTTATTTTGCTAACAGAATAGCCAACCACTTTGAGTTGAGAGAGAGCGGGCTTCTGCCTCAGACTTCTGCATCGGCGCACTAAGGTTTGTTGAGGTGACGTCACCATAGCGCGTTGTTACAGCGACTGAATAACTCACTGCAATTAAATATTTCTTAAATTGGATGACCACAATACGAGTGAGAGAAGTATACTGAATTTTGTATTTGTACTGTTTGTAAACCATAAAATAACAGTTTGTTGTGCTGTTTTCACAATATTAAAAAAAACGCCAGATGTTGGTAAAAGCAGCCCAAATTGTGTATACCTGCCCAATTAATTTTTTCCCCGCCAGCTGTAATCAAAAGTAGCCCAATTGGGCGGGAAACCGCCCAATCTGGCAACACTGCTCATCATGTGGTACAATAGCAGCAATGCGCAGAGGTTGTACACGACACTGAGTTGTCGTTACATACATTGCTACACACTGTGGGAGCCAACGGCGGTCAACGGTGGTCAACGGCGGTCAACGGTGGTCAACGGGATGGGCAAACCCCTATATGATTTTCTTGAACACAGTGACTCCAGAGACGTCTCAGTCATGAAGTCTAAACCCCTCCTCTGCCTGAGCTTTGACATTTTTGAAATGAATGATCAGATATGCTCAGCGTCCATACTGGAACCTTGAGCTGCTCGGTCTTGATGACAGCCTCCATGTGCTGGAAGAGCTGGAAGAAGCTCACTTCGGGCGGGTACAGGTAATGGATGCATGAATGGAGACCGTCAGGTCCAGGGAACAGAGCTGGACATTCAGGATCACGAAGGGGCTCTATTTCAACAGTGACCTATTTCCATCTCAGTCATCATCCTGGATGGACGATACATCCCGCATGTATCACAGCAACAGCAGTAACATACTCCATTCGTGCCCACGAGTCAGAATTTCCGTGTTCCTAGTCAGAAGTTTCAACTGGAATGTCCTCTGAGGTCCGAATCCCAACCCAGACAGACAGAGAAACCTCAGAATCCAGACTTCAGAACCCAACGTGGATGTTACTCATGTGAACAAAGTAAAAACTCAGCTAATTTTACTGTTAAAAATGCTTTTGTTGTGTTTTATTCACATTAAACCAGACACACAGATATATAACTGTTCACGTTTCACCACTGGATTGTTGCTACAGTTTGTTTGTTCTAAATACCACGTAGAGCATTCCTATGAAGCATTGACACAACGGCTGGTCTAACCATTCGGAAAGGGTTATGGTTCAACTACTCCATTTGCTTGGTGCAGAGACAAAGCATCATCGTCCGATATCGAGCTGCTGACATGGACAGATTTCAGAGCACAGCGTCATGGTCACTGCTCTTTGTGTGAAGGCAGCATTAGCTGAAAGGATGAACGTCACCTCGCGCCTGGCTACGCTTAAAGAGTGGAAACAGGAGAAAGTAGCTGGGGTAGTTTTTTTCTTTGAATTGATATAAAACAGTATGTCAACCGAGTGAACAACCGTCAATGTCTAGCTAGAACCATGAAATTCAGATGTAAGACCTTAAATAAAAACAAACTTCTAAGATGTACGTTAGCATGTTACTTGACGAGATACGCTATGTCCTGTGGGCAGCCTGCTGACTTTGCATTGTGAGGGTAATTTGCATACTTTACTGCATGATCCGGATGGATTCACTTCTCTCTTTACAACAGATAAATACATCAGTTGAGTTTTTGGGGGGATTGAATAAATATGGTAGTGAGAGCTCCAGAGGTAAGTAGTCTCTATTGTATTTTCCTTCACGTGGTATAACAGGATTTTAGGTAAATAAGTATGATTTCTGTTCCAGATAAAGTTCTAACACTTCTTTGCATGTCCTTCTTTACATTGTATTTGCAGTTTGCTTGTGCCAGACATTTTTTTTGGTTAGCAAAAGAATGTTTTAGATACTTCAGGACAGTGCTGCATGTTTAAGCAGCTCAACGGGCACTGCTACCCCCCCGGCAGGATATATAAGGGATCTTCGTCTTCCAAGTCACAAGAGTTGTCCGTTGTCAGGCGACACCCCGGGTGAGAGAGGCGGACAGGTTGAAGAAGGAGTCCTATCGAGCTATCGAGCACGGTTTGCTGATGTATTGGAAGCAGCCAGCAGGTGCCGGCAGGTACCGGAAGGCGCCGGCAGGTACCGGCAGGCCAAGCAGGTTGCAGCCTCCGTGGTTGCTGAGGCAAAACTTTGGGTATGGATGGAGTTCACTGAGGCCATGCAGAGTGGCTTTCAATAGGCCCATCGAGGATTCTGGAAAACCATTAGGTTGGCTCAGGCGGGGAAAGCAGTGTTTCACCATTACTGTGTGTGGTGGGGGGAGGGGAGCTGTTGACCTCCACTGGGGATGTCGTCAGGCGGTGGGAGGAGTACTTTGAGGATATTGAGGAAGCGTAGGTAGTTATCGAAAGAATGAGATCATGGATATAACCGACTGAAAAGAGTTTCCTTTGTAGGGTGGCAGGACTCTGCCTTCGAGATAGAAGAGGACTTGGAGTAGAGTCACTGTTCCTCCATATTGAGAGGAGCCAGCCAAGGTGGACACCTCCCCAGGTAGGAGTTTTGGGGATTTAGGTTGCTGCCCCTGTAAGCCGAACTCAGATAAGCAGAACATAACGGATGGATTGATGGATTTGTCTCTTGTCACAAATCTAGTGACAAATTTTCAAAGCTAGCAACTCTGCCCCCCTTGGCAGGGGAGTCCACCTCCAAAAAACCAGCTGCTGACAACAGGACTACTACGACCAAGAATGATGCCATACCCGTTTATGAATGTGAGATTTTGAACAAAATCATGGAATAAAAGCATAGTTTGGCATAGTTAATTGTGATTTTTTTAAAAAATACTTTTACATGTTGTAGTTACTTCACGTTTAGATGTCTCCAGATGGTACAAAACAGCGAATAAAGATGGTGACCATCATTATTAAGTGTCTTTACAGGCACAGCTTAGACACTTTTTTTCCCTTTTAAATTCTACATGTGAGCTGCCTCTTGGGGGTATTTAGAAACTACAGAAAGAACCAGACGAGTTGTCTGTGTCTTGACTCCAACTCCAACATACACAAATACATCACACTTCATGTATTTTGTGGAAGGATGATCAAACAAGCTCTGGATGGGTTTAAAAGTGCGGGAAAAATTGTAAAAACTAACCACTCTTATCCCATTTCTCAAAGTTCACATTTTTCCGCACCTCTATTTCCCAGCCTTGTGTCACAGTGGATTTTAGTGGTGTGAAAAAAAATCGATTTGGCGATATATTGCGATTTTTGGCCGCCCAATATAATATTGATTTTTCAGCTCCTAATATCGATTTTTTAGGAAAATACTTAAATGTGCAAAAACACTAATAATAAACAATAAATAGGTTGTTTTTAAGCAAATAGTTTTGACTCAATTTGTCCTCTGAATGATCAATATCATCTGATGAACATATACAGCAACTTGATTTTTCATCTCTACTTTTAATTTTGATATTAACTGGGTAGAATATCGCAATATATCGTGATATCGAGATAATATCGTATCGCGACCCAAGTATCATGATACATATCGTATTGCAAGGTCCATACCAATACTCACCCCTAAAGGAAATATGAACATGTACTTTTTAAATCCTCCAGCCTGTGTGATGTTACTTTCTAAGATCTGAGCTTTTAAAATTATTTATGGAGGTTTAAAAAATCAGCAAACAATCACAGGTGAAAGTAAGTCTTCCTTTTCTGTCATTGTTAAAGGTCCAGTCACTGATGGATGAACCGCTGGCACGCTACTAGCTGATGTTGACGCTATTTACAGATACCTTGATGGAACTGCCAACCCTAATTACCAGAGCTGAGCGATTTTATCGATTCTGCGATATATATCGATATTTTATTTCCCCAGAGAGTATCGATTTTTCAGCCGTGAGTATCGATATTCTAAGCTTCTTTCAAAACCCCCGTGTCCCACCTTTAAAAGCTTGCAAGCAACAATTTGCACTGTTTAAATACAACACATCTTTTATTCATTTTGTCCAGCATTTACAAGCTGCCTGTCAGCCATATAATGTGTAATTGATGCTTTCAGTTCAATTTATTCAAACAAAGTCATTGGAACACTCACAAGATGTCACCAAAATCCCTTTGACCCTTTAAAATCTTTCAGAAAATGATGTAAATGTATTGTAAGATGAATATCGATATATATCGTATCGTGAGACAAATATCGTGTATCGTATCACAATATTAGTGTATCGCTACAGCCCTACTAATTACTTCAATCTATCTTTGTGTATACACCTTAACTATGATTTATCCATATTTATAGCGATTACTCGCTAGTTTGGTTGTTTGGCAAAAGTGCACACAGCTTACAACAAGAGTAGGAGCACATCGACGATGGTGACCGTTATTGCAGTGCGCTGAGTCCGTTGACATTTGAATAGCTTCCAGTGACCTTTCAGATATCAGCTCTATAGTTGTCGGTAGTATTTACAATATCACAGTCATAAAAGATGGCAGGCGAAGCATCACACAAACTTTGGCAGGTGGAAACCCACGATAGTGGCGTGACATGGCGGTGATGCCAGACCACGGTGATAGTCCATCTGCTTCTTATACTCAAGTACTGAGAAAATACACCATGATCTCATGACACTGGCACGTTCTCTGCAGGGTTTTTTTGAATCAGACGGGTTCAAAGTGACTTGGTTCCTGCTACACCAAATGGATTACGAGAAACAACTTGACTATAAGTTTGGGATGCACCCCATCCCCACAATCCCAGCCGTCAGGGCGACTCACACAAAGAAAGGGCACGAATCACAATGTGAGGAAGTGATGCACGGTGATGTCACAGGGCGACGACCCTGAGTGCTTTGTTGTCGATGGCGAGCTGTGCGACAAGGTGAGCTTCCTGTGACGGGACGGTGTTTGAACAACGAGGTGATCTCAGTCAGCAGTGGCAGCCCTTTCCGGCGGACGTGGTAGCGAGTTCCTCTTCGTCCTCACCCGGGTACAGGACTTTGGCAGTCAGGCCGCTTTTCACGCCGTCCCAGCCATCGCGGGTGACGATCTCCCCCATCTTCATGAGCTCGTAGATGTCTCTGGTGAGCAGCTCAAACGCCCGGTCCACGTTGCTGTTGCACTTAGCCGACGTCTCGATGTAGCGGATGCCCAGCTCAGCGGCAAGCTGCTCCGCCTCGTCTCTGCTAACCTTGCGGTCTTTGTTGAGGTCACTCTTGTGGCCGATGAGGATGTAGACCATGTGGTGAGGGAGGATGTGCTCGCTCACTTCCTTGTGCCACTCCCTCACGTGGTCGAACGTCTTCCGGTTTGTGAGATCAAAGACCAGCAGCCCCCCAACAGAGTTGCGGTAGTATGATGTTGTGATGGACCTGGTGGGTAGACACATTAATGACATGTTAGGAACACAACACAAAACCATCTGTACATGGTATTTCATCAGAGCAAGACTCATAGAACCGTGATCTACTGGCAAAGGATGTATTTAACCTAAAATTTACCAGAAGTTAATTTAAAATGCACTTTACGGTGCATAATTTGGTCAAATGTACGACGGAGTATTAGGGCCACTGTCAGAAAAAAATTGTGGACAATGATTTTTTTTTTTTCATTCCTCACTCAAAAAATAAAGTCGAAATGTCGAGAATAAAGTTGAAACGTCGAGAATAAAGTTAAAATGTCGAGAATAAAGTCAAAATGTTGAGAATAAAGTCGAAATGTCGAGAATAAAGTCAAAATGTTTAGAATCAAGTCAAAATGTCGAGTATAAAGTCGAAATGCAGTTTCCAGAATAAAGTCGGAATGTTGAGAATAAAGTCGAAATGTCGAGAATAAAGTCAAAATGTTTAGAATCAAGTCAAAATGTCGAGTATAAAGTCAAAATGCAGTTTCCAGAATAAAGTCGAAATGTTGAGAATAAAGTTGAAATGTCGAGAATAAAGTCGAAATGTCAAGAATAAAGTCAAAATGTCGAGAATAAATTCGAAATGTCGAGAATAAAGTCAAAATGCAGTTTCCAGATTTCCAGAATCGGTATAGTTTCTTTTTCTGAATAGGCGCAATTTCTGACACAATCTCTTCAAAGTACAAATACTTATTATAATACTCTGTCTATGTGATAAAAGACACATTATGTTGGTAGAGTAAAGCTGGTTTGAATAAATCTTTAAGACAACCTTATTGTGGAAACTGCCTTTTGATTTTATTCTCGATGTTTCAACTTTAGTCTCGACATTTCGACTTTATTCTCTAAGTGAGGAATGGAAACAAAAATCATTGTCCACAATTGTTTTTCTCAGTGTGGCCCTAATACTCCATCGTACAAATGAGACAAGTTCAAGACAAGTCAATATAAGTCTCAAGTCAAGTTTGAATGAAAATCATCAGGAAATACTCGTTAGAGGAGACAAATCCATGTCAGACATATCTTAAGTCAAGTCTAGGTTAATCAAAGAGAAGTTAATTCCATTTCCCAACAACCCTGCTTCAAGTTTCAGTGGCCAATTAAAGCTTCAACTCAAGATTTAAATCCAAATCCAAGTTAAGTAACTAGTGGGTCAGACAAGCCTAATTACGTTTTCAATTCAGTTGACTTGAGACTTTTAAGCCTCAACTAGGTTCCCACAACTGTCCAAGTTTCATCTCTTTTGAAGCAAACTGCTCGAGCCTCCACCCAACATTTGGCACCCTATGAATTAAATGTTCCTCCAATGACCAGATTTAATAGAGAAATCCAAACCATTCTGCTACGTAAGGCCTGATTGTCCAGATTTTCCAAGTCCAAATGGACATTTAGATGATAGACAGATCTTCAGAGAGTCAGGTTGAGTCTCTTCATGCTTCCTTCATGTTTCATTTTACAGTATTTACACCAGGTGTTAGCATGCATTCTGCATATGAATTCATTATTTGGTATAAAGTATGCTTTTCCCCATTACACCAGAGAGAGAGAGAATAACCAAGTACAAGTCATCACTTTTGACAGGTTGACCCCCCCCCACCTGTCAAAAGTGATGACTTGTACTTGGTTATTCTGTCTTATACCAGCTCTTACAAGCTGTTCTAGTTGTTTTTTTTTCCTGCATTATGATTATTTAGTAGGGTTAGTTTAAACCTGGTCACCGTTTAGATCATAATTCTCTAACCTCTTGAATCGGTGCTGCATACCGCGTTACAAGGATCACATCTTAGACTACAGCCCTTTACATACTGGCTTTTCTTTGTGGAGTATTTCTACATTTTCCTGGTCTCTCTGTGTGTAAGTGCCACTTTCAGAAAGGCAAAAATTCAGATAACTCCCAAAGGAAAAAAAAAGGGAGACGGGTTCTGCATGGAAGGGACATCCCTTCATCCCTCCATTCAACACCATTAAACTGAAGAGATACACCAATAACAGAACTACGTCACATATCACGCAGATGTTGAGTCACACTTTAGTTTTCCGTTATGCTGGTTTTATGTGGGTGAGTGTTTTTCTGCCTTGTAAAAGCCAGCGGGGTAAAATTGGATCTCATCTTTCCGTGAATATGACAGAACGTCAGTAGGCTGGTTTCATGTGAATCAAGAAAGAGAACAAGCAAAAGAAAGAGATGAGAAGCACAAGACAAAGAAAGCTTCTAACTTTCTTTTTCCAGATTCACCCACATCAGCCAGCTGACAAACCAGTGTAGAAGGAATTTTACCCTGAACGTGGATGTCAGTATAAACTGGTTAGCCCTAAAGCTGGGTAGCATTAGGGCTGAACAATTAATTGCATTTGCGATAATCTCACGATATCATAAAACGAGATTTTCTAACCGCAAAGGCCGCGATATTACTTGTCACGTGATCTGGCGACGTCACGTGACTTGCGAGTGAGCCCAGCTGAGCTGAGCAGAGCAGACAGGGCAAGTAGTGTTGCCAACTTAGCGACTTTCCAGACCCCCCTAGCGACTTAATTTGTAAAAAGCGACTAGCGACAAATCTAGCGACTTTTTCTGGTGATTTAGAGACTCACGCGCACTCAAACCGCTGGGTTTGAAGCCATCACTTGGCTGCTGTCCGCCTCGCGAACCGCGCTTCTCTCTCTCTGTCGGGCACAGTGCACAGCCACAAACACCCCGCCCACCGCGCGAGACAACTCGAGCTCCTCTCCACCCCCCACCCCCCCACCCCCCTTTCCTTGCAAAAAATCTGTGAGCTCCTGAGATCTATACAGAAGAATCTTTCTGGCTAACAGTGCCATACTCATTTTCCACTTCAGTATGTTGTGTGCTGCTGTTACTGAGTAAATATAATATTTCTATTAGTGTTTAAAAAGTTTTTTTTTTTTGAAAATGTCCAATTGGTTAGAGCAGATATTTGTTCTTCTTTATTTTCCTGTGTGATGTTACTGACTGGAGATCAGTAAGCTTTATTTTTTTTATATCTGTATATTTTATTTATTTATTTATACACTGTCCTGTCAATCTCAGACAGTGTTTAAGAAGTGCAGTCCACATGTTTACATAAATGTTACACATGTTTCATGAAACGTGAAAAGTTAGATGTTGAAGAGGTAAAGCCACAGATTTGTTTGCTTTATTGTTGTAATCTGCACTTTAAATAAATCTGATATTTTTTATTATGACAGTTTGAAAAATACATGAGAAGAGGACCTTAAAAATAATCGCATATTAAATCGCAATCGCAATTTTGAGGAAAAAAATCGCAATTAGATTATTTTCCAAAATCGTTCAGCCCTAGGTAGCATTTGAAAAAAACTCTCCATACTTGAGTTTATTTAGACACGCCTCAGGGACAGATTTTAACTGGATCATTTGGAGACCTTTATGCTCTTCATGAAGAAGAAAGAGTTCTTGGCTTGAAGAACCAGGCCAGGGTGGTGCTGCTTTCATGGTTTGAAGGACCTGTTACATCAGAAGTTTCACTGCATGAATGACAAGATGATGCATTGATTGAATCAAAGCTTTGTCCGAAAAGCTCGCTGAATAGCCTTCAATTGATCCAGAACGCAGCAGCGAGGGTGCTGACAGGAATCTGTTAGCAAAATCACATCTCTCCCGTGTTAGCCTCCCTCCATTGGCTCCCCGTGAAATTTCGAATTGAGTTTAAAATTCTGCTTCTCACATATAAGGCCCTTAATGGCCTAGCTCCTCGTTATCTACCAGACCTGATAGCACGTTATGCTCCTAATAGAGCTCTCTGCTCTCAGAGTGCAGGTTTAAGGGCCATGTATACTCTTGCGGCAATGTGTCGCCGTCAGCTTGTCGCAGAGATGCCGCAGACACTTTTGATTTATACCAGCGTGGTCGCCGCTATGTTATTCCACGCCACAGCGCAAGAGGGACGATCACAAACTAGCTAAACTTACTAAACGTATCTCTTGTGTTTTTCCACTTCCTCACCATCTTGGCCGTATCCAGACCCACATTCATCGCCATCTCCCTCCATGAATTACTAGAATATGTGCTGTCTTTGTAGTGTGGAGAACAAGAATCGTACAGATGTGGGTACTTCCTCATTTCTTCGATGACGTGCTCTTTTCTATGCAGATGTATAATTGACCAATCAGAGGCCTCCTTTCTCTCCTCTCTGCGACATTGTCTGCGTCGAGTTACAATTTTGGGTAGGCACACCGGAGTGTCTGGGTAGTGTCTGCGTAGGGTGGGGGGACATCTCTGCGTCGTCTGCGTAGGTGACGCAGTTGACCTGATGTTCGAGTATAAATCAGGCTTTACTCGTCGTTCCTAGAATATCTAAAAGTAGGTTTGGAGGACGGGCCTTCTGCTACCAGGCACCTTTATTATGGAACCAGCTACCAGTTTGGGTTCAGGAGGCTGACACCACCTCCATCTTTAAAACTAAATTGAAAACATTTCTGTTCAGTAAAGCCTACAGTTAGTCTAAACCAGCGGTTTTCAAAGTGTGAGGCGCGCCTCCCCTGGGGGGCGCCAGAGGGATTCTGGGGAGGCGCGGGAGAAAAAATAAACCTGAAAAGACAGAAAAAGAGTGTAAACATCGAGGGCAAAATGGATCGATTTTTAGTATCTCAAGTGAAAGTGAGAGAGGACACAGAGTCTGGGGCGATCAGAAAACGGAGGAAGTATGACCCTGATTATTTAATGTTTGGCTTTTCGTGTATTGGTCCTGACGATGCTCCGCTGCCACAGTGTGTTATCTGCAAAGAGCTGCTAGCTAACGACAGCACGCGACCATGTAAACTCCAGCATCATATTGAAACCAAGCACCAAAGTTTAACGACCAAGCCGCGGGAGTTTTTTGATCGGAAACTTAATGAATTGCGGTCACAGAAGAAAGTCATCGAGGCGTTTGGCACTGTGACTACCAAGGCAACCGAAGCACCGTACCGGTAAGCTTTAGTTTTAAGGGGGTTGAACCGAGGACGCGCGTGGTTTTTTGGAAAAGTGGCATCTGCGTGAAGGAAGGCGAGTCCCGCAGATCATCAGCCTCTCTGGACTTTAACTTAATCCGGATCCTAACCTGCTTCACACCTGAACCCAAACCCAGCCATGAGGACTAACGTGTGGATCTACCAGGCTTTGGTCTGTCTTGTGGTCACTATTGTGGACACAGGTAAGTTGATGCTCTGAGCTTTACTGATTAAAGTCGCTTCACTTCAAACAAAAATGTGGAGAAAAAAAGCGAGAAACTTTCACTTCACAGTTGTAAAATTAGATTTTTGATAGTCAAAGCTTGGCATGTCATATAAATTCTTTTATGTATGCTTTAAATGCGTTTTTAATTCCAGGTTTTTGACCATGAAACGTCCTGGACTGTTAAAATATTAAATGAAAAATGGCTTTTTGGCTGAAGATGTTCAGAATATTTATTTAAAGATTAAATGGAGCCCAAAAGATTTCACTTTCAGGATTAGGTCTAAAAAAAAAAAAACAGATAACATTTGAGTGTGCTGTTTCTCATAAAAAAAAAAAAAATCAGGTTCCATCTCCACTTAGAGGGCGCGCGCCGGTGCCACGCCGGTGCCAGGACGCACAGCTTTATAAAAAAGCCCTGGCTACTTTTCTGATGTAACAACATCTTTTCTGTACCATCAGTCGACCCTCCTGCATCTGCTGAGCGCAGCTGCGGAGAGGATGCCTGACGTGCCGTGACTTGGCGGCGCAGTTTACTGCGCGCGCACACACACTCGGGCACTTAAACGCATCCAAACGAGCCTGTGCAGAAATATGTTAAAAATATGTGTTGAAAACATACAGATGTTGAAAGGTGTGTGTGTGTTGAGGGGGGGGGCGGCATGCTTTTGAGTTCTCTCAGGGGAGGCTCACTATCCCACACTTTGAAAACCCCTGGTCTAAACTATAGTGTGTAGGGGCTAATAGTTATAACTATAGTTGTAGGAGCTCAGACTAGAGTAGCTCGTCTTAATCACAGCGTCATCATAGCTATGCTGCTATAGGCCTACGCTGCAGGGGGACGCCAACATGATCTGCTGAGTGGTGTCTCTACTGCTCTTCTCCCTTTCCCTTCCTTTCCTCCTCCCTTCTTCCTCCTCCAGCTCATTCCATAGTTAATTAGCAGCACCTCGTTACTGTAACTGTGCTCCATTTTCTTTCCTGTAGTTTGTGTGCTGTTTTCCTCCTTTTTTCTCTTTTCTTTCTGTATGTTTGCAGGTCAGAGTTTCCTGAGTTTCATGCTGACCTGCAGTTCCCTCCTCTGTCCATCCCAGCGTTTACCTCCACCTGTGTGTGTAGGTGTATTCAGGGTCTCCGTTGGCGTGGTGACCGGTGATCTAGTCCTCTGACCATCTCACCTCAGTGCTGCTACCTGCATCTGTTTATATAGTCATTTCATTCAGTCATTTGTGTCTCTCCTCTCTCTGTCCTCCATCCTCTCTCTGTCCTGTCTGTCCTCTCTTTTTCTTTCTTTATCCAGCTGGTCTTCATCAGGAAGGTCCCCCCATATGATCCAGGTCCTGCTCAAGGTTTCTTCCTTTTAAAGTGGAGTTTTTTTCTTGCCACTGTTTGGCTTAAAGGTTTTTTTCTCCCTCTGTGGGAGTTTTTTACTTGCCATTATCCTTGATTTGGATTTAATATTATAATTTTAGTGAATGATAGTTGCTCGGGGGTCATGATCTGGGTCTCTGTAAAGCGCCTAGAGACAATTGACGTTGTAACAGATGCTATACAAATAAAACTGAATAGAAATTGAATGAGCCTCTAATGGACTGTATCGTGTTCTCGGATCAACCGTAACGCAGCAGAGACTAGCGATTACACTGCATGTTTAAACATGTGTCAGCTGCATTTTAGCTTGTCTCTATAGTTTTATCCCAAGCTTTTAACTTTAAGTTGTAGGGATGGGAGAAAGGTTTGATATTAAGGCAGTATTATATTATATATGTTATTAGTCTTTATTAATCTTGCTCTTTTTGCTCCCTTAGATTAACCGTGGTGCAGGAGTGACAAACGTTATCGCGAACAAAGAAGTGCTAAAGTAATTTTCTTCCTTTTTGCAATGAAGTCTGTTATACTTGGATATAGTTTTATCTCTGAAACAACATGTGATAGCTGTGCACTTTTAGGTTTTAGGAGACTCCACATGGTCCTGTCTGTGTTAGCTGCATAACATTTCTTCGTTCTTAGTCGGTAAAAGCGACAGACTGTGCACATGCACTTCCATGAGTCCTGACAGACTCGTGTGAATGAGGTTATGTTGTTGGACTGCATTTCAACCTGCGTACGATCCATATATGTTTGATGCATGCCTGGACATGTCCAAACACAGACCTCCTGAACTGAACCTGGTTGCTGTGGACACGGACATCTTGCATTACAGTTTCCCTTCTCCAAAAGATTAAAAAAAAAAAAATGTTTGGTTCATTCTTTCCAACATTTCCTCGGTTCATCGTTGATGTTTTTTTCTTTTGATTTTTTTTTTTTTTTTTTTTTTTTTTTGGGGGGGGGGGGGGGGGGGGGTATTTGCTTATGCACAGCTGTATTAATGTTGCACCACAACCTAACCAGCTGAAGTCTGGACTGTTTCAGCCACTCTGGTGTAGATTTGCTGGTGCGCTTGATCATTGTTCTGATGTGTGACCCAGTTTCAGCTTCAGCTGTCAGACAGATGGACTCATATTCGCCTCCAGAACACTCTGATATACCGGAGAGTTCATTCAATGACTGCGAGGTGCAAAGCTGTGCACGGCCTGACGTTGGAATTTCCACTCCAATATATGGATGTACAATTTTACACATATACACTGCCTGGCCAAAAAAAAAAGGCTCCACCTGGGTTTAACTAAGCTTTAACGAGCCTCTTATTGGATAATTACTGCAAGGGCATAAATATCCAACTCGTTGCGATTTCAGCTGGCAATGAGTTATTTAAACCCAACTGGTGCAATGACTTGCTTCTCATTTCCTAAACAACCATGTCAAAGACACATCTGTGGTCGTGGAAAGATGTTAGTCTGTTTGAGAAGGGTCAAATCATTGGCATCAAGCAGAGAAAACATCTAAGGAGATTGAAGAAACGACCAGAATTGGGTTAAGAGCTGTCCAACGCATTATTAAAAACTGGAAGGATAGTGGGAACCCAATCACTGAGGACAAAAATCCTCAATGATTGTGATCAGCGATCACTTAAATGTTTGGTGAGATCAAATTAAAGAAAAACAACAGTAGAACTCAGGGCTGTTTAATTGTGAAAGTGAGAGCATTTCCACACCCACAATGCTAAGGGAACTCCAGGGATTGGGACTGAACAGCTGTGGAGCCTTAAGAAAACCACTAATCAGTGGGGCTAACTAGAACAAATGCTTCAGTTTGCTAGGGAGCATAAAGATTGGACTCTGGATCAATGGAAGAAGGTCATGTGGTCTGATGAGTCCAGATTGACCCTGTTCCAGAGTGATAGGAGCATCAGGGTAAGAAGAGAGGCAGATGCAGTGATGCTCCCATCATGCCTAGTGCCTACTGTACCAGCCTGTGGGGGCAGTGTTCTGATCTGGGGTTGCTGCAGTTGGTCAGGTCCAGGTTCAGCAACAGTATGAGCTCAAAGAATGAGGTCAGCTGACTACCTGAATATACTGAATGACCAGGTTATTACATCAATGGATTTGATCTTCCCTGATGGCACGGCCATATTCCAAGATGACAATGTCAGGATTCATTGGGCTCAGATAGTGAAAGACTGGTTCAGGGAGCAGGAGACATCATTTTCACACATGGATTGTCCACCACAGAGTCCAGACCTGAACCCCACTGAGAATCTTTGGGATGTGCTGGAGACTCAGACTCTACCATCATCAATGACAGATCTTGGTGAAAAATTAATGCAACACTGGATGGAAATAAATCTGGTGACATTGCAGAAGCTTATCGAAACAATGACACAGCGAATGTAATCAAAGCTAAAGGCGGTCCAACGAAATATTAAAGACTTTTTTTTGGCCAGGCAGTGTATATAATAATATGACAAGATTGATGTGAGACCTATGGTTATGTCTTTCCCTGTTGGCATTGTGTTAACATAGATCTGAACGCTCCAGGCCATCAAACTGCCAAAACACCTGCTGATAGTCAGTTCATCAAGGACTTGTGAGTTGCAGCATCTGTCTGTAACTGAACACGGCCCACATTATTATTTGCTTTTTGGTTCATTTGTTTTATGTCTTATATGTTATCGTTCAGCTGAGGTTGTATTTGCATAATACAAAGGCCCACTACAATCAGAGGACTTTTATTCAGCTTCCACACACTGAAAAAGCATCTGATTTAAAGGAGGGCACTAAGTTCTGCACATGACTTCAGATGTTACACGTTACTGCCAGATTAGTCAGGTTAGTTGTTGGTTTATAAGATCCAGATGTGGATATATATTTATTAATTTGCATTGATTGGTTTGATTTGGTTTGATGCAACACGTGACAGAACAAACATGCAGTCTATTTTCCTCTGGTGGGGAGGAGCAAAGGTTTTAAAAACTGTGATTGATTTTCACAAGCATCCAGAGCCGTTCAGAGGAAGCGAGAGGCTGAAGTGAAGGAAAACACCCTCAGAAGCTCAAAGCTTCAAAAGGCAAAGCAGATCTGAGAGCAGCTGCTTCTGAAGACGCAAGTCCTTTCAGAGAAATGATTCCTGACAGCAGGGACGCACGGAAAACAAGCAACAGGATGGATGATGGGAAAATAAGGGAATCCATTATTTAAAAATGAAGACTTGGCTTTGCGTGTCATCCCTGTTGCCTTGGAGACAGAGGAGTCAGGACGTGAGGCCTACATGTGAGGAGGCTGCCCGTCATCCATGACTGATAGGCCGGGGCATCATATAATCTATAAACCCTCTTCTACCCCCCCACCCCCACTGCTCTGAATCCCAAGGAGACAGAAAATATCCCTCGTTTAATCTAAATATGTCGTTTGATCAAAGGCCGCTCCGTTATTTCATGTTATATATATATAAATATATATCTGCGTTTCTTCTATATAAAGGAGCTCCAGTTAACCCCCGCGCAGCAGCGCGCGCCTCCTACCTGAATCGCTCCTGGCCGGCCGTGTCCCAGAGCTGCAGCTTTATCTTCACCCCGGGCTCCACGTCGAGCGCGCGGGCGTAGAAGTCCACACCGACCGTCGGGTCCGCCACGTCGCTGTAGACGCCGTCCGTGAAGCGCTTCAGCAGCGACGACTTCCCCACCGTGGAGTCCCCGAGCAGGATGATTCGGAACTGGTACTGCCACAAAGTATCCATGGCATGACGGTCGGGAGAGAAACCGCGTCTGCTGGGGCTCTCTGCTGTGCGCGTGAGACAAAGCCGTGCGCGCGGCGTGTTTACACGGAGCCCGGGCTGCTGCTCGCCTGTCGCTCCGCAGAGATCACGTGACGGGTTTTACCTATGCTCGTGATATCACCCCCATAAACCCGCCGCCGCCTCCAATAAGACCCGGTCACGTGGTCTGGTTAAAATTTAAGATGCATTAAGAGCTGAGCTCGGGTTGTTTGCCTGCTCAAATAATTATATTTATATTACAAATAGCCTACAGGCCATATGCGCTTCAGTTGCCAACAATATAAAGTCATATATTTATATATATGTATATTAAAGCGTTAATGGAGCGCTCAGACCAGTGGCGGTGCTGTCCGTGGTGCTGAAATGGGCGACAGACAATTCAACGGTTTTACAGACTGTCCGGAGACTTCCGGTTCTCTCGGCGGGGGAGGGAGGGGAGGAGAGGGGAGGGGGGGAGGCTCGTGAGACAGGCTTTTTGTTAAAATGAAGAGGGATATGTCAAGTTCGGACCTGGAAGAGGTCCAACACCCTTCCCCTTCGCCTTTTCAGGGACACGTGTCGTGAGTGGCCGCAGGACGGGGACGGGAGGACGCAGTGGGTTTTTGTTTTGGACGGTAGCATCCTTGATGACGTCAGAGCTAGCAGGCCCATACATATCCAAATAAAGTATACAGTGGTCCCTTATTTTTTCGCTGTTAATGGGGACTGGCAAAAATCAAAATCTGCGAACTGGAGCCGGAGCCCCACCAGCCTAAATAATGTGTTTAAAATATGTTTAAAAACCGCAAAAAAGTAGCGAGGCACTGCAGTGAACCAAGAAAAAGGCTCAACTGTGGTCTTTCTGTTACCTTCACAGCCTCTGGTCTCTGAACCGTTGTAAAGAAACTTAGACTTAGACTTTCTTTATTGTCATTGCACAAAAAAACACACGCCAGTGAGGTTTTTCATCAACGAAATGTCGTTGCTTGGCTTTTCATATTACAGCTTAAAAAAATTACAATACAATACTGTAGTGCTACAGACCTAAAAAACCTAAAGGTTGTGTTGAGTGCAGTGTAGAGAATAAATAGATAAAACCAGGATGTAACAGCAGAATCCGGTGTAAACAGCAGGTTCAAGTGCAGTGCAGAGCTACATAGCAGCAATAAAAAATATATATATATATGAATATGAATATGGAATATACAAATGTACAAATATTGCACAGAAATTGAGACTGAAAATATTGCACAGAATTTGAATTTGAAAAATGTATTGCACAGAAAAAATATATTTCACAGATATTTACATAAGGGAAATTATGCACCATTGTCCATGGGGTGGGGGTTTATTTGTCCATTGAGTAGTCTGATGGCCAGGGGGAAATAACTGTTTCTGAGTCTGGCGGTTCTGCAACGGATGCTGCGGAACCTTCTGCCAGACGGCAGGCGTGAGAACAGTCCATGTTGGGGGTGGGTGGGGTCAGAGAGGATCCGATGGGCTCTGGATAAGCAGCGCCTGTCTGCTATGTCCTTGATGGGCAGGAGTGGGGTCCCGATGATCTTCTCCGCTGTCCTCACCACTCTCTGCAGAGACTTCCAGTCTGAGGCCCTGCAGCTCCCAGACCAGACGGAGATGCAGCTGGTCAGCAGGCTTTCAATGGTCCCTCTGTAGAAGGTGGTTAGGATGGGAGGGGGGAGGGAAGCTCTCCTCATCCGTCGCAGAAAGTGCAGGCGCTGCTGCGCCTTCTTCGCCAGGGAGGAGGTGTGGAATGACCAGCTGAGGTCGTTGGTGATATGCATCCCAGGTATTTGGTTGTGCTCACGACTTCCACGGCTGTGTTGTTGATGAGGAGTGGTGTGTGGCTGGGTCTGGATCTCCTGAAGTCCACAATGATCTCTTTAGTTTTATCCACATTCAGGACCAGGTTGTTCACCTTACACCAGTCCACCAGATGTTGCACCTCCTTCCTGTAGGCCAGTTCATTATTGTCCTGTATGAGGCCCACGACTGTTGTGTCATCCGCGTACTTCAGGATGTGGTTGCTGCTGTACCTGGGGCGACAGTCGTGGGTCATCAGGGTGAACAGCAGGGGGCTCAGAACACATCCCTGGGGGGAACCGGTGTTCTGAGAGATGACACTGGATGTGTTGTTACCCACTCGGACAGACTGGGTTCTGTCTGAGAGGAAGTCCAGCAGCCAGTTGCACAGCGATGTCTTGAGGCCCAGTGGCTCCAGTTTGCGTACCAGGTCCTGGGGGATGATCGTATTGAATGCTGAGCTGAAGTCCAGGAACAGCATCCGTACGTGGGTGTTTCTCTCCTCTAGGTGCGCCAGGCTCAGGTGGAGAGCAGTGGAGATGGCGTCCTCGGTGGAGCGGTTTGGCTGGTATGCAAACTGGAAAGGGTAGAGTGATGGGGGGAGTATGGAGATGATGTGGTCCTTAACCACCCTCTCGAAGCACTTCATGATGGTGGAAGTAAGTGCAACGGGGCGGAAGTCATTAAGGCATGTGATGACTGGTTTCTTGGGCACCGGGATTAATGTGGCTGACTTGAAACACGGGGGGACGGTGGCCTGGTTCAGTGAGATGTTGAAGATGTCCACGTGGGCCCGGTTCAGATTTGCCCTTGCTGATCTGAGTGCCGTTGCATCACCAGATCTGAACGCAGCATCTCGCTCCCTCAGTCTGTCACGCACCTCCTTAGTCACCCAAGGTTTCTGGTTGGCCCGTGTGATGATTGTCTTGGTGACTGTAGCCTCTTCCATGCACCACTATATGTAGCCTGTCACAGATGCAGCATATTCTCCCACATTGGTGTGTTGATTGTCTGTTGCAGCCTCTCTGAACATGCTCCAATCAGTGCCCTCAAAACAGTCTTGCAGTGCAGACATGGCACCTTCAGGCCACACTCTCACTTTCTTCACTGCAGGTTTTTCTCTGGTGAGCAGGGGCTGGTACGCAGGAATTAGCATAACAGAGAGGTGGTCTGAGGAGCCGAGGTGGGGGCGGGGGGCTGCTCTGAATGCTTTCTTGATGTTTGTGTAAACCAAGTCCAATGTATTCTTCCCTATTGTAGCAAAGTCCACATGCTGGTGAAAGCTTGGAAGCACAGTCTTCATGTTGGCTTGGTTAAAGTCCCCAGCAACATTAAAAACGACCTCCGGCGGTGTGGATTGCATGTCGCTGACGGCGCGGTAGAGTACACTCAGGGCTTGTTTACAGTTAGCGCTGGGGGGAATGTAAACAGCAACAATAGTGACGCTGGTGAATTCCCGGGGCAGGTAGAGGGGTCTGCATCTTACAGTCATAAACTCTATGTCCTCACAGCAATGATTAGAGACCAGTGTCGCGTTGTTGCACCAGTTGTTGTTAGTGTAGATGCAAACACCACCTCCACGAGTTTTACCTGTGAGGGCATGGCTCCTGTCGGACCTGAATGTCGGATGTCGAATGTCGGACCTGAAACTGCTGGTATTGTGTTATTTTTGGCTCGTAATTAGCGGCTAACACGCTAACAACAACAAAAGAAACAGTCCGGTTTTCTCTGCATGGAACGAGCACTTTATTCTGGCACTGCAGGAACTTGTAACATCACACAGGTTGTATTGTTGGGCTCCTGTCGGTTAACAGAGAATGTAAATCTATACACGCTGGGCTGCTGTTTATGCTCACTACACTTTTCATCTAACCCCGTTTTCATCTAACCCCGTCCCACGACACACACACTACATTACCCCTAAGGCCACACCACTACCCATAAGGGTAGTTCTTAAAGGGGCCAGGCTGGCTCACAACATTTCTTCGCTGAGAGAGAACGGGCACAACATCCTGTGATGTTTCTGCTATTCTTTTTTGATTTTTTTTTATTATATTATACATTTCAGAAAAATCAGTGAATAACTAAAACCGCAGAACTTAAAGCACGAATTGGGGAGGGATCACTGTACGGTTTAATTTAATATTTAGGAAAGAAAGAAAATGAAATAAAACACAAAAACCTCAAAATGGACCATAAAAAGTTTATATAATGTATATGTTTGTATTTGTTTAGTTTTCTTAGTATATTGGTTAGGTTATGTTTGTTTATTCAGGGTTTAGGATTTTATATTAGTTTTGTATTGTTCATTTGGGCTGGGTAAGGACATGGCCCAGGTAGACCAGCATGCACCTGGGTCGGACTATGTTTTGTTTTTTTTTTTTAAATCAGGCAGAGCCAGAGCAGGAGAGGCAGTAACTAGGCCTAATGTTGAATTTCTTGTTGTTTGCCTGAACAAATGGAATAAATCACCAAAACCACAGTCCATGCTGCAGTCTTAGCAATTACTTCTCTTTGTTTTCTTTCACAAACAGTCACCACTTTGACTTTCTGTCGTGTTTTTTTCTCATCTGCCATTACTTCTGTACATCAGAGACAAGTGCATTGTGGGATACTTTGCCCTCTCAAGTCTCCATAGGTCTCCACTAGATGGGTCCTTGATGAAAATGGGCAGACCAGGAACACACCAGGGGATATCAGAGAATCGTCCTTGACTAGACGGGGACTTCGGACTTGGCAAGAATATCAGTGTGTTGAACCTCACAACAAACTCCAGCGTATATGTTCCCATCAATTCAGCAGGGAACAGATCAACCCTCTGCTCTGCTTGGAATAACTGGAGGAAGCCATAGTAGAGAGGGACGCGTCTCGCAAACCCCTGGAGGAATGTGAGTTCTTCGTACGTGTCATATTCTGTGGTACTCAGGTAGCCAATATTGATTTAATACAATTAGTTTCCCACACAAGACTTGTCATGGTCCTCCTTCAGTGAGTTTCTCTGGACTTTGAGTACCATCAAGGCGGGAGATACTGTTGCTATCAAAATGTAAGCCATTTGAAGACAGAATAGTCTCCATCATTTCCATTTCAGTACTGAGTCACACTCAATATTATACTTGATAAAATGAAAATTAAACCAGGGCTCTTATGCTTAAATGCAGGTGTAAAAATGTTTTAGCCATCTTAGTGAACTGCAGGTTTTCTTCTCTCTCTCTTTTTTTTTTTTTTTTGGCTCTTTGGCTCTTTTCCATGCTGAGATGTGTTAATGAGAGGGAGCCAGTGGAACGACAGGAGGCAGAGATTAAAATGTGGAGTGACGAGGATGGATAGGATCAGGAATAAGTACATCAGAGGGACGGACTGAGATGTTTGGACCTGTACAGAGGAGGGATGGTGACTATATCTGTAGAAGGATCATGAGGTTGAAAGTGCCAGGCAGGAGGCCCAGATTAAGACCAAAGAGGAGATTTATGGATGTAGTGAAAGAGCACATGAAGTCAGTTGGTGTGAGAGAAGAGCATGCAGAGTTAAATGGAGGCAGATGATTCACTGTGGCGACCCCTAAAGGGACCAGCCGAAAGGAAAAGAAGATTATAAAACATTATACGCCTGTCTTTCGGTCCAACTTATCAACATGTTTCATCCATTTCACGTAAAAACGTAAAGCTGGAGTGAAAACAGCTAAACAGAGAAGTAAAAAACTTAAACTACATATCCCATCATGCAAGCGTGACGTGTAAGTGACGCTGGCCAATCAGCGAGCGGCTGGCAGACGGAGCTCATATAAATCCAGCGGGACCGCGTCGCCGTGTCTCTTTCACCGCGAGTCTTTCCGAGGAGCAGAAATATGAAACTTCGGCATAGATGCAGTGAGTCTTGTTAATCTGTTTCTTCCTTCTGCATATTGTGAGGCTGCACGTTTCAGTTCAGCGTTTAAATAACTTTTATCAGTCACGTCGCCACAGACGATAGTATGTATGACTACATAGTTGAGAAGAAAGGCCTCGGTTGGAAGTTAAGAAGACTTGCTCATATTTCGCATTACGTGCGTCATGTTTCAGCAGTGACTAGTCTAATTGGCTGTATTTAGCGTACGCAAGGTGATTTATTTTCTATTTATCTTTATTCAAACCAGGCAAAAGCGAGATCAAGGCCTCAGTTAGATGATAGCTAAAATGCTAACGCACGTGAACCACGAGGGCGCCGCTGAAGTTAGCTTGCGACAGTGTCTTTAGATCTTTATTGCAGTTAAACATAAAGATGATGCCGGACCCACTGTGACCCAAAACAACGTTACATTGAGTACTGAGTGTAAAGAAATTTAAGGCTTTTATACTGGCTCTGAAAAATTGGTGTGAAGGCCATTTTTTTCTTTCCCCTAAAAGGCAGAGGGATCTAGTCCATTTAAACTAACTTTACAGTCCAGTATTGTAACTAAAACATTCATCTCAACTGTCTTGGTGTTGGATCCTTCAACTACCGGTGTGTTTACTGACCAGCCTTCTGTCCTCACCAGGGTCGTCTGCTGCAGAGGCCGGATGAGGCAGACACGTCCAAACATCTGCTGGGGATGCAGGTGAGTTTCCGCTGGCGTCGTCCCGCCGGGTCGGCCGGGGCTCCCATCGAAGCCGTTCGTGCTCTCACGTAGCAGCGGACGGTCAAAAGGAAGCCGAGATGAAATCTTTCACCGACGGTCGCTGTTCAGTTCGAACGTAACTGCTCCAGCAACATTTAGGGGAAGGACAGCTGTGTTTGCAGGATCATCTGCTCCTTCATGGTGATGCGTGACGCTGACTGTTTGTCCTCCTGCAGGTTTGGTGGAATAATGCAGCTGCTGAAGCGGATTAAAAACACCAGGTAAACTACTGAAGCATGTGGTCAGATCTGACAGACCTGGCTGTGATGACAAAACTTGCCCTCACTGAGATAAGGCTTGATTGAGACATCCTTAAACCTGAGCCTTGTTAAGCCCCTTGTATGGATTTATAACTTGGTTACAGACGCTAACGAACCTTCTCTGTTTAGGTGACAGGCTGAAGTGACCAACACTAGATGGAGCCTGCTGTAAAGGTAACCTTTCTTTAGATTGTCTCAACCTTCAGCATGCTATCCTAAGGACCTGAGCTTCCATGTAGCTTTACGGTTCTCCAAGTGCGTGCGAGAGAACGGGGTGGTCTTTGACTGTGGTGGTCCCTCCTTTACCACCAGCAGCCACTCAGCTGTCCAACAGATGACCTGGCTGAATGAAAGCTCTGCAAATCTAGAAATGCCACGTTTTAATGGTCCTCGTCTTTTCCAGGCGTCCATCGCCTCCTCCAGCTCCGCTACCTGTCTGGTTCTGGGGCGTCTGCATTTCAGGAGGTGGGTTTGTACGCAGAACTGCTGCACATGCCTTTTTCTGATCAATGATGATGTTTTAAAAAACATTAGGACTGTTGGATGAAGCTTGCGGATATGGGACTGAGATCAGGCTTTCGTGAACATGTCCACAGAACATCTGCTACTCATTACTAACTTTTATTTTTAATTTTCTCCTCCAGATCCAGTGTGTTGAGGGGAAACGTCTTCCATGACACATGAAGGCCGTCTAAAGCAAACGAAGAGGGTTCCTTGGCATTAAAACATGCATGAGCTGTGTAATGTACTGATGCATAAAATACAGAAGCTGGTCACATGACCAGGTTTGTCTCACTAATGTCCAATCCTGTGTATTTGTACTAGTAATGTTAAAAAGATGTCTGAAGTTGTACATTACGATGTTGAATTTCCCTTCTGGAATAATAAAGTATTTTTCATTTCTCTCATTATTGCTGTGTAGTTCTGATCTTGATCCTTTAAACCACATGTCAAACACAAGGCCCGTGGGCCAAATGTGGCCCGTCACGTCATTTTGTGGCCCTAAAGAGCTTGGACATTATTGGCTTAAATTTTAAACCAGTATTTCAAAACTTAAAATGAGCTTAAAGCGCATATTGACAAACTACATCTCCCATCATGCATTTCATTTCCTGTAACTGCAGACAATTTTTCAGAACTGATGGACTTTCAAAAAAAAAAACCTTTTACTAAACCCAACAAGTCAAAGAAAAATTGATACACAAGTTGTACTTTAGTGCAATGCAAGTTGTAAAAGACTTAAATCTATGTCTGCATTTTGACAGCAAACATGGCACTAACTGCTAAATTTAGCCTGCAAGAAAAACCACTTCTGCTTCTTAAACCAAGGTGATGGATACTCTTACAACCACAAACCCTGAGTTTAATATGACTTAAATATTTGAAACGTGAATACAGAAATACAGAAACCATTGAAAATTTGTGTAGTTTAATCGATTGATTTACAATTCTGGAATTCATGCTGTCAATCTGGCCCTTCAGGGCCACCATGATGCTGATAGTGAAAATGAGTCTGACACCCCTGATTTAAAGAATCACCTGACATGAATCTACTGGTTTATAGATGAGGTTCTCATCAGGGAAAATAAAGACTGAACCAGTTTAACCTTTTATTATAATCCATTTACAGTACTTTAATAAAACCATGCAGACAAGATCTGTAACAATTTAATATCTTTAAGGCCCAGTATTGATTAAAAACGTACTAGAGGTGCACGTGCCCAGTGGTTCAGTGCAGAGTAACTTCCTCCACCAGACGACTGCCTGCTTGATGCATCCAAACAGAAATGAGATTCCTGGCAGCTTCCATGGCTTCATGCAGACTCGGTGACCATGGAAGGCAGTTTTAACTCAGATATCTCTGAGTCGGGGGTGCTGCTGCCACTCCGGTCACTGTACATGTCCCTGGAAAACATTAGTCCTGGATTACAAACCCATCAGAGGGGCCTGGAGATGATGCTAATTAAAAACAGGAAGTGCATGCAATTCACAGCTAATGTCAAAAACAATGTTTTTTTTCCTAATTCCAGACTAGACAATGTAAGGTCTGCTTACTCAAACATGGGGAGGAGAAAGAGCTTTATTAAAAACCAGCAGCTTCACCTTCATGCTGAATTTATCTGCTCAACTGACTCCCGTCCAGGAGGCCTCAGAGCTCCAAACCACTGGGACGGTTCAGTCTTTGAGGAAATGATCATGTTTTTCTACCATTTTTAGTCCTTCCAGGTCAATCTGCTCAATTATCCGTTTTAAATCCAAAAAAACATCAATGGAAAAACAAAAAATGTCCATTTGTGCCACTAAACGTTGGGAAGAACAACGAGAGCGAGATGCGCACTACTGATCCATCAGTGACTGATACTGATCCATCAGCGACCGGTACTGATCCATCAGTACTGATCCATCAGTATTAACATTCCTATAAATGAGACTTCATGATTGGGTTGATGACATTCAGACAAGCAGCATTATTGATCCTCAGAAGACCAAAAAGTCCAGAGCTGGTACCACTGAAGACATGATGAAAATGTAGGGATGCACAATAACTGTTTTTTAAAACCGATACCGATAACTTTCAGCTCCTAAAGGCCAATACCGATAACACACACATATACCTAAGATCATTACATCAATACTATGAACAAAACCAAAAACACCTTTTGACTCTTTAAATTAACAGATATTTATTTTTACCAATGAAAAACTACTGTCAAGCCTCTCAAACATTTTCGTAAAGCTATCAAACAAACCTCTCACATCAACTTAAATAAGGTTCATTATTGACTGATATAAAAATAAAGGCTCCTTGAACTGATGGAAATACATGCATCAGAATTACTAACTGAAAAAGATTAACATTTAAAGGATTTTGGCTTGTGGTTCCATTTAAAGGAGCCGTTTGTAAGATTATGGCCAAAACTGGTACTGCAGTCACTTTCAAATTACTGTTGAGCGGCGTGTACCCTCCCCCTCCTCCCTGACCAGAGGTTGCCAGGTAGGTTGCAGAATGCAGCAGGAACGTAGGCTGCCATGGCAAGCAACGAGTCCTACACAGTAAGTTTATTTTCTGTTAATTATATTTAATGCTTTATGAAAGATCTTTTCTTTCTTTGATCTTTCGTAACTAGAGGAAATATTTTCCCGTTGAGGCGTTTCGTAACCTGAAAGTTTCGTATGTAGAGGCGTTCGTAAATAGAGGTACCACTGTTACCTTGTCCAAGTAAATTAGCGTTAGCCAAACATTTAGCTATGAATCTTACCTGTCCAGGAGAAAATCAGCAACGTTGGCGTCTGTCTTCAAATTCTTCTCCGCCTTCAGCCGTCTCCATTTATTAAAAGCATCTCCTATACAAATCCTTGTTTTATTTCGGACCTTGTCACGATGTAACACGGATTCATAACGAGGTCTTCATCCAACACGTTCGTAGCGGCTGCTGCGATAATTAGAGCCGAGCTGGCAACCCGGATGCCGAAACACTACGACTTCGTGATTGGGAGATAGGTGGAGGGTGGCGCTTCAGGCCAAAACAAAAAATGACAACATCAACATCAGTTGAGGGCTGCAACTCCTCTTTTTAAACGGGAATATCCTGGCTTGAGTGCTGTTGTCAGTGACATAAGTATTTGAAATGAACATGATTTTTAAATGTCTGTTGACATATCGGGGTCATTTTATGATTCGTTTTATTAGATCTCTTACATACGGCTCCTTTAAATTAATACCTTTAATTAAAGTAAATGAGGTTCAGTGATTTATTTGTTTTTTAATCTCATGGAAGCTTTAGATGAGAGGAATGAGGGAGAGATGGGGGGGGGGGGGGGGGGGGACTGCTGCTGGCTTGCGCACGTTAGCATTAGCTCGCATTACCGTGATTTCAAAACTCCATGGAAGTGATTGTCATGTTGTAGGTGGCTGATCAGGTTTGACGTATTAAAGCTTGTGCTTCCCTCCTTGTAGAATTCACTCGGAGGATTCGTCACAAATAACCACCAAACTATCTTCTTCTGAAACTTTAACGAAGTCGCCATCGCCATCGCCGCCATGTTTGTTGTGATCAGCGCTGTGCTGCAGGCTGCATTCAAGGTGTGACGTAAATTCCCACGTTCCCTCGTTTGCTAGTTGTTCTTTCAGCCTTTTCTTTTTTTTTCTTTTTTTATGTGTAACATGAGGGGAAATACTGCAAATATCAATTCAAGTCAGCAACTACTAAAATTATGACCGAGTTAACGAGTTGTTTTCTGACATGAGGGGGTATTCTACACTTCAGAAGTTCTCTGGCTGAATGTTGCAGATCAGCGCTGGTTGTAAATGATCTTTACACTTCGGCTTCGCTGGTCTTTGTAGTCTTTAGTGTCTCCGGCTGGGACGAGGCTGTTTTACACAGTCTGACCAAACATTTAGTTGGGTCAACGGAACGTAGTTTTCTTTTTTTGGTTTTGGATTTCAAACAGATGAACAAACAGATCGATACAAGTTTTGAGGGTTAGGGTTAGGGCTAACCCTAACCCTAACCTTAGCCCATCAACTACTCTCCAGTTTCAGAGTCAAACTCCCCGGGGTCGTCCCAGGTGTGACTGTAACTGAAGGTTCTCATTTTAAAACCAAAGTGGACAAATGTGGCTTGAGAAGAATGCCGCTCATTTACCGTGGAGACAGGCGGCAGCCCTTCTGTAAGTAGCCCTGCAGCTTCCCCGCCGCCGCCAGAAGCAGACCGAGGTACGGGGGCGACGGCTTGATGGGGCGGGAGGTGAACTCGGGGTGGTACTGCACTCCAACGAAATACGGGTGATCTGAGGAGGAGACGAACGAGGATCGCTGATGATGTTTAAGACAGCAGACGTGCGTGAACACTTGGATGTTCCTACCGTCCAGCTCGATGACCTCCATCCTCTCTCCTTCCACGTCCTGACCCACGAAGCGAAAGCCTTCGTCTTCAAAGTGGCTCTTCAGCTCGGGATTGACCTTTACCAGAAGAGGTCAACTGTTTAAGAATAAGTTTTTAAAAAAGGAGGATATATCTTGATGGACCAGGAGATTAAGATCACCTCAAAGCGATGTCTGTGTCTCTCCTCCACATATTCTGCATCTCCGTACAGTTTTCCTGGAAAACACAGCAGCTGTAAGGACGGACGAGCCGATGCTGCTGCAGAGTAACTGGAGTTATCTACTCACGCAGGACGCTGTTGCTGGTTTTGAAGATGGTCCGTCTCTTTCCGAGCCTCATGGTGCCGCCCATCTGCCCGGGGTTGTGTTCTGGCATGTCGATCACCTGTAGGGGTGTGAAAAAAAAAATAGATTTGGCAAAATATCATGATTTTCAGCCATCCAATATAATATAGATTTTTTTTTCAAAAACACTAATAAACAATAAATAGGTTGTTTTGAAGCAAATAGTTTTGAGTCAATTTGTCCTCTGAATGATCAATATCATCTGATGAACATATACAGCAACTTGATTTTTCATCTCTACTTTTAATTTTGATATTAACTGGGTAGAATATCGCAATATATCGTGATATTGCGATAATGTCATATGGTGACCCAAATATGATACACATCGTATTGCGAGGTCCTTGATTTGGCAATATATCGCGATTTTCGGCTGCCCAATATAATATCAATTTTTTAGCTCCTAATATCAATTGTTTTTAGGAAAATTGTTTAATTTTCACTTTTAAATTGTTCAAGATTTAAATGTGCAAAAACCCTCATAATAAACAATAAATAGGTTGTTTTGAAGCAAATAGTTGTGATCAATATCATCAATATCAATGATCAATATCATCTGATGAACATATACAACAACTTGATTTTTCATCTCTACTTTTAATTTCAATATTAACTGGGTAGAATATCGCAATATATCGTGATAATATCGTATAGTGACCCAAGTATCATGATACATATTGTATTGCGAGGTCCTTGCCAATACTCACCCCTAATCACCTGTGAGCATTAAATCAAAGCACTGTTGATTAGGGCTGTAGTGATACACTAATCTCGTGATATTTGGCTCACGATACGATATATATCGATATTCATCTTACAATACATTTACATCATTTTCCAAAAGATTTTAAAGGGACAAAGTGATTTTGGTGACATCTTGTGAGTGTTCCAATGACTTTGTTTGAATTAATTGAACTGAAAGCATCAATTACACATTATATGGCTGACAGGCAGCTTGCAAATGCTGGACAAAATGAATAAAAGATTTGTTGAGAAAAATGGTTACATTTATTTAAACAGTGCAAATTGTTGCTTGCAAGCTTTTAAAGGTGGGACACGGGGGTTTTGAAAGAGGCTTTCGCGGCTGAAAAATCAATACTCTCTGGGGAAATAAAATATTGATATATATCGCAGAATCGATAAAATCGCTCAGCTCTACTGTTGACTGTATAACCAGTCGCTCCTCGGGGATCATACCAATATAAATCAAAGAAACTTTGTAGTTCATGCAGGAATCAGAAACGTACCACAGGATGCTTTGTTTCTGGGTCAAACTCGGTTGAGTTGGCGTCTACAAGGGAAACACACACAGGTTCAGTTAGGACTGATCACAAAATACTTCTTAGCAGGTAAAACAGTTCAACTGCAGAAACATAATCAATTATTTTGAAAGGTGCTTATCAACCTGTGCAGATCAAACCGGTCACCTACAAACTAAAACATCTTATTGCTGTGGGACCGGCACATAGAGCCAGATAAAAAAGGTAAAAAACCTGGAGGAACATGCTTTTTTTTTTTTTTTTTGCTGTACAGTAATAAAGTGTAATTGCACATATATTCCAGTAGGGGGCAGTGGTGTTTTTAGGGGGACCAGAGTTCACTTCTTTGGTCCTGATGAGAGTCTGATTACACATTCACCCCTCCCCAAACAAACTGGACTTTCTGGTCCGTTTAAAACGGACCGAGCAGGACAGGGTTCAACTCTGAACCTCAGGTAAGCCAACAACAGTCATCGGGTTTACCTGTCCAGGCCAGCACGCTCCTGGCAAATTCACACACGGCCAGCTGCATCCCCAGACACACACCTGTGGAGACAGGAGGACGTTACTGATGGCGCCTTCTCATTTCAGTTACATATCAAGTGAAGGAGTCCAGAACCAGGGGACCGTCCAGACAGATCTGATAGATCTGATCTACCTAAGAAAGGCTTTTTCTGTTTTCTGGCCCAGTTGATGGCGTGGATCTTTCCCTCAGTTCCTCTGACACCGAACCCTCCAGGAACCAGCACGCCGCTGTGGACAGGGGGGGGGGGAGAAGAAAAGCAACAGTGATGCATCTACTCTGTTCGGATCCAGAATGTGATGTTCAGTGAAGCAGGACGCCGTCCTGGTTCCAGAACTCACTCGGAGCTGCACAGTTTCTGCCAGGCTTCGTGGTACTTCACCGGCTCCTCCTGCAGAGCGCTCGGCTCCAGAAACGCTGAATCTATATACTGGAACCAAGAGACAACGTTGGTGGTAAAACATGACAAGTATGAAGTATTTGTGTTGGCTCCCAGGCTCACTTTTTCACCTCCCCCTCTCTCTCTCTCTCTCTCTCTCTCTCTTTGTCTCTCTCTCTCTCTCTCTCTCTCTCTCTCTCTCTTGTCTCTCTCTCTCTGTCTCTCTCTCTCTCTCTCTCGGTTCGGTTTCTACAACAGTCTCTGACATCCTCGGTCACAGTTATCTTAATCATGGTCGATCACATAATTAAGCTGCATCTCTACGAGATAACGATGCACCTACTTCACCAAAATGTTTCTGCATTTACCTCCATTCCTTTCTAATTCCACAACTATTGATGGGGGTGATTTTAACTTAATTTTAAATCCACGCATCGACAGATTTGCACACAGTACGGCACTCGTTTCTCCTCAGGCCGACACACTCCAGGTTTTATGATGCTAGGAGGTGTACCCGTCCTTCCTTCCTTGACAAGCAATACACACTTTTCTTGACTTGTGTTCAGTCCCATCTTGTGCCATAACCAGTATAATCGTCTCAGATCAGAGTAATTATGGACCGACGAGAGGATGAGAGATTCACTTCCAACTGTTCTACTGAACTGAAATCATTCCTGGAAATCAGCCATCAATGCCTCCAGTTTATGGGAAACATGCAAAGCTGATGCAAGAGGTTTAATTATTTAATACTCACACTACTGGAGAAACAAAAAACTTTAGAGAGTGAATTAGTGGATAAAGACAAACCTTATACTGCCTCGCCGTCACCACCGCTGTGGCATCTGGCGATGCAGAGAAGAAACCCGCTATCTTACCTGCGCTACCCTCTATATTATGCATAGGAGTGGTTAGGGCATTCCACCTGTTAAACCAATCAGTGCGTCAGTAGCCATTGCCTTTAAGAGCAGGTTGGGCTACCCGCTATCCGCTATCCTAAACCCGCAATCGCAAGACACCAAGTTTGCAGAAAGCGCAAAAGAAACGCCCATTGCCACACCTACAATGTAAGTAAAGGAGTCGGCATAGCGGGTAGCAGCTTTAGGGAATCAGAAGACTGCAGCGCAAGACTCGTACACTACCCGCAATTTGCGGGTAGTGTACGATCGGGGCCCATGTCTTTGTGTACCCTGTCAACAATACCTGCTACTGCTCCCCCTTTTCTTTCAAATGGTCTCCCAAAGCGTGAAGAGCGGTGGGAAACCAAGCCAAGCCAAGCCACATGGCTGCCGTTACTCGTCCTGCTGACTGTGCAGTTGTTCACATCCCGCATACTGCATCTTGGGAAAACCAGTATGCGACAGTAGTATAGCATGCAGTTTTGAAGATGGTCTCTGTGTGTTTCATACCTTAACCTCTAATTTGTGGCTGATGGCCAGCGCCGAGTGCTCCAGAGCCTTTATAACCGAAGCGTAGGAGTCGGAGAACTTGGTGTACTTCCCCACCAGTGCGATGGAGCAGTGCTCCAGGAGCCGGTCTGACCTACGAGGACAGCACTGCTGTTAGAATCCAACATCACTAGGAAAAAGAAACTCCCACACAGGAGCATTTCCAGCTCAGCTGGACCCCTTCTGACGACCCACCTGTCTGACATTTCCTTCCACTTGGTCAGCATCTTCCTGGGCTTCGCCTCGATGGGCATGTTCAGCCTCCTGCTCAGGTAGCTCACCACGCCCTGGTCCTCCAGCAGCAGCGGCACTCTGTAGATGGACGAGACGTCGTGCACGCAGATGACCTGGCGCGAGACGGGTCAGTGAGTTTAGTTAGTTCTGCTGAGGCAGCGGGGGAGGGGGAGCTCTGCTTCATTGGAGCTCACGTACCTGTTGGGGTTCGACGTGGCAGAACATGGAGATCTTCTCCTTGACGGAGTTCTCCAGAGCGGCTGAGCAGCGGCACATTATCTGACAGCGAAGACGAGAAAGTGAAACTTTAATGAGCTCTCGTGGGAGAACCAACGGGAGACGAACTACAAGACTGGAAAGTATAAATACTCCAAACACTGAGATGCTGGGATTATCTTCTGTATTTTTCCAGTTGATGTCTCACCACCTGACTGAGAGGAGCCTTGTTTATGTGCTCAGTACTGCGCATGATAGTGATTTATTTCTAACAGGGTCACAGCCGAAGTCCAAATATAAGATCACGAACTGCAGCGTGAACCAGCAGACAACTGCCATGGCAATTAAATAAAAGATGATTTACAAACTCAACAGTTACTATTCAAAGGAGCACAAAGGACATGTTTCATGTTAAATTATGAATTACATGAAATACATGAAATACATGCAATACATAAAATGACGTGGCGGGCTACATTTGGCCCACGGGCCTTGTGTTTGCCCATCCCTTCTACTGGAAGAACCCACCCAAGAAAGTAATGACAGAAGACAAAACGAAAGAACGACCGAGAAAGAGGCCAAACAGGAGCAGGGACCTCACAATACAATTTGTATCATGATACAATATTCTCGCGATATCACAATATATTGCGATATTCTACCCAGTTAATATCAACATTAAAAGTAAAGATTAAAAATCAAGTTGCTGTATATGTTCATCAGATGATATTGATCATTCAGAGGACAAATTGAGTCAAAACTATTTGCTTCAAAACAACCTATTTATTGTTTACTATTAGTGTTTTTGCACATTTTGAATTTTTCTAAAAAATCTTTATTAGGAGCTGAAAAATCGATATTATATTGGGCGGCTGAAAATCCCAAATCAATTTTTTTTCACACCCCTACACTCATGTAGTGTTGCGGCGGGTCGGTCTGCTCAGCCAGCCAGCCAATGAGGCGGGATATAACAAACAACAAAATAAAAAGAGCACCCGAGAAATTTGACAAAATTCTGCAACGGAGACCGCTTCTCCCGAGTCTGTGCGTTTGCACTTGAACACTGCAGGACACAACCGGTTGTATCCTGCATCTTGTATCCTACCATGATGATGCAGAGCCATCACCATTTCTGCATCACATAGCAGGAATGACAAAATGTACTGGTTGGGATACAGCAAGTGAAAGAATTAAAAATATAGATACGACGTGTTAATAATCTTACGGGTCTTCAGGACCAGACACAAACATGCATTAATCAGGCATCAGGCTCTGGCCTGAGAGGAGACGAGATGTCTCTCTGCATCTACGAGACCAGTAAGATACTGTTATCCTTCGGGACTTTTCCAGAACCTTCTGTGTCCTCAATCTTAACGTTTAAATCACTCGTGTCATACTGTTTCTTTGGTCATCACAGGGTTACTGATAAATATACAAGCAGAAAGAGGACTTCTCTCTTCCTGTCCTCTGTTCAACCGTCAGCTACTGAATCACATAAAACTAACAGCTTTAGTTCAGACCAAACACTGGAATGGGAAGCAAATAAAGACAACAAGTCTTCCAAACACCACACGCATTTAAAGAAAAGCGTGCAGGAGGTCAGAGGCCAAGTAACAGGCTCCCCTGAAGGCAGTCAGGAGTCTGGAGACGGCTGCACTGTTTAGAGACGTCCATGCAGTCTCAGAAACACACTGTATATAAATATTAGGGCTGGGCAACGATTAAAAATTTTAATCGTGATTAATCACATTATTTCCCTGATTAATCACGATTAATCGCATTGTATATGAAAAATCAAATAATGAATTCAAAAGTAGTGTAAAGGTCACTTTTATTTAAATGTTCTGCTGCCATATGAACTAAAGTGTCATAACATTTGTTGTTCAAACACTTTTAACATCAGCACTTGTCAGTAACACATATTTACTGTAAATCTCATCTTAAAAAATGTAAAAAAAAAAAATAAAAAAAAAGCTTATTGCCACTGCCAGGGCATTAATGTCATCCTGTTTTTATAAAAAAAAAAAAGTCTACAAACAAAATCCAACAAAATGATTGTGTCTCAGCACAATCAGAACATTAAAACAGGTAATTTCTGAGGTAACAGCAGAAACTTTTAACGGGAGTTCAACTTGTCAGTTGTTACAAATAACCTTGTTTCTGTTGAATCCTCCGTCTGGGAGAACTTTAAAATGAAAATGTCCATGTGAAAGTTCTGTAACTTTACCAATCTGTGTATCAATCATTCTTTCCATTTTCAATTGTCAATCAAAAATAAAAAAAAAATTAGAAAGTGACATTTTATTACGTTTTTCGTTTTTTAATCGAACATAAAAAAACGAAAAAATGCCTGTTTTTTTATATTTCAATTTTAGACTTGCATCAAAAATACGAAATTAAAAAACGGGCCACAGAACTGAATTTGTTTTATAATTGAGGACTGGACTTTCTGTAGTCATTACACATCTGTGCCACTAGATGGAGCTGCACTGCAGTAACCAGCTAGAGAACAGCAGGACAGTGAACACATGGAGCAGATCTGATGGAACATGGAGGAATGACGCCAAAGTTTTGTTGAAGTCCAGAATTTTTGTTTTTAGACAGAATTGTTTAATATTGCTACCTGAGTTGCTACCTGAACTGTAAAGTTCACAGATTTTTACCGTTCTACATGTCTGTTTTAGCTTTTCTGCATATTTTCCGCCAATTGTCTTCCAGTTCTGCAGCAGCCGGTAACAGACTTTTCAAAACAAAAGCATGTGAGCAACATGAGTTAACGCACGATAAAATAAATGTCGGCGTTAATAAATTAATGAGTTAACGTAATAATAATGCACTAACTTGCCCAGCCCTAATTAATGTAGAATAAAATAAACCACCTCTTCAGCTTGAATATTCATTTACATTATTTCACACATGTACTTAGGTGATTGTGCGGCATACAACACCGTCATCCGTCAGTCACATCGTGTAAATACCACATCAGTACCGGCGTGGGACTCACCAGGTCAGGAGAAAGGCCCAGACCTCTGAGCTCTCTGACGCTGTTCTGTGTGGGTTTGGTCTTCTGTTCTCCTGTTGCGCTGGGCTGTCGATGCAGAAACACACATACATTAGGCTGAAAAACATAACGCCACCGTTGTTTCGGGCGGTCTTCCAGTGCTTTTGGTCACACGGAAACGTCTGGATCAGTTGTCAGCAGGCTGCCGTCTCACCTGAGGTATCAGACTGACGTGGATGTTGCAGAAGTTCTCCCTCTTAACTTTGAACTGGAACTGCCTGAAGGCCTCAATGAAAGGCATGCTCTCGATGTCTCCAACAGTTCCTCCGAGCTGCAAATAGAAGCAGGGGATATTGTGATATCCTTTGACTTTAGCAGGGAGGTAACAGCTCCTCATTAAAACACATTTGACCATTTAGGGAAGCATATCAAGTGTGTGAAGTGTTTGCTTCTTTGCATGTTCCTTTACACCAGCGGCGTCTAACTCCAGTCCTCGGGGGCCGCTGTCCTGCATGTCTAAGGTATTTTTCTGCTTCAGCAGATCTGAATCAAATGAATGGGGAATCCTACATCCACCCGCATGTCTGGATCAGTTGTAGTCTATAATTCAAGAGGGCTCATCAACGTGCAGTCTGCGCACACTATTCTTGATGTTGCACCCAAGATTACGTATGAGTCGCACGGTGCGAGATGTTGTAGTCCTGTACGACTGCTGAAATCAGTGTCGAGGAGCAGGAAGGGCACGATGTGGGAAGAGATGGCCGACGCTTTTGGAGTAGAAGGTGAGCGTTACAGGTAGAGTGCATAGAGACACCAGACAAACGCGCTTTGACCTCTATAGTTTAACGCAGTTATGGAGACCAATAGGTTGCTGTTTAGGCAGAAACCAACTCCGCCCAAGCCTGTGTGGAATGACAAAGCCTGGCAGCGAGATGGACCTTACCTTAGTTACCACAAGCTTCACATTTAGTTAGGGATGCACGATAACGGTTTTTTAAAACCAATACCGATAACGGATAACTTTCAGCTCCTAAAGGCCGATACTGATAACACACACATATACATAAGATCATTACATCAATACTATGAACAAAATCAAAAATAGTTTTGACTCTTTAAATGAACAGATATTTATTTTTACCAATGTAAAACTATTGGCAAGCCTCTCAAACATTTTTGTAAAGCTATCAAACAAACCTATTTGATATCTCACATTAACTTAAATTAGGTGCATTAGTGACTGATATAAAAAATAAAGGCTCCTTGAACTGATGGAAATACATGCATCAAAATTACTAACTGAAAAAGATTAACATTTAAAGGATTTTGGCTTGTGGTTCCATTTAAATTAATACCTTTAATTAAAGTAAATGAGGTTCAGTAGTTTTTATTTTTTAATCTCATGGAAGCTTTAGATGAGAGGAATGAGGGAGAGGAGAGACTGCTGCTGGCTTGCGCACGTCAGCATTAGCTTCCGTTAGCGCGATTTCAAAACTCCATGGAAGCGATTGTTATGTTGTAGGTGGCTGATCAGGTTTGACGTATTAAAGCTTGTGCTTCCCTCCTCGTAGAATTCACTTGGAGGATTCGTCACAAATAACCACCAAACTATCTTCTTCTGAAACTTTAACGAAGTTCCACGCCGCAATGTTTGTTGTGATCAGCGCTGTGCTGCAGGCTGCAATCAAGGTGTAACGTAAATTCCCACGTTCCCTCATTTGCTAGTCGTTCTTTCAGCCTTTTCTACTTTTTTCTATTTTTTATGTGTAACATGTGGGAGAATACTGCGAATATCAATTAAAGTCACAACTACTAAAATTATGACCGAGTTAATGAGTTGTTTTCTGGCATGAGGGGGTATTCTTGATTTTCCTTACTGAGAAATCATTTTTCTGATTATGCCAACGTCACTTGAAGGAGGTTGACTCACATTTTGAGTCAGCCCCTAGTGGTCAGTCGGAGAACTGTATTCTTCTGTATTTTTTTTAACTTGACAAATAAGGAATTAAACTGGTTTGTGCAGAGGAAAACAGAGGATCAGGTGTAATCCCCTTTAAACCACCAGACATAAATGGAACTGGAAATCAATTGTAATCAATAAATATCAAATATTCCTACAATTTTGCAACAGAATAGATCAAGCAAAGTACTTTCCCAGAGCAGATGCAAATAACTGTGCTCTTCTACATAACAACTCCAACTAAAATAATCTAACATTAATACCCATCTCATATAGCTTAGTAGAGCTGAGTGATTTTATCGATTCTGTGATATATATATCGATATTGTATTTCCCCACAGAGAGTATCGATTTTTCAGCCGTGGGTATCCATATTCTAAGCTTCTTTCAAAACCCCGTGTCCCACCTTTAAAAGCTTCCAAGCAACAATTTGCACTGTTTAAATAAATGAAACTCTTTTTCTCAACACATCTTTTATTCATTTTGTCCAGCATTTGCAAGCTGCCTGTCAGCCATATAATGTGTAATTGATGCTTTCAGTTCAATTAATTCAAACAAAGTCATTGGAGCACTCACAAGATGTCACCAAAATCACTTTGTCCCTTTAAAATCTTTCGGAAAATCATGTAAATGTATTGTAAGATGAATATTGATATATATCGTATCGTGAGCCGAACATCGTGTATCGTATCGCAATATTAGTGTATCGCTAGAGCCCTACAGATTAGACAATAGTATATATATGTACTAATTTGTCAAAAATAAATCCTACTTGATGTCTTTCCCACATAAAACAAGCATCAGTAGTGATCAGACTGTTACAAGTGTCTGTAATTACACTAATAAATGATTTCTAACATGAAGAAATTTTGGTTTTTATGGCTCCAACGTTACACTAACACTTGTTAAGAGTCACAACATGTTTATTTGAGAAACGGTGAGACTCATGGTTGGTTTAAAAGCTGGAAGGGATGTTCCAAAGACCGTACTTCCAAGTTTTGTTCCCTTTCCTCCTCCATATTCCCTTGATTTCTTTTTTCTTTCAAGATCAACAACTTTTGCAGCCATGCTTCCTTGGATCAAGTATGTTTAATTGTGCGTGTGTGTGACAGACAGTATATTGAAATAATCCCTGGGTTCACAGATTCACTGTGTCTGCAAACTTGTCTAGACAAAGACTGCAGCCCAGAAACAACCACGACGCGGCACAACACGAAGGAATGAGGGAAATGTTTCTGCACCTAATCAACCAACTTACCTCGATTACACACACTTGAGGTTCTACTTGGTCGTCATCTACTGGCACTTTGGCCTGTTTCACCACCCATTCCTGGATTGCATCTGTAATGTGCGGCACCACTGAACAGGAGATAAAATGAAAAATCATTATTAGTTACTTGGTAACTGTGTCTCAGACCGAATGGCCATGACCTGCGGGGTTCCCCAGGGGTCAATTCTGGGACCCCTATTGTTCAATCTGTATATGCTTCCATTAGGCCAGCTAATACGCAGCTATAATGTGTCCAACCAGAACTATGCAGATGATACTTAGATCTATGTGTCACTGACAGCAGGAGAACATGGGCCTGTAGATTCATTGTGTCACTGCATCGAACAGATCAGTGTGTGGATGCAAAACAACTTTCTCCAGCTAAACTCAGAGAAAACTGAAATCCCTGTCTGTGGCCCACAGAAACAAAGAGAAAGTGTTATCAGTCACCTTGAGACTCTCTAGAACCTAAAAATCACGTCAGAAATTTAGGGGTGATATTGGATTCAGACTTGAACTTTAACAGCCACATTAAAGCAACAACATTAGCAGCTTTGTACCATCTAAAAAACATTGCCATAATCAAAGGAAAAGTGTCTAAACCAGATTTAGAAAGAATAATCCATGCGTTCGTCTCCACCAGGTTAGACTACTGTAACGGCCTGCTCACTGGGCTCTAAACCAGCTGTAAGACAGCTGCAGTACATCCAGAATGCCGCTGCACCAGTCCTGACTAGAACCAGGAAATACGACCATATTAGTCCAGTCCTGAGGTCTCTGCACTGGTCCTGACTAGAACCAGGAAATACGACCATATTAGTCCAGTCCTGAGGTCTCTGCACTGGTCCTGACTAGAACCAGGAAGATACGACCATATTAGTCCAGTCCTGAGGTCTCTGCACTGGTCCTGACTAGAACCAGGAGATACGACCATATTAGTCCAGTCCTGAGGTCTCTGCACTGGTCCTGACTAGAACCAGGAGATACGACCATATTAGTCCAGTCCTGAGGTCTCTGCACTGGTCCTGACTAGAACCAGGAGATACGACCATATTAGTCCAGTCCTGAGGTCTCTGCACTGGTCCTGACTAGAACCAGGAGAATACGACCATATTAGTCCAGTCCTGAGGTCTCTGCACTGGTCCTGACTAGAACCAGGAGATAAGACCATATTAGTCCAGTCCTGAGGTCTCTGCACTGGTCCTGACTAGAACCAGGAAATATACGACCATATTAGTCCAGTCCTGAGGTCTCCACACTGGTCCTGACTAGAACCAGGAGATACGACCATATTAGTCCAGTCCTGAGGTCTCTGCACTGGTCCTGACTAGAACCAGGAGATACGACCATATTAGTCCAGTCCTGAGGTCTCTGCACTGGTCCTGACTAGAACCAGGAGATACGACCATATTAGTCCAGTCCTGAGGTCTCTGCACTGGTCCTGACTAGAACCAGGAGATACGACCATATTAGTCCAGTCCTGAGGTCTCTGCACTGGTCCTGACTAGAAACCAGGAGATACGACCATATTAGTCCAGTCCTGAGGTCTCTGCACTGGTCCTGACTAGAACCAGGAGATACGACCATATTAGTCCAGTCCTGAGGTCTCTGCACTGGTCCTGACTAGAACCAGGAGATACGACCATATTAGTCCAGTCCTGAGGTCTCTGCACTGGTCCTGACTAGAACCAGGAGATACAACCGTATTAGTCCAGTCCTGAGGTCTCCACACTGGTCCTGACTAGAACCAGGAGATACGACCATATTAGTCCAGTCCTGAGGTCTCTGCACTGGTCCTGACTAGAACCAGGAAATACGACCATATTAGTCCAGTCCTGAGGTCTCTGCACTGGTCCTGACTAGAACCAGGAAATACGACCATATTAGTCCAGTCCTGAGGTCTCTGCACTGGTCCTGACTAGAACCAGGAGATACGACCATATTAGTCCAGTCCTGAGGTCTCTGCACTGGTCCTGACTAGAACCAGGAAATACGACCATATTAGTCCAGTCCTGAGGTCTCTGCACTGGTCCTGACTAGAACCAGGAGATACGACCATATTAGTCCAGTCCTGAGGTCTCTGCACTGGTCCTGACTAGAACCAGGAGATACGACCATATTAGTCCAGTCCTGAGGTCTCTGCACCGGTCCTGACTAGAACCAGGAGATACGACCATATTAGTCCAGTCCTGAGGTCTCTGCACTGGTCCTGACTAGAACCAGGAGATACGACCATATTAGTCCAGTCCTGAGGTCTCTGCACTGGTCCTGACTAGAACCAGGAGATACGACCATATTAGTCCAGTCCTGAGGTCTCCACACTGGTCCTGACTAGAACCAGGAGATACGACCATATTAGTCCAGTCCTGAGGTCTCTGCACTGGTCCTGACTAGAACCAGGAAATACGACCATATTAGTCCAGTCCTGAGGTCTCTGCACTGGTCCTGACTAGAACCAGGAAATACGACCATATTAGTCCAGTCCTGAGGTCTCTGCACTGGTCCTGACTAGAACCAGGAGATACGACCATATTAGTCCAGTCCTGAGGTCTCCACTGGTCCTGACTAGAACCAGGAGATACGACCATATTAGTCCAGTCCTGAGGTCTCTGCACTGGTCCTGACTAGAACCAGGAGATACGACCATATTAGTCCAGTCCTGAGGTCTCTGCAGTTGTCCTGACTAGAACCAGGAGATACCACCACATTAGTCCGGTCCTGAGGTCTCTACACTGGTCCTGACTAGAACCAGGAGATACGACCATATTAGTCCAGTCCTGAGGTCTCTGCACTGGTCCTGACTAGAACCAGGAGATACGACCATATTAGTCCAGTCCTGAGGTCTCTGCACTGGTCCTGACTAGAACCAGGAGATACGACCATATTAGTCCAGTCCTGAGGTCTCTGCACTGGTCCTGACTAGAACCAGGAAATACGACCATATTAGTCCAGTCCTGAGGTCTCTGCACTGGTCCTGACTAGAACCAGGAGATACGACCATATTAGTCCAGTCCTGAGGTCTCTGCACTGGTCCTGACTAGAACCAGGAGATACGACCATATTAGTCCAGTCCTGAGGTCTCTGCACTGGTCCTGACTAGAACCAGGAGATACGACCACATTAGTCCAGTCCTGAGGTCTCTGCACTGGTCCTGACTAGAACCAGGAGATACGACCATATTAGTCCAGTCCTGAGGTCTCTGCACTGGTCCTGACTAGAACCAGGAGATACGACCATATTAGTCCAGTCCTGAGGTCTCTGCACTGGTCCTGACTAGAACCAGGAGATACGACCATATTAGTCCAGTCCTGAGCTCTCTGCACTGGTCCTGACTAGAACCAGGAGATACGACCATATTAGTCCAGTCCTGAGGTCTCTGCACTGGTCCTGACTAGAACCAGGAGATACGACCATATTAGTCCAGTCCTGAGGTCTCTGCACTGGTCCTGACTAGAACCAGGAGATACGACCATATTAGTCCAGTCCTGAGGTCTCTGCACTGGTCCTGACTAGAACCAGGAGATACGACCATATTAGTCCAGTCCTGAGGTCTCTGCACTGGTCCTGACTAGAACCAGGAGATACGACCATATTAGTCCAGTCCTGAGGTCTCTGCACTGGTCCTGACTAGAACCAGGAGATACGACCATATTAGTCCAGTCCTGAGGTCTCTGCACTGGTCCTGACTAGAACCAGGAGATACGACCATATTAGTCCAGTCCTGAGGTCTCTGCACTGGTCCTGACTAGAACCAGGAGATACGACCACATTAGTCCAGTCCTGAGGTCTCTGCACTGGTCCTGACTAGAACCAGGAGATACGACCATATTAGTCCAGTCCTGAGGTCTCTGCACTGGTCCTGACTAGAACCAGGAGATACGACCATATTAGTCCAGTCCTGAGGTCTCTGCACTGGTCCTGACTAGAACCAGGAGATACGACCATATTAGTCCAGTCCTGAGGTCTCTGCACTGGTCCTGACTAGAACCAGGAGATACGACCATATTAGTCCAGTCCTGAGGTCTCTCTGCACTGGTCCTGACTAGAAACCAGGAGATACGACCATATTAGTCCAGTCCTGAGGTCTCTGCACTGGTCCTGACTAGAACCAGGAGATACGACCATATTAGTCCAGTCCTGAGGTCTCTGCACTGGTCCTGACTAGAACCAGGAAATACGACCATATTAGTCCAGTCCTGAGGTCTCTGCACTGGTCCTGACTAGAACCAGGAGATACGACCATATTAGTCCAGTCCTGAGGTCTCTGCACTGGTCCTGACTAGAACCAGGAGATACGACCATATTAGTCCAGTCCTGAGGTCTCTGCACTGGTCCTGACTAGAACCAGGAGATACGACCATATTAGTCCAGTCCTGAGGTCTCTGCACTGGTCCTGACTAGAACCAGGAGATACGACCATATTAGTCCAGTCCTGAGGTCTCTGCACTGGTCCTGACTAGAACCAGGAGATATGACCATATTAGTCCAGTCCTGAGGTCTCTGCACTGGTCCTGACTAGAACCAGGAGATACGACCATATTAGTCCAGTCCTGAGGTCTCTGCACTGGTCCTGACTAGAACCAGGAGATACGACCATATTAGTCCAGTCCTGAGGTCTCTGCACTGGTCCTGACTAGAACTAGGAGATACGACCATATTAGTCCAGTCCTGAGGTCTCTGCACTGGTCCTGACTAGAACCAGGAGATACGACCATATTAGTCCAGTCCTGAGGTCTCTGCACTGGTCCTGACTAGAACCAGGAGATACGACCATATTAGTCCAGTCCTGAGGTCTCTGCACTGGTCCTGACATGAACCAGGAGATACGACCATATTAGTCCAGTCCTGAGGTCTCTGCACTGGTCCTGACTAGAACCAGGAGATACGACCATATTAGTCCAGTCCTGAGGTCTCTGCACTGGTCCTGACTAGAACCAGGAGATACGACCATATTAGTCCAGTCCTGAGGTCTCTGCACTGGTCCTGACTAGAACCAGGAGATACAACCATATTAGTCCAGTCCTGAGGTCTCTGCACTGGTCCTGACTAGAACCAGGAGATACGACCATATTAGTCCAGTCCTGAGGTCTCTGCACTGGTCCTGACTAGAACCAGGAGATACGACCACATATTAGTCCAGTCCTGAGGTCTCTGCACTGGTCCTGACTAGAACCAGGAGATACGACCATATTAGTCCAGTCCTGAGGTCTCTGCACTGGTCCTGACTAGAACCAGGAGATACGACCATATTAGTCCAGTCCTGAGGTCTCTGCACTGGTCCTGACTAGAACCAGGAGATACGACCATATTAGTCCAGTCCTGAGGTCTCTGCACTGGTCCTGACTAGAACCAGGAGATACGACCATATTAGTCCAGTCCTGAGGTCTCTGCACTGGTCCTGACTAGAACCAGGAGATACGACCATATTAGTCCAGTCCTGAGGTCTCTGCACTGGTCCTGACTAGAACCAGGAGATACGACCATATTAGTCCAGTCCAGTCCTGAGGTCTCTGCACTGGTCCTGACTAGAACCAGGAGATACGACCATATTAGTCCAGTCCTGAGGTCTCTGCACTGGTCCTGACTAGAACCAGGAGATACGACCATATTAGTCCAGTCCTGAGGTCTCTGCACTGGTCCTGACTAGAACCAGGAGATACGACCATATTAGTCCAGTCCTGAGGTCTCTGCACTGGTCCTGACTAGAACCAGGAGATACGACCATATTAGTCCAGTCCAGTCCTGAGGTCTCTGCACTGGTCCTGACTAGAACCAGGATCTACGACCATATTAGTCCAGTCCTGAGGTCTCTGCACTGGTCCTGACTAGAACCAGGAGATACAACCGTATTAGTCCAGTCCTGAGGTCTCCACACTGGTCCTGACTAGAACCAGGAGATATGACTATATCAGTCCAGTCCTGAGGTCTCTGCACTGGTCCTAACTAGAACCAGGAAATACGACCATATTAGTCCAGTCCTGAGGTCTCCACACTGGTCCTGACTAGAACCAGGAGATACGACCATATTAGTCCAGTCCCGAGGTCTCTGCACTGGTCCTGACTAGAACCAGGAGATACGACCATATTAGTCCAGTCCCGAGGTCTCTGCACTGGTCCTGACTAGAACCAGGAGATACGACCATATTAGTCCAGTCCTGAGGTCTCTGCACTGGTCCTGACTAGAACCAGGAGATACGACCATATTAGTCCAGTCCTGAGGTCTCTGCACTGGTCCTGACTAGAACCAGGAGATACGACCATATTAGTCCAGTCCTGAGGTCTCTGCACTGGTCCTGACTAGAACCAGGAGATACGACCATATTAGTCCAGTCCTGAGGTCTCTGCACTGGTCCTGACTAGAACCAGGAGATACGACCATATTAGTCCAGTCCTGAGGTCTCTGCACTGGTCCTGACTAGAACCAGGAGATACGACCATATTAGTCCAGTCCTGAGGTCTCTGCACACTGGTCCTGACTAGAACCAGGAGATACGACCATATTAGTCCAGTCCTGAGGTCTCTGCACTGGTCCTGACTAGAACCAGGAGATACGACCATATTAGTCCAGTCCTGAGGTCTCTGCACTGGTCCTGACTAGAACCAGGAGATACGACCATATTAGTCCAGTCCTGAGGTCTCTGCACCGGTCCTGACTAGAACCAGGAGATACGACCATATTAGTCCAGTCCTGAGGTCTCTGCACTGGTCCTGACTAGAACCAGGAGATACGACCATATTAGTCCAGTCCTGAGGTCTCTGCACTGGTCCTGACTAGAACCAGGAGATACGACCATATTAGTCCAGTCCTGAGGTCTCTGCACTGGTCCTGACTAGAACCAGGAGATACGACCATATTAGTCCAGTCCTGAGGTCTCTGCACTGGTCCTGACTAGAACCAGGAGATACGATACAACCATATTAGTCCAGTCCTGAGGTCTCTGCACTGGTCCTGACTAGAACCAGGAGATACGACCATATTAGTCCAGTCCTGAGGTCTCTGCACTGGTCCTGACTAGAACCAGGAGATACGACCATTAGTCCAGTCCTGAGGTCTCTGCACTGGTCCTGACTAGAACCAGGAGATACGACCATATTAGTCCAGTCCTGAGGTCTCTGCACCGGTCCTGACTAGAACCAGGAGATACGACCACATTAGTCCAGTCCTGAGGTCTCTGCACTGGTCCTGACTAGAACCAGGAGATACGACCATATTAGTCCAGTCCTGAGGTCTCTGCACTGGTCCTGACTAGAACCAGGAGATACGACCATATTAGTCCAGTCCTGAGGTCTCTGCACTGGTCCTGACTAGAACCAGGAGATACGACCATATTAGTCCAGTCCTGAGGTCTCTGCACTGGTCCTGACTAGAACCAGGAGATACGACCATATTAGTCCAGTCCTGAGGTCTCTGCACTGGTCCTGACTAGAACCAGGAGATACGACCATATTAGTCCAGTCCTGAGGTCTCTGCACTGGTCCTGACTAGAACCAGGAGATACGACCATATTAGTCCAGTCCTGAGGTCTCTGCACTGGTCCTGACTAGAACCAGGAGATACGACCATTAGTCCAGTCCTGAGGTCTCTGCACTGGTCCTGACTAGAACCAGGAGATACGACCATATTAGTCCAGTCTTGAGGTCTCTCCACTGGTCCTGAATAGAACCAGGAGATACGACCATATTAGTCCAGTCCTGAGGTCTCTGCACCGGTCCTGACTAGAACCAGGAGATACGACCATATTAGTCCAGTCCTGAGGTCTCTGCACTGGTCCTGACTAGAACCAGGAGATACGACCATATTAGTCCAGTCCTGAGGTCTCTGCACTGGTCCTGACTAGAACCAGGAGATATACGACCATATTAGTCCAGTCCTGAGGTCTCTGCACTGGTCCTGACTAGAACCAGGAGATACGACCATATTAGTCCAGTCCTGAGGTCTCTGCACCGGTCCTGACTAGAACCAGGAGATACGACCATATATTAGTCCAGTCCTGAGGTCTCTGCACTGGTCCTGACTAGAACCAGGAGATACGACCATATTAGTCCAGTCCTGAGGTCTCTGCACTGGTCCTGACTAGAACCAGGAGATACGACCATATTAGTCCAGTCCTGAGGTCTCTGCACTGGTCCTGACTAGAACCAGGAGATACGACCATATTAGTCCAGTCCTGAGGTCTCTGCACTGGTCCTGACTAGAACCAGGAGATACGACCATATTAGTCCAGTCCTGAGGTCTCTGCACTGGTCCTGACTAGAACCAGGAGATACGACCATATTAGTCCAGTCCTGAGGTCTCTGCACTGGTCCTGACTAGAACCAGGAGATACGACCATATTAGTCCAGTCCTGAGGTCTCTGCACTGGTCCTGACTAGAACCAGGAGATACGACCATATTAGTCCAGTCCTGAGGTCTCTGCACTGGTCCTGACTAGAACCAGGAGATACGACCATATTAGTCCAGTCCTGAGGTCTCTGCAACGGTCCTGACTAGAACCAGGAGATACGACCATATTAGTCCAGTCCTGAGGTCTCTGCACTGGTCCTGACTAGAACCAGGAGATACGACCATATTAGTCCAGTCCTGAGGTCTCTGCACTGGTCCTGACTAGAACCAGGAGATACGACCATATTAGTCCAGTCCTGAGGTCTCTGCACTGGTCCTGACTAGAACCAGGAGATACGACCATATTAGTCCAGTCCTGAGGTCTCTGCACCGGTCCTGACTAGAACCAGGAGATACGACCATATTAGTCCAGTCCTGAGGTCTCTGCACTGGTCCTGACTAGAAACCAGGAGATACGACCATATTAGTCCAGTCCTGAGGTCTCTGCACTGGTCCTGACTAGAACCAGGAGATACGACCATATTAGTCCAGTCCTGAGGTCTCTGCACACTGGTCCTGACTAGAACCAGGAGATACGACCATATTAGTCCAGTCCTGAGGTCTCTGCACTGGTCCTGACTAGAACCAGGAGATACGACCATATTAGTCCAGTCCTGAGGTCTCTGCACTGGTCCTGACTAGAACCAGGAGATACGACCATATTAGTCCAGTCCTGAGGTCTCTGCACTGGTCCTGACTAGAACCAGGAGATACGACCATATTAGTCCAGTCCTGAGGTCTCTGCACCGGTCCTGACTAGAACCAGGAGATACGACCATATTAGTCCAGTCCTGAGGTCTCTGCACTGGTCCTGACTAGAACCAGGAGATACGACCATATTAGTCCAGTCCTGAGGTCTCTGCACTGGTCCTGACTAGAACCAGGAGATACGACCATATTAGTCCAGTCCTGAGGTCTCTGCACTGGTCCTGACTAGAACCAGGAGATACGACCATATTAGTCCAGTCCTGAGGTCTCTGCACTGGTCCTGACTAGAACCAGGAGATACGACCATTAGTCCAGTCCTGAGGTCTCTGCACCTGGTCCTGACTAGAACCAGGAGATACGACCATATTAGTCCAGTCCTGAGGTCTCTGCACTGGTCCTGACTAGAACCAGGAGATACGACCATATTAGTCCAGTCCTGAGGTCTCTGCACTGGTCCTGACTAGAACCAGGAGATACGACCATATTAGTCCAGTCCTGAGGTCTCTGCACTGGTCCTGACTAGAACCAGGAGATACGACCATATTAGTCCAGTCCTGAGGTCTCTGCACTGGTCCTGACTAGAACCAGGAGATACGACCATATTAGTCCAGTCCTGAGGTCTCTGCACTGGTCCTGACTAGAACCAGGAGATACGACCATATTAGTCCAGTCCTGAGGTCTCTGCACTGGTCCTGACTAGAACCAGGAGATACGACCATATTAGTCCAGTCCTGAGGTCTCTGCACTGGTCCTGACTAAAACCAGGAGATACGACCATATTAGTCCAGTCCTGAGGTCTCTGCACCGGTCCTGACTAGAACCAGGAGATACGACCATATTAGTCCAGTCCTGAGGTCTCTGCACTGGTCCTGACTAGAACCAGGAGATACGACCATATTAGTCCAGTCCTGAGGTCTCTGCACTGGTCCTGACTAGAACCAGGAGATACGACCATATTAGTCCAGTCCTGAGGTCTCTGCACCGGTCCTGACTAGAACCAGGAGATACGACCACATTAGTCCAGTCCTGAGGTCTCTGCACTGGTCCTGACTAGAAACCAGGAGATACGACCATATTAGTCCAGTCCTGAGGTCTCTGCACTGGTCCTGACTAGAACCAGGAGATACGACCATATTAGTCCAGTCCTGAGGTCTCTGCACTGGTCCTGACTAGAACCAGGAAATACGACCATATTAGTCCAGTCCTGAGGTCTCTGCACTGGTCCTGACTAGAACCAGGAGATACGACCATATTAGTCCAGTCCTGAGGTCTCTGCACTGGTCCTGACTAGAACCAGGAGATATGACCGTATTAGTCCAGTCCTGAGGTCTCTGCACTGGTCCTGACTAGAACCAGGAAATACGACCATATTAGTCCAGTCCTGAGGTCTGACTGTATGCCTTCCCCGTCGTCAGGTTGTTGTCTCTCGTCAGCCGGATGTCGAGGAAGCGCTCGTAGTTCCCCAGATCCAGGTCCACCTCGCCCCCGTCGTCGAGCACGAACACTTCACCTGGACAGTCAGCGCGGACAAATCACACCTCACGCAGAACAAATAGCTGCTTTACCGGACACGTGCTCCTCAAGCTGAGCGCGTCCGCTCACGTACCGTGCTCGTAAGGTGAAAAAGTGCCCGCATCGATGTTGATGTACGGGTCGATCTTGATGGCTGTCACGTGCAGACCACACGACTTGAGGATGGTGCCCACGCTGCTGGCGATGATGCCCTTGCCAATGCCAGAGATGACTCCGCCCGTTACCAAGACGTACTTCATCATTCTGCTCATTTATCTGGAGAAAGACGGCTAATTACAATCAAACAGTAGACTATTGTCAACACAATCAATCAATAATGCTTACATCAATTCTCCATATACAGGTCTATAACTTGGTAGAAGGTGTTCATCCAGTCTTCTTGTTAGTAGTTTCTGCTTCTGCTCTGAGTTTGTTCACTATCACAACACAACCCAGAACACACCACACCCTCACTGTCCTGTCTCTTTAACTGTCTTGTCTTTAAATGTTTCACTGCTGGTGTTTTTTTAGCCCTCTCTGACAAAATCAGGATTTAAGATGTTAATAAAGACGTTAGAATTTACTGCCAGAGAGGACTGAAGGACACATTCACCCTTCACACTCCCACAAAAAAAAAGTCTGCTATAAGATTAAATTGCATATACATACTAGATGGTTTTGCTAGACCAGTGATTCCCAAAGTGTGGACCACGGCCCCCTGGTGGGCCTTTGAGGTACTGCAGGTGGGCCGTGAGAAGTTATAAAAATTAAACTAAATAGTTTAAATCCTCGATTTACATTTTTTTTTAATTACTGTTCAATATTCATTACATGATTTAAAAAATAATTAGAAATAATAATGATAAAAAAAAAAAAAAAAAATTGGATTATATTGGAATACAGCTTTTAGTCTTGCACGTTGATCAAAGTGGTGTTTAAAGGTTTCCATGGGCCACGGACATTTTTCACATTTCAAAATTGCGCCTTGGTATTCTGAAGTTTGGAAATGGCTGTGCTAGACAATGGCACTAACCATGAATGTACATGGAGACACAAAAAAACCATACAAACAAACAAACAAACAAAAGTAGACACGTTTCACAAATGGGTTAACCTCTCCTGAGCTTTACTTCATCTCCAAGATGCTCTTTTTAGACCCAGTCATGTCACTGGCCAGCTACACGTCGACCTCATTCGTGTCAAGATGTTCCTCCAGGTGTTTTAGTACCACTCGCTTTCCCAGCCTTTTGTTGCTCGTGTCACAACTTTTTTAAAGATGTGATGCTGTCATCAACTTCAAAATGAGTTCATATTTTTCATCAAATACTAGAATCTTTCAATGGTTGTCATGTTTTCTGTGATCTACTATGAATTGAATGTGGGTTTTAGGAAATTTGGAAATCATTGGATTCTGTTTTTATTAACATTTAATGAGGTGTTACAACTTCTTTATGAGCTGTGGTTGGACTTTAGACATCCGCCTCCAGCATCACCTCCCATGACAATACCAAACATACGCAGAAAAACGCAGACAAACAGAATAAACAGGTTGGAGTTTGATTTTTAAAAAATCAAAGAAGAAGGAACATCTTTAATGTCACAGTGATTATCTGTGAACTGAGCAAACGTCACTTCCTGATCTGATGAGGCATGTCTGAAAACCATGTGAGAAATTCAATATCTGGACTTGGGTTAAAAACTTTTTAACCGTTTTCTGTCAAATGGTGAGGCGAAAACACATGACCCAAACCACAGGACAAACAACACAACAAACCGTAGGCCTGTGTGACAGCAAAACGTATTGTATTCAAACATTTTTCAAGTAAAATCAAATTAAAAAAAGTCTGGCCGACATTGGAAAACATGGAAGGCTCGGTTACCTTTATTGTTAAGGCCGCGCGGGCGGAGACGAACGAACGTAAAGAGAAAACGTAGCGCCCCGCCCGTCCGCGTTAACACCGTGAGCACAGTGAACGTGGCCCAAGTAAAACCGCCAAGAACAGTTATGGCTGAAAGTTAATATCGGTACAGTAGAGGTGTTCAAGCCACAAATCAGGGCCTCCTGTAGCGGCCGTTGAGGAAAACACATATCACATATTTTCAGAAGACTCAAAGTCTTAGTTGTACAGCAGTTTGAATACAGATGGTTGTTAATACTACATTTTTAACAAGCCAGTTAATGTGCTTCTAAAATAAAAATATCATTTCAAAATAAAAGCATGCTCGCACTTTTATAATAACGTTGGAAAATAAGTACCTAAATATTTAACCATTCGTAACATAATCATACGCCTGCTTTTACGTTAGAAGACTTTCTCTAAATCCCCCCACATTTTACACACGCGTTATAACGTGTATTTTTCTGATAAGTTTTACTTTTATTCCCCATCACCGGAACCTGATTTTGTTTACTGCGAAAACGCTCGCGAACTAGCCATCAGCCCCTGAAACACAGCATCACATTTCAGCTCACCCAAATATTATTTACTCCAGAACAACCCCCTCCAAAGTGCGTCCACAAGCCCCGTGACCAGAGATGAGCTGAAAATCCAGATACTGACGGTTTTTGTCACAGTTCTTCCCCTACAGACCCATCGACCCTCAGTTTAGCTCAGCACGTGGATGCAGCACGACCACGACTCGTATTACGACACTGTGCTGCGTTCAGGTACGCCTGGGAATGTAGCGATTGTCACAAGCCTGACATGTCGAGCATCGCCTGGTGTCGGGAGTAATATCAAGCAGTTTTTCTTTAGTAAAAACGAAATAAAACATTAAAGCATCATGCCAGCCTCACACTGATTTTCTCTAAAAACATGAAAAAGAATATATTTTCTTGGGATGCACAGGTGCTTGAAATCCTTGAAAGTGCTTGAATTTCTACGCTATTGTCCTTCAGCAGTTGGCACCACCTTTGTATCATTGCAAAGGAAAAAAAAAAGTAAAATCCTATCTCTGCTGCAGAAAAAAAACAAGTCCATGCATTTGTAAATTCAAAATTGTGACCACTGCAATTCTTTATTAATAGGATGTCCTAAAATGACTCAGGAGAAGTAACAGGAGAGATCGAATTTCTCCAGTCTTATCTTTCCTTCATTGGTTTCCTCTTATATCTAGGATAAAATGTATAATATATAAAGCCCTTAAGAGCCCAGCTACGTCTTACCTGAAAGAACTCATAGTATCTGAACGGACCGGTTTCCAAAAGGAGACAGAGCCTTCACCTATCAGGTTCCTGTCTTGTGGAATCAGAGCTGAGGACACTCTGTCTGTCTTTAAGATTAGGCTTATAGCTTTGCTTCTTGATAAAAGTTATAGTCAGGGCTGGCTCATGTACCCTGAATCATCCCTTTAGTTGTGCTGCTTTAGGACTTGAGTCCTGGAAGATCTGGGCTCCTTCTTTACCCTGTTCGCATGTAAATTTAATTTTTATTGAAACCAACATTTGTAATATCATAATTATGGGTGAGTATTGGCAAGGACATCGCAATACGATATGTATCGTGATACTTGGGTCACGATACGATATTATCACGATATCGCAATATCGTCAAAAAATATCGTCAAAAGTGTCATACGGCACCAGAGTGGTCTGTCAGTGCTGCAGCTATATCGCTACAGCCTCAACGCTTGTCTATAATAAAAGCTGAATAGTTATCTAAAGACATCAATCAATCAAACTTTATTTATATATTTGCTGGAGTACCTGGAGCAATGGTTCCCAAAGTGTGGGCCTCGGCCCCCTGGTGGACTGTCGTGGTACTGCAGGTGGGACGTGAAAGGTCATTAAAATTAAACAAATACAGTGGGACCTCTACTTAAAAACGTCTCTACATACGAAATTTTCAGGTTACGAAACAGCTCAAAGGGAAAATATTGCCTCTAGTTACAAAATAAATTTCAGGATACGAAAGGCAGAAATACAGTAGCGCTGCTACTCGCAGCTCCCAGAGTTTACCGAACGAAAACATAGCTGTCGGCTCTGTATCTCGCCTTTATCCTGGCGAGGCTGGCTGATCCACCAGCAAGTCCCGTCAGAGCTCTGCTGGTCCACGTTTCAGCTCTGTTAGCGCTCGTTTCAGTAGCAGCACAGGAAATGAGGATGTCTGGACTGTTTAATTGAAACAAAGGTAAAGTAACACTATTTAAAGGATTATCCTTGGTTAAAGGAGCCGTATGTAAGAGATCTAATAAAACGAATCATAAAATGACCCCGATATGTCAACAGACATTTAAAAATCATGTTCATTTCAAATACTTATGTCACTGACAACAGCACTCAAGCCAGGATATTCCCGTTTAAAAAGAGGAGTTGCAGCCCTCAACTGATGTTGATGTTGTCATTTTTTGTTTTGGCCTGAAGCGCCACCCTCCACCTATCTCCCAATCACCAAGTCAGTAGTGTTTCTACATCCGGGTTGCCAGCTCGGCTCTAATTATCGCAGCAGCCGCTACGAACGTGTTGGATGAAGACCTCGTTATGAATCCGAGTTACATCGTGACAAGGTCCGAAATAAAACAAGGATTTGTATAGGAGATGCTTTTAATAAATGGAGACGGCTGAAGGCGGAGAAGAATTTGAAGACAGACGCCAACGTTGCTGATTTTCTCCTGGACAGGTAAGATTCATAGCTAAATGTTTGGCTAACGCTAATTTACTTGGACAAGGTAACAGTGGTACCTCTACTTACGAACGCCTCTACATACGAAACTTTCAGGTTACGAAACGCCTCAACGGGAAAATATTTCCTCTAGTTACGAAAGATCAAAGAAAGAAAAGATCTTTCATAAAGCATTAAATATAATTAACAGAAAATAAACTTACTGTGTAGGACTCGTTGCTTGCCATGGCAGCCTACGTTCCTGCTGCATTCTGCAGCCGACCTGGCAACCTCTGGTCAGGGAGGAGGGGGGAGGGTACACGCCGCTCAACAGTAATTTGAAAGTGACTGCAGTTTTGGCCATAATCTTACAAACGGCTCCTTTAACATAAGCTAAACTAGATGGCTAGCTAACTAAACTGAGGTGGGCGTGTTCCAGCCGTCTTCAACCGCTGCTGGTTCCGGTGCTTTGGGTTTAGCGCAGTTTTTGCTAATGCTAATTTGCAAACACATAAGTTAAACTTCAAATAATGATCAACTGGTTAAGTATTTTATTAAATCTGTGATGGCGTATAATCAAGTAAACTGTTAAATATTACTTTGAATTTGATGATCTTACTTTTTTTCTTTCCAACTGTATACCTGTACCCAAAGTACATCTCACAGGGAGACATCCTTTTTATCTAAAATAATATTTATTACAAGGAGATGTAATATAATATAATTGAAGATGTAAGTAATAAATTATATCTTTTAGTAGCAGCTACTCATCATTTTCACCACATGTGTCAGGTTTGTACTTTTATTACTCTGTTGTTCAGCCTCTATATTGTGATTTAATGGATCCAGATTAACTATTTCAGGACTGAACTTCCTGACTGGAAGTGAAAAGATCCACAGAAAGCTTGAAACTGTCCAGAACGACTCCTCCCTGTTCATTTTCCATCTTTCATTTTATTAGTTTTTTCTTACTTTCCTAATGACATTTTGTTCTCCCCTCTCAAAGTAAGACTTTATGACTCTTTATTTTATTTGTAATTTGTCACCATAATTGTTTTTAAGTTTCATAGCTTTGTTTTGAATGAAAATGATTTTGGTTGACTGTAAAAACTGTTGTTATATTTTGTGATGTTGATGTCGTTGTTAATGGTAATAGAATATGGTAACAGTTTATCCATCCATCCATCCATCCATCCATCCATCCATTCATCCATTCATCCACCCATCCATCCATCCATCCATCCATCCATCCATCATCTATACCTGTTTATTCCTAGTTCAGGATCACAGTGATCTGCTGGAATCTATCCCATAGTTTTCACATGTTTTAATAAAATTACCTGAAAGGATCACACAAGTAATTTTCATCATTTTTACCACCAGGATTTCTTATTTGACCAGACAGTTTCTATACCCCACAACAGTCTTAAAACAAGATATTCATTTTTATTACCGTAACAAAACACACCTGATTAAACTCAAGTTTAATTATAAGTGTTTGCTCTGAAAGAAGTGTTTTAATGGACTATTTAAAAAACTGCAACCTATCAGTAATGTGGTCCAGAGTAGCTCCATGGTTACAGAGGTTCAAACACAACAACTTTACTCAGGGCCGTCGCGGGGGGGGGGGCGAAGGGGGCGGTCGCCCAGGGCCCCGCGCTGTGACATACCTATGACGGGCCTCACACTTGACCAATAGGTCAATAGGTTATCCTGAAAAGGGCCTCGCATCTCAAGTCTGCCCCAGGCCCCGCCCCCCCTTGCGACGGCCCTGACTTTACTCTCTTCAGCAGGAAATTAGACGTCATTTTTGTGTCAGAGGAGTTTTTGTATTTTGTGTTTCTTCAGGGATATTTCCTCTCACCGTGGCTGCTTTATTTTTATTTTTTTCGTCTCTCTGCGGTTGAACTTTGTGTTACCGGGGTTATTCTGAGAGGTGTCAGTTGTATCTGTGTTGTGCAGGTTTGTGTACAGGTCAGTCAGACGGCCCACGTGCACAGAGACTGTTTACCTGCAGTTTCATGAGCCTGGTCCTTGAAGGTAGCGCACTTTCCGTTTTTGGACCAGTAGGGGGAGCTCGTGTCTCGCGTTTACGGGCGCCATATGGGGACTCGGTGGGGGGGTGGGGGCCATTTTTTGTCATGTATGAAAGCTTACTGCCAGCTGATTAAAAAGAAAGAAAAGAGTGTTTTTGCTTGTTTGTGTGCCAGAGAATGGAAATGTCTTGCAAAATTCCCCTAAGTAAAAAAAAAAAAAAAAAAAAAAAAAAAGACATTTTGCTCCTTTTTGTTGTTGCTGTTGTCTTAACTGCAACACGCTGGGTTGAGTCTCAGGACAGAGACGCCTTTGTGTCCTGACAGCCGCATCAGCGTGACTGCGGCGGTAATGGACGCGGCAAAGCGAGACTGGATTGTTCTCAGCGGGGACGCAGAAGTGGCTGAAGGCGGAGATGTTGCACAGGTTCCTCTCCCTCCGACACAAAACAACACTTCACGCCGCTGTGCTCCCTATAATAAACAGCCACGGCTCAAAGTGGTTAGTTACGGCGTGCTGAGGGAAAAGGTCAATGGACCTGTGATGTCAATTGCAGTGAATTATCCTCATTGTGCTCAGTGAAATATGAAGTCCAGCAGCGACTTGCTCAGGTTGGACGCTGCAGAGTATGGAGCCCCGTTTGGGTCATAATTCAATGAATAAATGAGTCTATTATTATGAAATACAGGCATTTATTATTATGAAATATTTCCCATTATTGTGATAATGGTTTCGTTTTTCATTAGAATGAGCTTTTACATAATAATGGCTTTGTTTTTCATAAAAATGATTTGTGTGTCAATCACAGCAGAGAGGGTGGAGCCATTTATGTGATTGGCTGCTCTTTCATTCAGGCATAAGCAACAGAACAGTGAATATCAATAGTGGGCAAGAGGTGCAGTGTATATACGCCAGGCCAGTAGGTGGCAGAATGCACCTCAGTTTACGGTTAAAAGTTGACACGGACAAAGAAATGTCAAAGGTTTCCCGTAGCTCAGTCCAAGCTGCCATAGGTACAATCGGACTAGGAGCGCACCTTTAGTGCGTTTACATGGGAAGTTGAATTCCTCTTTAATTCAGAATTAAAATTAAATCCGATCTAAAATGGTTAAAAATTACCATGTAAACACTTAATTCCGAATGAAAATGTCAATTCGGAATTAAACTTAATTCCGAAGTAAGTCGCTGGTTTATACTAATTTTAAATCTGAATAGAATAATTCCGCTGTCATGTATACACTAATTCCGCTTTAAATTAATTCCGGTCTTTCTGCGCATGCTCGTTCTCTTGCCCGTCTGTCGTGATGACGCTTATATTCCGCGCTGGGCTTGTTTTTGAAAGAAAATCATCGACATGATGTTGTCGTGCCGCTGCTTCAAAAATAAAATCAAAATAAATCAGAAAAGGATGCTAATAATGTAGTCCTCCATGTTGTTGCTAATCGAGTAAGTTTGTTTTCTTCCAGTAGACGTAAATACGTAAAGACGTCCACCTCTCTATCCAATCAGAACCCTTCCCAACCCCCAGACCTTAAGCAAAACTGGATAAAGCCGATCAAACGTGTTTTCCATGTAAACTTTAATTCGGAATTACTATTTTCATGTAAACTCAAAGGAAAATAGTTTAATTCTGAATTATTTAATTCGGAATAATTAATTCCTAATTAAAAAACATCATGTAACCGTGGCCCTTGATGACGCCACGGCCCGCTGCTAACGGGACCTCACGGCCAAAACTAGTCGATGTCAGAGCGTAGAATGGAGAAGGATCAGCCAATGAGCGTGCAGGTCAACCACTGGTCCCGCCCAGTGGCAAAATGTCATTATTATGTAAAAGCTCATTCTTATGAAAAATGAAGCCATTATGTAAAAACTCATTCTTAGATTAAAAAAAAGCCATTCTGAAATAAACTATTATGCATTAAACTAAGATGAAATAATAATAAAAATATATTTCATAATAATTACATTTTTTTCATACTAATGGGAAATATAATAATATAATAATAGACTCATTTATTCATTGAATTATGACCCAAACAGGGTTCCATACCTGTGTGCTGTGTGTGGGTGAGCGCTCGAAAAATTAAAATAAAAAAATTGATGGAGTTGGTGACTGACGGCTGACTCACTGACCGTGTAAGACCCAAATCTTTGCTCGCGAGTGTCAGCGGCCAGATTAGTCTCTGGAACACAGGAGAGGGGCTTAATGAGAGTTTTAATTCATTTTTGACCGGCGCTGTGATTGAATTAAACTCCCACAGAAGGGCTGGATCCTCTCCTCACCACGAGCCATTTCCTCCTATTAGAGATGTAACAGGCAGCAGCAGACGAGGAGACGGGATGATCTTTTCATTGTTTGGTTTTAAGGAAACAAGCACATGTACGTGATGCTCGTGGACCTTGTGGTGGAATAAAATTCGGCTGAATAGTTTTAATGAAGGAGTTCAGAAATTCCATTATAGTTGACCTACAATAAATCTACACTTTTTAATTTTTTTTTTATGTTTATGATTCTGATGTTTCTGTGGTCCATCTTTTGTCTGCTTGTACATACATATAAATGATAGGACTGGGCAACGATTAAAAATTTTAATCACAATAAATTGCATTAATCGCGATAAATTGCATTGTATACGCAAAATCAAATAATTAATTCAAAAGTAGTGTAAAATGCACTTTTATTTAAATGTCCTGTTGCCATATGAACTAAAGTGCCATAACATTTGTTGTTCAAACACTTTTAACATCAGCACTTGTCAGTAACACATATTTAGTGTAAATCTCATCTTAAAAAATGTAAAATAAAATAAAATAAAGCTTATTGCCACTGCCAGAGCATTAATGTCATCCTGTTTTTATGAAAAAAAAAAGTCTACCAACAAAATCCTGAGCCACATTCATAACATTAAAACAGGTAATTTCTGAGGTAACAGCAGAAACTTTTAACGGGGAGTTCAACTTGTCAGTTGTTACAAATAACCTTGTTTCTGTTGAATCCTCCGTCTGGGAGAACTTTAAAATGAAAATGTCCATGTTAAAGTTCAGTAACTTTACCAATCCGTGTATCAATCATTCTTTCCATTTTCAATTGTCAATCAAAAATTAAAAAAATGAAAAGTGACATTTTATTACATTCGTTTTTTAATCTAACACAAAAAAAAGGAAAGAAAAAAAATGCCTGGTTTTTTTTTTTATATATATTTCAAGTTTAGACTTGGATCAAAAATACAAAATTAAAAAACCCGCCACAGAACTGAATTTGTTTTCGAGGACTGGACTTTCTGTTGTCGTTACACATCTGTGCCACTAGATGGAGCCGCACTGCAGTAACCAGCTAGAGAACAGCAGGACAGTGAACACATGGAGCAGATCTGATGGAACATGGAGGAATGACAAGAAAGTTTTGTTGCAGTCCAGAATTTTTGTTTTCAGACAGAATTGTTAATATTTCTACCTGAGTTGCTACCTGAACTGTAAAGTTCACGGATTTTTACCGTTCTCCATGTCTGTTTTAACTTTTCTGCATGTTTCCTGCCAATTCTCCTCTGGTTCTGCAGCAGTCAGTAACAGACTTTTCAAAACAAAAGCATGTGAGCAACATGCGTTAACGCGAGATACAATAAATGTCAGCTTTAATAAATTAATGAATTAATGAGTTAACGCGAGTTAACGCCTCAGACCTCACAGTCCTCACTGAGCATGTCCATGACTAGGGCTGGGTATCAATCAAAAATTTTCGATACCGGTACCGATACCGATACCTTCACTTCGATACCGGTTCCTAAACGATACTTTTTTCGATACCAATTTTAAAATATCAATTCTAATAAAAAGAAAATTACATTCCATGTTACAGTGCAAATCTTGAGTTTTATTTTTCAGCTTTGGTATTTTTTACATTCCAAGCAGTTTTCTTACAGAAAAAATAAACAACAGATAATTTAAAGTGCAATAGAACAGTTGCAAAATAATAACAGATCAGTGTCTTTTCAGCAATTTTTTTTCAGAAAAATCAACATGTCTGCTTTCTCAGGGCACAGACAAGCCCGCTCCTGGCTGATGGTGTCTCCAGCAGTAGAAAATGTACGTTCCGAGGGTGTAGATGATGCTTGCACACAGAGATACCTCGTTGCCAAGTTTGACAACATTGGCATAGTGTCCCTCACATTCCACCACCAGGTCGCTGGATTCACTGATGTTAGGGTAGATGGCAGACCTCTGTACTGCTGTATCTCTTATCTCTTCCTGAATCTTCTCTGTGGTGCTGAGAGGGCCCTCTTGTCTTACTTCAACTGCCATGTCCTCATCAGCAAATAGCTCCTCAAGGGCAGAGAGCTTTGGCTTCTTCTGGAAACAAGAAGAAAAAGACAAAAGACAATCAGGATAGATGCCAACAAGTTAATTTTGTTCTGAAAATGAAACTGGTGTGTAGGTGCAAGGGGGTTGTTTAACTTCACCAGTGTTGGTACTGCAGCTGTATGGTCTTCATCAGACGAGTCATCGTGGTCACCAGCTGTCCCTTCAGGCTCCTGCTCCATCTGCTGGGCCTGGGTCATTACACCTCTATTCTGTATTCAATAGATTATGGGAGTCATCTCTCTGATCTACATTGGAAGAGGAATAAAATATTAGCAATAACAATAAACACCTGTTGTGAGGTCCTACTTATCAGCTCCTCTTCTAGTCTGGTCCACACTTCATCGGCCACTTTCGTCTTGAATCTTGGGTCTAAAGCTGTGCCCTCCTCCAAGAACTGCCTGATGCTCTCATCCTGCAAGACAAAAACATAGTATAGTAGTCATGTCTCTGAGTATACACTTGAGAAATCTACAGGATTATGCTACATACTTGGTATCGTTTTGAGAGTTCACTCCAGATCTTGTCCTTGATGGTTTGTGTAAAGGAGGAGTCCTCATCAGTGACTGTGAAGTGATGCTCGAGTTTCCCCAAGATGGGCAGAATCTGACCCAAAGTTGGACTCCTTTCAGCAGAGATGCAGATGGTTGAAGTATAGAGTATCTTCATAACTCTGACAAACTGTTCTGCTTTTTTATAATCATCATCAGAAAGTCTCTCCAGTCTGAAAAAAATATATACACATTGTTTTATTAGCTAGACCACGGCCCAGCACATTAGTTCACATTGATAAAAGAATAAGGTAATATCATCCTTATCTACAATACCTGTCCTTCTCCATTGATTTTTTTAACCGAGGGTCCATGGAGGCCGCCTGGATGGCAGGAAACTGCTCCAGAAATCGCTCCACCATCAGGAACAGGCTGTTCCACCTGTTCTTCACATCCAGAATAATGGCATGTTCTGGAAGACCTAGAGAGAGAGAGTGTGTGGGGATGTTAAACAGGTTGTTTATTTGTAGTAATAGTTCAATGAGTGATTTAGCCATGGAATTTAGCACTAAGCTTAGTCTGTTTGGATTTCTACTTACCGAGAAGACGCTGCTTCTCTTTAAGGACAGGTTTAGCCAAGCTGCACCGCTTTAACCACACCACCATAGCTCTGATTCTTCCTGCCCACTTTGAGATAGTAGGTATAGTGTACAGCTTTTGAGCAGCAATGTTTAGAGTATGAGCAAAGCAGCCAATTTTTCTAATGCTCATCTTTTTCACTGCTACATCCATATTAGCTGCATTGTCTACAGTGATTGCAACAACTTTTTCCTTTATATTGAATTCATCCAGAATATCCCCTATCTCTTCAGCTATTACATGCCCTGTCTGTGATGTGTAGACTGCCCTGGTATGCAGGATTTTCTCCTTCATGATACCCTCTCTCACAAAGTGGACTGAAACAGTCAAGTAGTGGTCTTGTGCCACACTGGTCCACCCATCCGCAGTCACAGCCACATCTCTGAGGTCTTGCAATTCTCTCTTGACGTTTCCCTTCTCTACTGCATACCATGCAGGTATGAGTGTATTTGACAGCATGTCTCTGCTGGGGGACTGATATCTGGGGTTTAGGGCTCTTATCATCTCCCTAATTGACATTAGAACACAAAACATCAAGAATAACATGGTTGTGTTATTGCTCAAAAACCATTATCTAGGCTGAGAGATGAAGGCTTAACTGATCAGTGATTATTTACAGCTCACTTACCTCCACCATGGAGCCTCCACTGTAGAAAAAGGCAGCAAACCTTTTACAACAAAGTTTGTGACTGCCCTGTGGCACTCGTCTTGTTTTTCTTTAGTCATTTTTCCTTTTTCTGCCAGTGTGAATGGATTCACACTGGCTGGCCTTGTCTTCCTCACACCAGGCTCAGAGGCTGCTGTGAGAACATAACAGTGAACGTTAGGTGAGCTTTTTAACCAGCCGAGCCATTTGATGAGCAGATATTTGCAAGCTACACGTTGTATGTTACTGTCAGTCTTTAGTTAGCTTTCGATTTAGCTAGCTACATAGCCATAAAATAAAGCTAAACCCTAATATCTGAAGTTAGCGTTACATGGATCCCGGTTTATTTCATGCACGTTTACATTAAGCAGTAACATTAAGACTGCTGCCGAACTTAGCTGAATGTAAGCTTACCTGTTAAAATCCCGCACACAGCGTCATCCTCGGTGCTCTGAGATGAGGCGGAGTCCAGTGTTGGATGTTTTGAATCTGGCCGCTCGGGCTGTGTAACGTCCTCAGGCGGACGTGAATGCTGAGAGGAGGATGGCTGCAGTCCCCTCGTCTTACAGTCAAACACGGAGCAACTTTCTGCTCTTAGGTTTATTCCGTGCACGATTAGGTGCTTCATCAAGTTAGTCGTGTTGCCAGCCTTAGCAATGATGACTTTTTTGCATATATTGCATCGCGCGCTATTGGCATCTAACTTGATAAAATGGAGCCACACCTTTGACCGGGGTGGCATTTTCAGCTGGTTCGGCGACACACACACATGCAGCTTCACTTCTAATTAAGATACACGTGAACCCCGTCATACCTTTAACTGCGTATTTGTGTTTTCCCGCATGAATCACGTGTAATGTTACAGCCAATCGCCGGCAGCATGAGCCGGGCTTGATCACGTGATTAACTTCCAGGTATCGAAACTTGGCACCGAAAGACGAGGCATTTTATGATACTCGGTACTACCGAAGCATTTCGGTCGGTGCCATAAAAGAACCGAAGTTCGGTACCCAGTCCTATCCATGACAGCACAACTAGAAGAAGACAGAACAAGGATGATTTGTTTGGGAGGGCTGCCAGGAGAAAGTCTCTTCTGTCTCAAAGAAACACAAAAAGCATGACTGAGGTTCCCAAATCTGCATCTGGAGAAACTACAAGATTTCAGGAACAGATGAGACCATCAGCAAGCTGGCCAGCTTGCAATCATTGAGTCGACCATGAACTCCTGCGTATGCCAGCATATTCTAGAAGTAAACGTAAGGCCATCTGTCCTACAGCTAAAGCTTGTTTGACATTGGGTCATGAAGCAGGGCAATGATCTGAGGGTGCGCCACCAAATCCACATCACAAGGCTGAAAAATAACAAAAATCATGGTTTTGGAAAGACCTAGTCAAAGTCCAGACCACAGCCCAATGGAAATCCTGTGGCAGGACTTAAGAGAGCTGTGAACAAAAACGTCAACGTACAGAAGAGATATAGTAAAGAAGAACTGACCAAAATTCATCCACAACCATTTAAAAGACTAATAAAGCTTCTTTCAGCTTAACTTTTGTTAAAAACTTTTAGTACATTTCTAAACACAAAATCATAGGATTAAAATAGGGGGTACTAACTTATGAACATAGCTGTTCAAGCTTGATCAAAAGTTCTGCAAATCACTCTGGCATTCCGGGTATTTAATTATGGGTCAAATCCAGTATAACATGGTGCCTCAGCATACTGGAAATGCAGGATCCACCATCGGATTGCTCCTGGTCTGTTAGGAGCTGCTGGTCTTGTAAGTGAAGCCCAAACCCAAACATGGACGGTCTCAGGACGTTTCACTGCTAGCATCATGCAGGATTCATGTGAGCCTTTGCCTGTTCTTCTGCAGACAATCAATTTTCCAGTTTTCCCAAACAGCTGGAAGGAACCTTCATCAGAGGAAATGATTTCCACCAATCTTGCGCTGTTTCTACACATTCCTGCATCTATGCTGCAGATGTATTCACTCCCACCAGCTGTCACTGCTGAAGTTCCTGATCAAGTTTAATATTTTTACTAGGGCTGTCGGTCGATTAAATTTTTTAATCGACTATGGTTAACTATGAAAATCTATGAAGATTTTCATAGTTAACTCGTGATTAATCGTGATTAATTGAAAGATTTTCATAGTTAACTCGCAATTAATCGCATTTTTTAAATGTTCTGTTTATCCATCTGTCCATCCATCATCTATACCCATTTTTTCCAATACAGGGTCACGGTTTATGCTTTTATTTATTTATTTATTTATTTTAAGCCTTTAGTTTGAAAACCGGAAGTCCACCAATGCTGCCGTATTTTTGGGGGCTTAATTCATCAGCTTCTTAGTGTATTAGTGTCAGGCTGCTGCTTGACCGCAGTAATTTGCTGACGGTCCCTAAACTCCACGGCAGCAGCAGGTACTCAGGACATTCAGCGCTGTTCCTGAGAGTTTTAGCCACACTCACTGAGCTTGGAGAGTTGATGACACTTGTGAAATGTCTGGTATACTTATATCTATAAAATGATACCAACCTGGATGAAATCGGTAACTCAATTCACAGCGACAGTAAATACAAATAACCTTTTTTCTTGTCAACAGACCCATCTAGCAGCACCTTAAAGCTAAACTTGCTGTTCATAAGACCCTTTTCTGTCGCCATGTCTGTCCCACACGTTGACCGTAAATACACTTATTGGCCAAGGGTCATATTTACAGAAACGTGCATTAATCTTGTGTAAAAAAAATTATAATAATGGCGTTAAACAGAATTTTAGTTATTGCGTTTTTAACACGTTATTAAAAGCTATTAGAGTTAACACGATATTAACACATTAACTTAATTTTTAGTACCTTGTGAGACCATATCAGTGCACGCAGGGCCGTCGGACAGGGGGTAAAAGTTACACAGCCTTGGGGGGGCCCATGGCAGAGGGGGGCCCACGGGAAGCTAAGGGGGAAAAAATTATATATTGAATATATTAGTTAATACCAAAACTAAATTTCATGACAGATATTGATCGTAATGCAAACTTGGTGGGCCCTATATTAAATGGCATATTGTTGAAATCCAAAAACCTTAAGTCTGTGGTGGTGAGGGGGGGGGGGTCCACCAGGACCTCCTTTGTAGGGGCCCAGAATTTGGTGCTACGGCCCTGAGTGCACGGCGATGTTGGCTCTGTGCGTCTCAGTGGAAGTAACCATCTCAAACACGCACCTGAAGATTACGGATTATTACGAAGTTAACACGTTGTTAATGTGTTATTAAACCCGTTATTAACAGCTGTCAAAGTCAACGCGTTATTAACACGTTAACTTTGACAGCGATGTTGGCCCCGTGCGTCTCAGTGGGAGTAACTATCTCAAACACGCACCTGAAGAGTACCGATTATTACGATGTTAACACGTTGTTAATCTGTTATTAACTCTTTTACAGCTGTCAAAGTTAACGCGTTATTAACGTGTTATTAACGCATTAACTGTGACAGTGATGTTGGACCCGTGTGTCTCTGTGGGAGTAACCATCTCAAACACGCACCTGAAGATGACCGATTATTACAAGGTTAACACGTTGTTAACGCGTTATTAACAGCTGTCAGCGCTAACGCATTATTAATGCATTATTAACGCGTTATTAACGCATTAACTGTGACAGCAATGTTGGCTCCGTGCATCTCAGTGAAAGTAACCATCTCAAACACGCACCTGAAGATTACAGATTATTACGAAGTTAACACGTTGTTAACGTGTTACTAACACGTTATTAACAGCTGTCAAAGTTAACGCGTAATTAACACGTTAACTTTGACAGCTGTAAAGGCGTTAATAACGCGTTAACAACGTGTTAGCTTCGTAATAATCGGTCATCTTCAGAGTCATCTGTCAAAGTTAACGCGTTATTAACACGTTAACTTTGACAGCGATGTTGGCTCCATGCGTCTCAGTGGGAGTAACCATCTCAAACACACACCTGAAGATTACCGATTATTAGGAAGTTAACACGTTGTTAACCTGTTATCAACCCGTTATTAACAGCTGTCAAAGTCAACGCGTTAACACGTTAACTTTGACAGCGATGTTGGCTCTGTGCGTCTCAGTGGGAGTAACTATCTCAAACACGCACCTGAAGAGTACCGATTATTACGATGTTAACACGTTGTTAACGTGTTATTAACGCCTTTACAGCTGTCAAAGTTAACGCGTTATTAATGCACTATTAAAGCATTAACTGTTGACAGCGATGTTGGACCTGTGTGTCTCAGTGGGAGTAACCATCTCAAACACGCACCTGAAGATGACCGATTATTACGAAGCTAACACGTTGTTAACGTGTTATTAAGGCCTTTACAGCTGTCAAAGTTAACGCGTTATTTTCGCGTTATTAACGCATTAACTGTGACAGCGATGTTGGACCCGTGTGTCTCAGTGGGAGTAACTATCTCAAACACGCACCTGAAGAGTACCGATTAGTACGATGTTAACACGTTGTTAACGTGTTATTAACGCCTTTACAGCTGTCAAAGTTAACGCGTTATTAACGAGTTATTAATGCATTAACTTTGACAGCGATGTTGGCTCCGTGCGTCTCAGTGGGAGTAACCATCTCAAACACGCACCTGAAGACAGTGGCATCTTCGCTGCTTTTCTTTTGTAATTTTTAATCTGCACATGCAACATTCAATCAGGACGGTTGATTTACTCATCATTAAATAAATGATGACATTGTATATTATTTCATCTGAAGCTGAATTCAACTAACATTCAAACTGAGGGTGTATTTAATTTTTTCTCATATTGACTGCAAATACGGAATAACGTTTTGTATAACCGAGATTTCCTGAAATTAGTCATTAATAGGGTTGAGTATTGGCAAGGACCTCGCAATACGATATGTATCATGATACTTGGGTCACGATGCGATATTATCACAATATCACGATATATTGCGATATTCTACCCAGTTAATATCAAAATTAAAAGTAGAGATGAAAAATCAAGTTGCTGTATATGTTCATCAGATGATATTGATCATTCAGAGGACAAATTGAGTCAAAACTATTTGCTTCAAAACAACCTATTTATTGTTTATTATTAGTGTTTTTGCACATTTAAGGATTTTCCTAAAAAAATTGATATTAGGAGTTTAAAAATCGATATTATATTGGGCAGTTGAAAATCACGATATATTGCCAAATCGATTTTTTTTCACACCCCTAGTCATTAATACATTTGGAGAGAACTAACCTGCGGTGTCAAAAGTGAACAGATATGGTGATTGTGTTACTAGACTTTCATATCTCTCAGTTACTTGTAGATCAGTTACTCCTGTTTAGAGTGGCATGTTTGAAAATGAGTGATATTTTAGAGGTGTTGAACATAAGTTACAGCCGGGCAAGCTGTTCACAGCTTTCAGATCTTGACTGCAGCTCTGTACGAGGAGCCAGAAGATTGATCGGATTGATTTTTTCATCTTATTCCTCACAGAGAAAGCAGGCATATATCTCAAGCGTTGCATCAGGTCCGGGGCTCGTAGCTGAGGATCCTCTTCTTTCAACATGTTACAACTCCACTTGACTGTCCTACTTTTCCACGCTTTTGTTGACAACCATGTGGGATTTCAGGATTAGAGGACTTAAAAAAGCTTTCACAAGGTTTTAGTGACAAGAACCACCTGATACATGGCTTCATGTAAAAAAATGAAATAATATCAGAAAAATTAGATATTTTTTAAATTTCTTTCTTTCTCCAGAGTCAGAAGTCTCCATCATCTCCTCAGTATCTGTTATCATTGTCTTTAAACTGTCTGTCTTAGCTTAGTCATTCTGGTTTCCTTCCAGAAGCTTCTCTCAGTAGTTTTCTGAATTCTGGTCCGGTCCTCCTGACAGAACTGGAGGAACTGAGTCAGGTTTCCCGGTCTCCTGTTCAGCTCTGACCACAGATGTTCTCCAGGACTGAGATCAGGTCTCTGTGATGTCCACTCCAGAACATGGACTCTGTAGTCCTGAAGCCTCTTAGTAACTAATCTGGTGGTGTGTTCAGGGTCATCGTCCATCTGAAGACTCATTAGTGTCCAAGCTTTAACTTCCTGGCTGATGTCTGAGATGTTGCTTCTATATTTCTCCATAATCTTATTTCCTCATGACTCCATCTATTTAGTGAAGTCCACCAGTCCCTCCTGCAGCTAAACACCCCCACATCATGATGCTGCCACCCCCGTACTCCACAGCTGGATGGTGTTCTCAGGTCTTTCTCCTCCAGATGTAACGATGGTCATCATGTCCAAACAGTTCAGTTTTAGTTCCATCAGACCAGGACATGTCTCCAGAAATGAAGCTCTTTGTCCCTGTGAGCATCTCCAAACTGTAATCTGTCTCTGTTCTGTCTCTTCTGGAGTAATGTCTTCTTCCTGGGTGAGTGGTCCTTCAGTCCATGTTGGTCCAGGACTGGTTTCTCTGTGGATGATGACCCTCTCTGACCAGCTTCAGCAGCATCTTCACCAGCTGTTCAGCTTCTGTTCTGGGGTTGATCCATTTAACACCAAAGCAGGTTCATCTCTGGGACTCAGAACTGTCTCCTTTCTGAGGACTATGATGGTGGACGTTCCCATGGTGGTTATACAGTGAACCTTCACAGTTCGCGGTCTCAGCAATTGCGGTCTCAGTACATCGCGGAGGTTTCAAAAATATTCATCAGAAAAAAAATATTCGCAAAGAAAAAAAATTCAAACGAAGTGCCCGAAGTTGAAGTGAAAGACATCACATCAAGATCGGGTCTCAGGAAGCAACAAGAGCCTACACAGGATGCCCCATGAACGAAAATGGAGGCCTGTGATTGGCTGCTACGACGCTCATTACTGTGCCGTTTGTTGTCTGTACGCTGATTGGCTGACACGCGTCCCCGCATCTCCCATCTCTTGCTCTTGTGAGACAAAGCCGAGTTTAACGCTGATACACTTGGTGTTTCCGTTCATCAGTTCCAAAATCGTTTGCTTATTTCAGTGATTTAGTGCCGTTTTAAAGTTAAAATGAGTCCCAAATGTCGCTGCCCATCGCCAAGTGCCTCTGGAGAACCGAAACAGGGTCGCAAAATGATGACAAATGCAGAAAAAGTGGAATTTCTTGATAAGTTGAAATCGCAGCAATCCTGGGAATTCTAAGAATGGAGCGTGCCTTGACCCTTTAGATAGCCGATTGTCAAGAAACAAATGTTCCTCTTGACGCCAACCAAATCCTAACCAAGGCCAAGACCCTCTACGATACCTTCGCCCTTGAAGGGGGAGCTGAAGGACAAGAAGAAGGTGATGGTGGCGATGGCGGCGATGGCGGCGATGGCGGCAATGAAGAAGAAGAAGGTGGCAACAGAGACACCGAAGAGCCTCAACCAGGAAGGAGCCAAGGTGGCGAAACGCCATCCTGTAGACGAAAGGGCTTTGTGGCCAGCAAGGGCTGGTTTGAGCAATTCAAACAACGCTCTGGGCTCCGCAGTGTGTTGTTGTATTGCTCGGCCTCAGTACCTGGGCAGGTATCACATTCCATACTTCACACCTGCACAGGCAATCCATCATCTTCATTACCATCGATCATCAAGAATCATTGTCATCAGCAAGATCTTCGTCAGCCACGCACAGAGGAGAGATCGTCAAAGTGAGTGTAGGTTCCGTAGATTTTGCGTACGCGCGTACATGTATGTGTACATATAATATGTACATATACATATACGAATGTATGTACATGTATACATTGTAGTACGTAGTATTTTTTTTTAGAATTTATCTATGTAATATTAAAAATTGCATTTTGAGCTAAAGTGCTGTGTCATGAGTCCATGACTTCTGGTCTCGATTCCTGCGTGTTCGAAGGCCACAGTTTTGTTATCGTTCTGGCTCCAACAAGTCTGCTAAGTTTTGACACGTAGACGTCTAGAGAACTTATCCAAGGTCCTGATGTTTTCATGTGATGTCAGAGGCGGACTTACCATTACGCAAACACAGGCAATTGCCTGGGGCCCCAAGTTCTACAGGGGCCCCCAAATGTCTCAATAAAACCATATTCTTACATTTTTTCAAAATTATTTTCCATTATTAAAACACTACCTATTGTTTTAGCCTTGAATTACGCGTTAAAACGCATCAAAATGCGTAATCTATCATGACCGTTTCGACTGCTCCCCCTCACTTCTCATGCAGTGTATTCCACATTACTGCGCATGTGCACACCAGACTCCAGAAGACCGAAGCAAAACAAACTTTGTGGCGTGATTTGGAGGGAGAGAAGATGAAACGAAATTATCCCAGTGGAGTAGAGAAGAGGAAAAGGCGGGAGGAAAGCAAACAGTTTTTATCAAAACTACCTAAGGTTTCAACCTTTTTCACGGCGGCAACTCCGAATATTCACAAAAATCCCCAGCAAGACACAGACGCTTTTGCCAGTAGCAACAGCAGCAGAGCTGTCAGTGTCAGTTTAGAAGTGGAAAGTCATGAACTACCTGACGCTTTTCATGACGAAGATGTGAGTATTAAATTGTTACTGTAGAGAACGGTGTTTTCCTTAGTTGACTTTTACATTGTTTTATTTATTAATGATTTTATATTGTTTTATGTATTTGTAAAATTGTAGCTTTTTTGTGTCATTTATTTGATGTAAGATGCATTATAAAGCTCATCATCATCATCATTATTATTATTATTATTATTATTATTATTATTATTATTATGAATGCTAACAATAACAACAATAATGATAACAATATATGATTAATGGCTTTATCAGGTAACTGAAAGCTTTATCAAAATGAATCAATTGATGATAAATATTATTCACTGGACATGGGGATTTATAAAAACTCATATGCAAGTCAGATAACTGATTTCAAAAGCAGAACTAAGTGGCCTGAATTACAAACTCACCTTTTGTCAAAATTGACCTAAAGTACAGTACTTGAGGAAATGTATTATGTTATGTTATTAGGTACAATATTAACACTGTCTTATTTGTTGATTCTCAGAATAAGACAGTGATTGATGCAGTGGAAAGACAGTCTAGCTATGAGAATGAGGAAGAGTTAGAAGATGAGACTCCATCACTCACAGAGAAACTTGGTCACTGTTCCCCACTTGGAGATGATCCAGCACTCTGGCCTAAACAGCTTTCAGACAATGAGCGCTGCTCAATAGTACAGAAAGGTCCTGTTATGCCTTGTATATTGACTTTATTGACATTGAACACATGTGCAGTGTACTCTAGCACAATAAAAGTTTGTGCAGAAATATTAGATTAAAAAAAGGAAATAAGAACAACAAATTTAAGAGATAAAAACACACCATATGACAATGGATATGAATTGTGCATCCATATAAACAGTACAGGGATGTGGAGGGCCCCATGACTGGGTTTGCCTTGGGCCCCCAAATGACTAGCTACGCCCCTGTGTGATGTTTAAAGGCAACTGTTTCCTACTGAGACTTTGTCATTCTGAACCATCCAGCATTCTGTAATGACCTCTCTGAATTTGCACGCAGACTTGGACAATAAAACTCTGATTTGCACCTCCGTCGTTTGTCAGTGCTTTGTTTAACAACCGAATTGACTGCCTCACCAGAACACAATTAGAGTATAATTTGAGTGTATGCTTATGAGTAGGATATGCCCAAATTTAAACACAACAATGTACATGTATTTATATAATGTACTAGATGTATCCTTTGAATTGTCATTTTAAGCTTTTACACACTTTAAAACACATCACATATACGAAAATTCGTAGAGGGGGTACTCCACATCGTGGTTTTTTCACCATTTGTGGGGGGTATCACAGCCCCCATTAAGCACAAAGTGTGAGAGTGTGTACTGGTATTTAGCAAAAAAAAAAAAAAAAAATCCTAACTTACCTAAATCAGGAAGAGTATAATCTGATTTAACAGACAGTGAGGAAAAAAAGGTTAATGTCAGCCGCATAAAGAAAGGACTCAAATGCAGAGCAAAGTCACTTTAGGAAGGGTTTAATTTCCAGGGTTCAAAATGTCAGACAAGGGGCAGGCACGGCTCATAGACAGAGGGAAGCGAAGGTCAAAATCCGAGAAGGCGAAGGTACCGGCAAGGGCTAGGCAAGATCGTGGTCTGGGGAGAAAGCAGAGCAAGGTTCACTAAGGCCAAAAACATGAACAAGGCTTGAAGGATGGCTGGAAAGCTTGGCAAAACCACAAGACAATCTGGCAAGGTTTTGCTGCTAGAGTGAGCCTTAAGTACTGTGGCCTGATTGCAGGGGATGGGAAGCAGCTGGTTCAGCCACGCCCTCAGGCTGTGACAGTTATGTATCTTTTTATACAGTGTATAGAAACTAATGGTTTCAACTGTATGTCATAATTTATCATTGAATTAATATGACTATTATATGTAATGTCTGTCTTTCCTGTCATCTCAGTCCCCATCGAGGGAGATGGCTGCCCTCCATGAGTCTGGTCCTGGTCTTTGGTCCTATTGACCAGGTTTAATCATCTCCACTGTTGATCAGACCGGGGGATTGCACCAAAGTGTGGATTAGTTGCAGTCTGTTGGATTCCTTATCTGTTTTTTACTTGTATGAAATAGGATTACACAAAATTTGAACTCAGTTGGAATGAACTGGATTATCAATTAGAATAAATTGGATCATGATTTGGATAATGAACTGGAATGTATTGGAGTAGACTTGACTAACCCAACCTTTGACCAGGTGAGGAGACAACTGAGGCGGCTGAAGAACAGGAAAGCTGCACGACCAGACGGCATCAGCCCAGGACTGCTCAGGGACCGTGCTGACCAGATCTGTGTACATCTTCAACTTGAGCCTCAGTCTGGAGGAAGTCCTTGTCCTGTGAAAGACCTCCTGTGTGGTCCTGGTACCATGGACTGCACACGCCAAGGAGTCGAACCACCACATACCTGTCGCCCTGACCTCTCACCTGATGAAGACCACGGACAGGCTGATCCTCCACCACCTTTCACGCACGTTTTTAGGGATTTCTTCACGTTTCCTGAATTTTTACCTCCGCCAAGGAGGTTATGTTTTTGCCGGCGTTTATCTGTCTGTCAGTCTGTGTTCAAGATAACTCAAAAAGTTATGGATGGATTTTGATGAAATTTTCAGGAGTTGTTAGAAATGTGAAAAGGAAGAACTGATTTCATTTTGGGTGTGATCCGGAAGAAATCCTGGATTCTTGATCACTTTCAAATTTTCGATAACATTGTGTTCATTGGGGTCAAAGATTTTGTTTCTCAATATATCTGTTAATTATTGCCCAAAACTCATAAAATTTGACTCAGGGATTGACAATGGGAACCTCTATTAAATTTGAAAGGCTGATCCGGATCTGATCCAGAAGGCAGATTTTATCGCAATCTGTAAATCGCTATATGGGGGAACTGTTGTGCTTGGCGGAGGTCTGCGCTCTCCGAGTGCTTTTCTTGTTTTTTAAATGATATTACATAATGCAGAGTATTCAACATCCTCCTCATTTTACTCTGCATTGTTGAAGCAGTCTTTTCCCTTCTGAGAGACTCAGCCTCTCTAAGATGCTCTTTTTCTGCTCAGTCATGTCACTGAAATGTTGTCAATCAGCCCAAGTATTCACAAGATGTTCCTCCAACTGTTTCTCCGTAGTGCCAGTTACATTTCCAGCTATTTGTCGCCCGTGTTCCAGCTTCTTTGAGAAGTGCTGCTACCATCAAATTCAAAATGAGTTAATATTTTTTCTATTAAAGCGGTAAAATATCTTGCCTGCAGGATTTCTTGTTCCCTATATTATGTTGTGAATAAAATATTGTGTAGCAGATTTGCAAACTATTGCATTCAGTGTTTATGCACATTTTCCACAGCAGCCCATTTTCATTTTTTTTTTTGGACCTGGGGTGGATTTGCTGGCGTCCACATGATAAATTTAGAACTGTCACTCTCCAGCCAATGTAATAATGTGTGGGTGAGAAAACAATGCTGCAGCTGTTTAATCCAGAGAACCGCCTCTACGAGCGAATGTGCCCACAGCAGAGAGGTTGGAGCTCTGAGGGGGATGGGCTGATTACTTCGTCTAACCATAGTTAGGATGTCTCTCTCTGCCGTCTGCTTTCCTGCTTGTGGCCTCTTCCACTAATATATCCAGAAGATTGGTTTATGTCAAAGCCTGACTCTAAACACTATCTCCTTAGTTACCTTAGTGCAGCCCTTCTCAATTATTTTCTGCAGCCCCCCCCCCCCCCCCCAGGAAGAAGAAAACATTCTGCCCCTCCCACACACCCTCCACCGCGACTATAAATACTATAATTTGTCTATAAAATAGTACACCTCTGCATAACACTGTATCCCTATTAATATTAAGGTAAACAAGAAAGGAAGAAAATATAGATCAACTTATAACAAGGTATAATTTTATTAAAATTGTTTTTTAGGCTATAAAGATTTAAAAAGCATTAATCCCACCGTAGTCTCAGTGAAATTAAGTGCTACATCAACATCGTCATATTTCCTCGTCTTAACGTTCTGCTGACTTTTGTTTGTCTCATTAGCTCCGTCTCTCTCCTCCTTTCCTTTTCATCCCTGTTAACATTTAAATTAAAAAATCTTAAATAGAAAAATATTTTTCCGTGGTGTCTCTTGAGGGTTTGTTCACTTCATACCTCCTGCTCTGTGATGACACAAGAAAAACCAAAAAAAAAAACAAACAAAAAAACAGACACAATATAGCTAATACTCCCTGCGCACACTGCGACAATGAGAGCGCCACTGCCCCCTACTGGAGTATATGTGCAATTACATGTTGTTCCAGTATGGCAAAGAAAAAAAAAAAGCACGTTCCCTGGGGTCACACGAGCCCCCCCCAGTATTTCTAATATTAGTCAGATTTTATGTGTTAGAGCAGTCCTTCTCAATTAGGGTTTGGCACCGAAAAACGATTCCAAGTAGGAATCGGTTCCTAACGTCTGGTTCTGGAATCGTTTCGAAGATTTTTGAATTTCGTTTCTTTTTTTCGGTTCCTAAATGTCCGCGCTATTTTTTTTTGTTTGTTTTTGTTTTGTTTTGATTTACTGCACTAGTTTGATGATGTTACTCCACCCGGCGTACTCAACTCCGTGCTAGTGGCGACGTCACGTCCGTCGCCAACGGGACTTCACTCGCCACAACATGGATCCCAAGAGACGCCGCTCTCCAGTTTGGCTGCATTTCAGTCCAGGAAATGACGGCTACCTGGCGCATTGCAACATCTGCTGGAAGCGTGTTACTGCCAAAGGAGGGTGCACGACTAATATGGCAAAACACCTTCGCCTGCATGGCATCAGAAAAATAATCGAGTGTACCGTATTTAATTCACTGCGTTGCTCCCGTCACTTCTTCAACTTCAAGAGTCCGTCTTCATCCAGAAACTCTTGCCTTCTCATATACAGTGGTACCTCTACTTACGAAATTAATTGGTTCTGGAAGTTGTTTCATAACCTGAAAATTTCATAAGTAGAGACGCGTTTTCCATATAAATGCTATAATCCGTTCCAAGCCCCCCAAAATTCGAAATAAATAAATAACACATGAAATGACATTAAAACCTGTAAGAAATACATGTTAGAACTAGAAAAGCACTCGGAGAGCGCATTATCAAAAATTTGAAAGTGACCCAGAATCCAGGATTTCTTGTTAGGACTCCACCTGCTGAACAGCAGCCCCAACCTCGTGGGGCCGACACGCCCAGCACGTCTCAGCACGCTGCCAGGGAGCTGCGCGCTTGGCGACGGGAGCGGGCAAAGCGGGCTCCACCCCACACCTGAGGTTCATCAGCTCATCACGCACCTGCAACTCATCAGCTCGTCTGGATGGAAATATATATACCCGGCCACTCCTGTTCTCGAGTTGCGAGTTCTTGCCGTTACCTCCGTGGATGCAGTTGCGTTCCTGTGAGTACTCGTCGTCATACTCTGTGTATGATTTCTCCTTGTGGATTACGTTCCTGGTGGATTACTTTCCTTGTGGATTACTTCCTTGTGGATTACTTTCATGTGGATTACTCTCGTGTGGAGACTCTCACTGAACTTTCCTGTGAGTTTTTCCAGTGACTGCTCCTGGGGTGGAAGATAGGACTTCTTGGTTCATTTCCCCAGTCCTGGGTAAACCCTGGGATTCATGCACGCTTGTGCCAGTGACTGCCTGATTTCCAGGATCGCCTGCCATTTGCTGGATTTATTTATAATAAACTCGGCCTCGTGCCTAAACTGTCATTCTGTCTGTCGTGCATTTGGGGTCGTGTACTAACCATAACATTTCTTCCGGATAACACCCAAAATAAAATCAGTTCTTCCTTTTCACATTTCCAACAACTCCTGAAAATTTTATCAAAATCCATCCATAACTTTTTGAGTTATCTTGAAGACAGACAGATAAACGCAGCAAAAACATAACTTCCTTGGCGGAGGTGAAAATTTTTCGTTTACCTGGGTTACGCTCATTCAGACAAGGGGCCCTCCTAGCCAATGGGATGCCAAGAAGATGCGAAACGACAGCCAATGGCAGAGCAGCTCGGACGCACCACTTTCAAACCGATTGTAAACTCCCGGAAATAAAACTCTGGGAGCTGTTAGTAGCAGCGCGTACTGTATTTTTGCCTTTCGTATCCTGAAATTTCTTTCGTAACAAGAGGCAATATTTTCCCGTTGAGGCGTTTCGTAACCTGAAAATTTTGTATGTAGAGACTTTGTAAGTAGAGGTAACACTTTACCTTCATGTTCTGGGACAAACAATACGATATTCAAAGTCACTGTAAAAACTCATTCTGTATTCACCACTCAGCCGTATTCATCGACTGATGATGATAAAGCTGCCAGTGTCAGAAGATATTTGATTTCTGAGTGTGTGAACATTCTGTCTGCCCAACTCTAACTCCTCTTAAAACACAACAAAACGCATAAAAGAGAGACCAAACCTATGAACCAAACCAAACACAGTCCTGTAAAAATCTTTTCCAAAGCTTTCTCAGTCTTGTTTACATAAACCCTCCTGACTTTTTTGCTCCTGTTAATGTTAAATTAGAAAAGCACTCGGAGAACGCAGACCTCCGCCAAACACAACAGTTCCCCCATATAGCGATTTACAGATTGCGATAAAATCCGCCTTCTGGATCAGATCCAGATCAGCCTTTGAAATTTGATAGAGGTTCCCATTGTCAATCCCTGAGTCAAACTTCATGAGTTTTGGGCAATAATTAACGGAGAAATTGAGAAAACAAATTTTCGGCCCCATTGACCGCATTGCTATCGAAAATTGGAAAGTGATCCAGAATCCAGGATTTCTTCTGGATCACACCCAAAATGAAATCAGTTCTTCCTTTTCACATTTCTGACAACTCCTGAAAATTTCATCAAAATCCATCCATAACGTTTTGAGTTATCTTGAACACAGACAGACAGACAGATGAACACCAGCAACAACATAACCTCCTTGGTGGAGGTAAAAAAAGAAAGAAAAATGGTTGTCCATAGTCGTTAACTCACGACACAGTAAACGGTCTTTTTAAACTAATCTAAATGTCATCCAAATGACCACTTCCAGTAAAGAGACCAACAAGCCAAAACAAGCAATACAGATTACTCATTTTAAGTCATTTTCTACCTTCAAACAATCGTGGCGTACCATGGCGTACTAGGACGACGCTGCGGAGTGTAAATAACATAGATCCAAAGCAAAGAAGCTCCACATCCATCTCTTCAGCTGATGAGATGTGGGTAAAGTGGACAAAAGATCTGCGCTGAGAAGATAGAAGGCAATGATTCCTGAGGAGAAGGATGTCAACGTGTTGAACCTCACAAGAAGTTCCAGACTATGTTCCCGCCATTTCCACAAGGAAAAGATCAGCACTGATGGCTACAGATGTAGCGATCCTGTCTACTCAGCCTGGAATAACCGGAGGAAACCACTGTTGCATGATAGACCTTAAAGGTACAGATCTGCAAAGCCCCAGCTGAATACGAGAGCTGCCACCACGCACTTCCTGTTCCGCAGTAATTGGGTAGCATCTACTGCACCAAACAGGAACGCGCCCACGTTTGCATGAGGTGGTTTTTCTGGCAATTTGACAAAGGGATACTTCACAACACTCCGATGTAAACACTGTCCGCATCTACAGGTCAGATGGTGTACCGAACAAGAGTCTCGTTTACTTGTCTGTAGAAACTGGGTGTTTTTGACACAATGCTATAGCGCCGTCACACAGCTATATTTATATGACAGGTATATTTATAGGACACAGATATTTTTATGACAGGAAAGGAAAATCTGCTAGTTGAGTTTCAAAAAAGAGTGAAGATTTTCCCACAAGCCGAAACCCAGCTGAGAAACAGAAACAAACCCTCGCCTGAACAAGCCTACCTGGAATCAGAAATCTCAGACACACATCTTGACTTCTTGATGAGTATTTGGATGTTGAGGTGGATGTTTAAATCATTACATGTACTGCGCTGTGAGACGTGTATTGATTTGTCTTCTTGCACACAAAAAAGAGAAAATAAAAGAGTTTTTGATGTTGGGTGCTGAGGTTTTCATCATTCCTCTTGCTACACCGTGTCTAGCACACCTTGAGGAACTATTGCCTCATTTAACACGAGAGTCGCGTTAAAGTCTAGAAACTGCTGCTCCTCCTCCATGGAACTGTGGTCGATCAGAAAACTGGTCAACATTTAAGTCATTCTCAAGTGAAAATGATGGCAGCTAAAGCAGTTGCAGAAGTGAAAGTTAATCTGAGAAAATGTATTTCCTTTATTCTTGGAAGGACGTATCACAGGAGGAGAAAACACAACTTTGTCACATAAGTATGTTAATGGAAATGCAGTCATTTTGCTGCTGGGTTGTATTGTTTTTAAGAAAGATTGCTTAAACTTTTCCCAAAAATGTGCTGGAAATTAGGGGTGAGTATTGGCAAGGACCTCGCAATACGATATGTACTGTGATACTTGGGTCATGATACGATATTATCGGTATATCACGATATATTGCGATATTCTACCCAGTTAATATCAAAATTAAAAGTAGAGATGAAAAATCAAGTTGCTGTATATGTTCATCAGATGATATTGATCATTCAGAGGACAAATCGAGTCAAAACTATTTCAAAACCTATTTATTGTTTATTATTAGTGTTTTTGAAAAAAATTGAAAAAAATCAATATTAGGAGCTGAAAAATCGATATTATATTGGGCAGCTGAAAATCGCGATATATTGCCAAATCGATTTTTTTTCACTACTGAAAATGCACTTATTGTTCCTATTAACTGCTAATAAGAGCTTTGTAACCAACTGTCTTGACAACCACAGACAACTGATCAGTGTCATTGCTTTTAAATAGTATTTTCATTTGTCGGTGGAGTTGGGTTTTAATATGGTTTATTAAAACCAAAACTTTATATTGGTAAAAGGGGCATTTCTTTACTTTCTTGTCTGTACACCTGGCTTGACAGCAGATTAAATTTGCATTTACTTATTTGGTTGCTGTACAAATTCCTTCCCACGTTCCCCATAGATTCATGAAAATGTTCAGCCCGCGGTTCAGTATCAGTGAAGACGTTTTATTACTGTGAGTTTAGATAAACAGTCTCAAATTACAGAAGAGAATACGAGGTTGTGTGCAACCTCTGAAACTCAAGAAGGAGGAGCAGCGCAGTGAAGGAACATCTGAACGTAGCGAGACAATGGCATCGCTAAACATTCAACGTAAAACGGCATTTTGAAAGTTGGTACAAAGGCAGCCTGACCATAAAGAAAAATGATGTTGTGCTGGTCGGTCTGGGTCCAGAGTGGAGATCAAAGACTCATCATTACGAATTAAGATCTATTTTGCCAATTAGCATATAGGAAGTTAACCATGTTTGACATTTCCAATCAAGCTCCAGATGCTTTTTTGCGCTGATGCAAATATATTTTTTTTTTTTTGTCAGATTTTCACTCCAGTAGTTGTCATACTAGTTTTAAAGTTGAATTTAGAGTTTGTGTATTTGTCTAATTTTCATGAGAGCTGGTGTTTTGGAGGCATCATCACCTTATGGCACAGCTTCTCAATGATTTTTGAAAAAAACCCAGCACAATATAGCTAATACTCCCTGAACACACACTGTGACTATGAGAGCGCCACTGCCCCCTACTGGATTATATGTGCAATTACAAAAAAAAGCATGTTGCCCAAGGTCACACACGCCCCCCTGGCGTTCCTCCCCCCCGAGGGGTCGCACCCTACTATTTGAGAAAGACTGGTTTATGTGGATATCTATCAGCTTTTTCATACTTTGCTGGGGTTTGCTCTTTTTTTGGTTGCTTTTGTAATTAATATTTGCTTTTATATCAGCTGGTTAGTCCAGAATATTTGCAGATGAACCTACAGGAACCTACAACAGTTTACTTTGTCAGAATACCAACTTATCCACAGTAAATACTGCTTCTATTCTTCTCTAATAAAAACTTTGCTATACTTCCAACACTTAGGCTGGTCTTTATCCTGTAAACACAGCACTCTTTTTCAATAAAGCAGTCCTTTACATAATGGCAGCAAATGCTACTAAATGTGCACAATTATCTCAACATGTCATAATTTCAGTGAGAATGAAATGTCGTAGTCCTGAACATTAATTTAGGTGTGAAAAATTATAAGGTACTGATGCCATTATCCATCGATCCATCATCCATCCATCCTCCATCCATCCATCCATCCATCCATCCACCCATCCATCCATCCATCAATGCATCCATCCTTCCATCCATCATCCATCCATCCATCCATCCATCCATCCATCATCCAGCCATCCATCCATCCATCATCATCATCATCCATCCATCC